>CM040127.1:150237746-150679658 GCA_022559845.1 Amorphophallus konjac | reverse complement strand
GGATCCCCGCACCGCTGCCTGCCGAATTGGACGATCCATCGACGAACAGTTCCCAGGTTGGCCCGGTCGTGGTCAGAGGCCTGTCTTCGACCGGGATGGTGCTTTCGGCAATGAAGTCGGCGAGCGCTTGGCCTTTGATTACTGATCGTGGCCGGTACGAGATGTCGTAGGCCCCGAGCATAATGGCCCATTTGACGAGTCACCCTGAGGCCTCGGGGTGGGCCAGAATCTTCTTCAACGGCTCGCCGGTTAGCACGGTGATGGGGTGCCCCTGGAAGTAGGGTCGGAGGCGCCTTGCGGAGGTAACCAATGCTAGCACGAGTTTCTCGGTTGCGGGGTACCTCCGTTCGGCCTCATTGAGCACCTTACTGGTGTAGTAGACCGGTCTTTCGATTCCCGAGTAATTTCTGACTAGGACCGAGCTGACCGTGGATGGCGTCGTCGAGAGGTAGAGCAGTAAGACTTCGCCTGGGACGGGCTTGGAGAGCACCGGTGGCGAAGCCAGGAACTTCTTAAGCTCGGCGAATGCTGTCTGGCATTCCTCATCCCATGCGAACGTAGCAGATGCTAGCTTGGGTCCCCTCATCAGTTTGAAGAAGGGCAAGCATCGTTCGGCCGCACGGGACAGGAAACGGCTGAGAGCGGCGACACACCCTGTCAGACGCTGGACGTCTTTAACGCACGTGGGCGGGCGCATGTCCAGGATGGCCTGGACTTTGTCGGGGTTGGCTTCGATCCCGCGCTGAGTGACCAGGAAACCCAGGAACTTCCCGGATTTTACTCCAAAGGCGCACTTGGCGGGGTTGAGCTTCATGTTGTACTTCAGGAGGGTGCCGAAGGTTTCGGCAAGGTCGGTGAAGTGGTCTTGGGCCTTGGGGGTCTTGACGAGCATGTTGTCGATGTAAGCCTCGACGTTCCAACCTAGCTGTCCCTCGAACATGTGAAGTCGCTGATATGTGGCTCCAGCGTTCTTCAACCCGAAGGGCATCCGGGTGTAGCAATACACGCCACACTCGGTGATGAAGGCGGTCTTCTCGACGTCTTCTGGATTCATTCTGATCTGGTGATAACCCGAATAGGCATCTAGGAAGTTGAGTATCTCGTTGCCCGAGGTTGAATCAACCAATTGGTCGATGCTCGGTAGCGGATAGTAGTCCTTGGGGGTAGCCTTATTCAGATCGGTGAAGTCCACGCACATTCGCCATTTGCATGTGGTTTTTGGCACCAGGGCGACGTTGGCTAGCCACGTTGGGTACCGGACTGGTCTGAAGAGGCCAGTCTCTTGTCCCTTGGTGACCTGCGCCTTGATGATCGCCTGCTTCTCGGGCGCATGCTTCCTTCTCCGTTGCTGTACGGGCCTCACGGTGGGGTCGAGGTTGAGCTTGTGCATCACGGTCTTCTCTGGTATGCCAGGGAGTTGATCATCGGACCAAGCAAAGACCTGAATGTACTCAGAAAGAAATTTATTGTATTGCTGCTGTTCCTTAGGTGGTAGGTCGGCTCCGATCCTTACTCCGAGGGCCGGGTCATCGTTTAGGAATACCGTTAGCAATTCGCCACCGGGCTCGGTGGTTACGGTCTTTCCTTCGACTCCCTTGGGGCCCTTATCCTTCCCGTCCGGCCTTGAGGCTTCCACCGAGATGTTGTAGCACCTTCTAGGCGTGGCCTGGTTACCTCGGACTTCCCCCAACCCGTTTTTGGTGGAAAACTTCATTTTCTGGTGATAGGTAGATGGTACGGCCTTTATTCGGCTGAGGATTTTCCGGCCGAAAATGGTGTTGTATGCTATCATACCCTTGATCACTATGAAGTCCACCATGACCGTAACGGTTTTGGGTGGGGTGCCGATGGTGACCGGCAGGCTTAGGGCTCCCTTGGGGTAGGTGGCCAGGCCGTTAAACCCGCAAAGGGGTGTTCGGATCGGGCGGAGCTTGGATGGGTCTTCCCCCATCTTGAGGAAACAGTCATAAGATAATACATCGGGGGCGCTCCCATTGTAAACCAGAATTCTATCTACGTTACAATGGTTTATTGTGGCCGAGATAACGAGGGCATCATCATGCGGGGTGTTCAGCCCTTCCAGGTCTTGGTCGGAGAAGACTATGACCTGGGGCTCCCTCGGCGGGCCCCTGGAGGGCTCTAAGGCCTGGCTGGCCCGTTCGGCATGACGCTTCCTTCCTCGGCTGGTGTTGCCGCCCGATGCCGTTCCTCCGGAGATGACGTTGATGTGGACCCCTAGGGGGGCATCGTTGATCTCCTCGGCGGCGTCTCGGTCTTCTTTGCGCCCGGCTGCAAACCGGGCCAGGTGCCCTTGACGGATGAGACGCTCGATCTCGTCTTGGAGCTGGTGACAATCGCCGGTGTGGTGCCCGTGGTCGGCGTGGAACAGGCAATACCTGTCGCGCTTGCGGTTCTTCGATCTCATTGGTTCAGGCTGGCGGAGGAGTCCGGAGTCTTTGATGTCTTCATAGATCTCGTAGACTGGCGCGGTCAACGGGGTGTATCGCTCATACTTCCGTTTGCGCTCTCCTTCCCGATCGCGCTTCTTGCCCGAGCCAGGATTTGGCTCGGAGGCCCGCTTCTTGTCCCCCTCCCGACCCGAGCCGGTTGTGTCTCGGCAAGCGCTGAGTACTTCTTCGCACTCGGCGTGGCGCAGTGCCAGAGTCGCTAGCTTGGCGAGGGTCGAGGGAGGGTAGAGGACCAGTTCGCGGTGGAGATTCTCGTCCCGGGTGCCCCCGGTCAGAGCGGTCGTGGCTGAGGCCACATCCAGGCGGGGAATTCTGAGGGCTTCCGATTTAAATCGGTGGACATAAGCCCGGAGCCTTTCCCCTTGCGCCTGTTTGAGGGCCAGGAGCCCCGCTACTGACCTTGGGGGGGCGCTCCCAGCGAAGCTCTCCTTGAAGACTCGCCCGAATTGCCTGAAGTCCCGGATGGACCCAGGGGCGAGGGCCCGGAACCATGCCTGAGCACCTTGGACCAGGGTGGCCGCAAAGGCTCAGCATTTGATAGGATCCGGCATTCCATGCAGAGTTACCAGGGCGTCGAAGCTGTCGTAGTGGTCGGCTGGGTCGCCCTGGCCATCATAGAGCTTGAAGGTCGGAATGGAGGTTCTGGGAGACACCTCTGCCTTTAAGAGTATTCGGAGAAAGGGGATTTCTCCTCGTCCTCCGGGAAAGAGGTTTTCTGCAGGGCGCGGAGGGCGCGCTCTTGCTCTGCAAAACATCTTTCGAAATCCCTCAGTCGGAGGGATAGTTCCGGCTGCGGTCGTGCCGTGGGACTGGGGGGAGCGTCGTGGCGATCCTCAGGAACGTCATCGCCCGGGCGCGGAGGCCTCGCCCCCTGTTTCCCTTTTCTGGGCGTGGAGGAAGTCTCTTGCTCCGGGGGCGGAGCTTGCGAGGGTCCTCCAACGTTGTTGCGGATGAGCTGCTGACCATGGAGGGTGAAGCGGCCCCCGGCGGTATGCTGGGACGCACTTCGATGGGGGGGGCTCCCGGACGGGGCGCGGGACCTGGCATCCCTTGCCGCCTGTGTAGCGACCCGGATTCCGGATACCCGGTGCACCCGGTATAAATACCGGATACACGTGATACCACATGGGACCCGCGAGGCCTCCCAAGCGCGGGAAAGCGCCGAAGGGAAAAAGGATTGTGTGGGAAATACATTGAAGCCAGCAGATATAACAGTAAGCAATTAAATTTCATTAGATTGGATTGCTAAAGTAGCAGAAATAAAATTACCCTTTTATTAAACATTCAGGTTTTCAATTATACACCAGAGTCTAGCCCAAGGAAGACAACAAGTCTAGCACAGTACAGTACGACAGGAAGAAACGTACACAGAAGTCGGAAGAAGCCCGACCGCAGGTACAGCTGGCAGCTACAACAGCAAGCGAGCACTCCGCCAGGAACAACAGAGGCAGACGGCGAAACCCACCTGAAAAGCAGCAGGGGTGAGTCTCAACAGAAACTCAGTAGGGGTCACGCGGATCCCCACTGGAAAACCGCACAAAGCGAAGGCAACGGAAGCAGCAACAAACGTAGCAAAGCAGAAAAGCTACACTACAAAGCTGTAAAGGAACAGACGGGAAGTAGGAGTAGGGAACACGCAGGAGAGGGTGAGAACCCGCACCAAACAAGCGGCTACCGAACTAACCTCGGTATCCCAAACTACTCCAAACAAAGGCAACAGATGGATGACCCTAAACTCACACAGAAGGGTACACCAGTCTGTCAACCAGCCCCAAACAAAGGCGAAGGCGAACGCCGACACCGGGAAACAGACAAAACACGACAGGGAACGTCGTGCACAAAGCCCCACGCACAATCAGAACACCGTGCGGACAACAAAACACCGACCCCGAGCACGGCCACGAACGGGCAACTCGCAAAGGTCACAACGCGCAAGGAAACGCGAAGAGTCACGGCACACAAGAACCGCGAAGAGCTACGCGTCACGTGACGGAAGCACCCCCTTAAAAAGCCAGCTGCGTCCACTGACGTCTGACGCCGCACCTCAAGTGTCTCACCTACAGTACTGCTGTAACAACAGCAGAGATGTAGACACCAGCTGAACCAAACAGTAACAGCAAAACAAGTAACTAGTCAGGGTCACGCCCGTCGACGTAAGTCCTAACCCCTGACCACGTGTGCACACACTGGCTATAGTCTAAGCCAGGTCCTCTAGCTAGTATTCTCCCTCGGCAGGACGCTACCGTTGACTAGGAGCCCGCGGAACTAACTAAAAACCGCTCACTGGGAAAAACCCTCCGCCATCCGCTAGCGGGTCGGCCCGCGGCCTTAGGCAACAACAAGTGGAGGCTTCACACGACACAGAAGCTCAAAACACAAGCGCCGAAGTACTAACGGGCAACCACGCCCCTCAATACGCACTTCGAGGCACCAAGTGACAGTATCACCACTGCCGACAACTCAGGACAAGCACTAGACCTCCTACGTAACGATCCTGAGCCAAACGACTCAAAGGTAAGATCGTCACAACAGCGGAACAAGCCGCCAATCGGTCTAATCCTAAGCCAAAGAAACCACGCTCCGCAGAAAACGACACACGGAGACCTGAGGGAGACATCAAGAACCCTCAGCACACCTGGACACGCAAACCGAGGTAGGACAATACCTCGAAGCATCCAGAAGCAGTGTCTTAGGCAGGACAGAACCGCTAAGACACGCGCAAACAAGGTCACATGTCAACCACTGGGTCAGACCAGGTTGACCGAAACCCAAACAAGCACATGCAAAGGTAGGATAAGGAACCCTACCACGAGCAAGAAGACTCCTGGCTACCTTACAACGTAGTCTTAACCCTCATAGGACGTCAAGAGACATCCACGGGACAACGGGCAGACCACAAGGCCAAGCCAAGACACACAGAATCATCGGGCGGAAAACCAAGACACAAGGAAAGTAACGCACCAGCTCTAGACCGCTACAAGCAAACGACGGTCTAGGTTAGGGCCGTTATTTCCCAAACGACGGACGGACACCAGGCCGTCACTCACACCACCCTGATAACCTACAAACCACGCAAAAGCCAAGTAACGCACGGGAGCAGGGGCGTTACAAGCAAACGACGCACGGGGCACCCACCGTCACATTCAACGGTGCAGCAAACCCAAACCAAAGCGAAGTAACGCGCTAAGCCAGGAGCGTCACTCACGAAACAGCGCGGCAGGGGAGGGCCGTCAGAACCAAACGACGCACGGGGGGACCCATCCGTTACTCACAGACGGCATGGCCACCCTCAACCCAACACCACAGCAAACCACGGTCGGAGGCATGCGCGTTACTCACAAACGACGCACGGGGTCCCCACCGTCACACCCAACGGTGCAGTCAACCCAACCTCGACCAAAAGAGAATGTAACGGCCAGGGGCAGGCACGTCACACTCAAACAACGCATAGGGGCACGACCGCTAGAGGCACCGCCTCAACGAGTCAACGTCAGTCAATTGGCAAGTAACGGCCTGGGCAAGGCGCGCCACTTCCATCTAACGCACTGGGTCAAGCGCGTTAGACTAACCGACTCAACCCCAACATAAAACGACGAAGGCGAAGTAACGCACTAACCTAGGCGCGTTACAAGGAAGCGACGCGCCACTCTAGGGCCGTCACTCACCCAGAAGCCAAAAGCGCTAAAACGATGCAGACCAAACGACGGTCAGTCGTAGGGCCGCTAAAGACAAGTAACGGTCGCTGGCATGACCGCTACTTCGGTTACGGCGGGAAAACATAGAAATGGCCGGATCGGCCCGTTCCACGCCCCATTCACGCCGAAACGCAGGGGAAACACACCGCAACACCGAATAACAACATTCAAGGGCCAAAATGCCCACATGCAACACCAAAACGCTCGATCCGGGCGATTTAGACAAATCCACCCTAAGTGGGTCACCGAGGTTCCCGGGCTTCTACCGGCCTCGAATGAACACCGAATCGCACGAAATCAACGTGGATGGGATTCTAACATCCCTGCGGTCATTTAGAAACTAACTGAACCGCAAACGGTCACCGTTTACCGGCCGACCCTAAAAACCACGAAAATCACGGTTTAGGCAAAACAAGCCCAAACACACTCGTTTCCTAGCCGAACGCCGTGCAATGGCAGGGAAAACGAAGGTGAAGAAGCAAGGATCCGTCACCCTACCTCCACCGAAGAAACCGTGCCCCGAAGGGACTAAACCACGCCGAAAACCACTCGCGAACCAATTTCACCGGCTTTGAATCCACCGTTCGGGATCGCGCCAGAATCGATCCGATCCTCGCCTCATCGCGCATCTCGACAGCTCCACGGCCTCGCCACCTCGCCCACCTACGCCTCCGTCTGCAGCCGGGGCCAAAGAGGGGGAGAAACGAGAGAGAACGGGAGAGAGACGGCGGCGGTGAGAAATGAGGAAAGAAAGAGAAAAAGGAAAGAAAAAGGAAAAGAAATTAGGAAATTTTCCTAATTTCCGAAAATTCCGAAAATACGCCGAAAATACACAAATTCAGAAAAATACACAAAAATAGTCGAAACGACCGGCTCGAAGAGTACATCGACGCTGTAGCATTCACGAGTTCGAGAATTGACAAATAAACTCACCGTAGGGTTCCGTAGCTAGTACGTGAGAAAAACCCACACGGCTCGTCAAACTCAACTCGGAAGCCACAAAAGCGAACCGAAACTCAACGAAACCAATCCGAAACAGATCCGAAAGATCCATTAAAGATCCTACGAGATCCAACGAGGTCCAACGAGATCCAGGGCATTACATCCTCCCCTCCTTCAAAGAATTTCGCCCCCGAAATTCAGGACTAACAAAGGAGAAGCAGGGAAGAATAACCCAACAGCACAAAACTCGGAAAACACAGCTCAGAGGAACACCGTCAGATCACAATTACAGGTACACACTCAGCTTCCAAGACAGCAAGTCTACAGCACGAGTATGGCACCAAAGTGAATACATCTGACACCTCCGAAGCAAGGGCAACGTCGTTTACGTCTCACAGGGCAAGAGACACGACAGCCACAACAATCGAAAACCAACACCGCAAAAAAACACAATAACAACACGGCAAGCAGCAGCTCACACAAGGAACGCAGTCCCCACAGCTGACAGCTCGCAACATCATCGGCTCCAGTGCCAAAGGCAACAGGGAACACCTGGCACACAGGACACCAACGACAACAACAACACTGCTGGACCCGAAACACAATCAAGTCAGTACTCACTCAGACATCACATCTGATCAAGTCGCAAGCTAACTCCACCAGGGAAAGAGAGCACAGCAAGCCAACTGACAAGACCATGGTCCAAGGCAGAGACACAAAATCATAAAGAAACAGCGCCAAAACAACACAACGGCAACACCTGCAGAATTCCGGCTCTACTTAACACGCAGAACCACGGAACACAACTGCAAGCAGGGTCACAACAAGGCACAAAAACAGCTGAACACACGACCACAAGAGACAGGTCACGCATCAGACTGCTCACCAAGAGAAAGACCCACAACAACGAAAAACAACAACAATGATCTCGGGGAATGCAACTCAAGGACTAGCAACACGCCTCAAGAGCACAACACCCAAGAAGAAAATACAGAGTAGAGGGTACTCAATCCGCAAAGATGCCGACAAATTCCCCAACACTCGCACAATGCCGATGCCAACACAAGAAAACCACGAACAACGGCACGGCGACAACCAAAGTCAAGGCACAAGAAGCCAAGACAAAGCCACATCGAGAAAGAAAGAATCTCTCGACAAATGGGTAGCCAGCCCACACACTCCGGCTGTACTCTCAACAACGTGCACAGGCAACAGAACAACATCAGAAATCGCATCTCAGCACACATCAGCGCCATCGCAATCAACAAGATCGCAACTCACACGCCACGAGCACTGATCAGGCGAACAACCGATCACAAAGAGCCTAAGTGCAACAAGAGAAGAGCACCAGCTTCAGCACAAAGCACAAGGAAAGCATCAATCTCAGCTCACCATCATGTCCTGACACGATAAATGAGCCTTCACAACACATCGGCCGTTAGACACAGCACGACAACTACGGTACACAACAGCTCTTAACACCATCATGGAGTCCAAAGCTAAGCAACCGTACAACAAGGAGCAGATCAGGCTCAAAACAAAGCTGTCTACACTTAAGCAGACACAGGACAAAGGCACAACCAAGACAGCAATTCCAAGGCAAACCTCGGAAAGCTTCACCAAAGAGGGATGAGAAGCAACAAGCTCAACAACAACAGCTCACCAGGAAGGGAAAATCCAAGGCTCGCTCGAGCAACTTCTCAATCGAGGCAACACGACAATCGAAGCAACCAAAACAACGAAGCATCAGGAGCTACACAAACTCAAGCTGGGACAACCCAAGCAACGTAAGAACGTGCGTGGCCATCACACCAACGCTAAAAGTCATAAGCCACCTGAGCAAAATACAGAAAATAGCTCGAACAAGGCACTGCAGGTTCATGCCAACCGACAAACACTGCAAAGTGCACCACGATCGAGACCAACTTCAAAACCGAACGAAGCACATCGTCTCATCTAGACGAGAGCAAAACCATCTCGCACAGTGCCAACCAAGCACGTACAAGACCACACGCAAAAAGCACCGCGATAAACCATCGCAACACCTACGCCAGCAAGAGACTGTACTGGGCCTAAAGACTCTGGTAACTGTATATCTGGATTTCCATGTATCTCACACGACAATGATCTGATAGCTCAGAAAAGAACTCCGAACATCTCAGAACACTGCTCTGATACCACCTGTAGCGACCCGGATTCCGGATACCCGGTGCACCCGGTATAAATACCGAATACACGTGATACCACATGGGACCCGCGAGGCCTCCCAAGCGCGGGAAAGCGCCGAAGGGAAAAAGGATTGTGTGGGAAATACATTGAAGCCAGCAGATATAACAGTAAGCAATTAAATTTCATTAGATTGGATTGCTAAAGTAGCAGAAATAAAATTACCCTTTTATTAAACATTCAGGTTTTCAATTATACACCAGAGTCTAGCCCAAGGAAGACAACAAGTCTAGCACAGTACAGTACGACAGGAAGAAACGTACACAGAAGTCGGAAGAAGCCCGACCGCAGGTACAGCTGGCAGCTACAACAGCAAGCGAGCACTCCGCCAGGAACAACAGAGGCAGACGGCGAAACCCACCTGAAAAGCAGCAGGGGTGAGTCTCAACAGAAACTCAGTAGGGGTCACGCGGATCCCCACTGGAAAACCGCACAAAGCGAAGGCAACGGAAGCAGCAACAAACGTAGCAAAGCAGAAAAGCTACACTACAAAGCTGTAAAGGAACAGACGGGAAGTAGGAGTAGGGAACACGCAGGAGAGGGTGAGAACCCGCACCAAACAAGCGGCTACCGAACTAACCTCGGTATCCCAAACTACTCCAAACAAAGGCAACAGATGGATGACCCTAAACTCACACAGAAGGGTACACCAGTCTGTCAACCAGCCCCAAACAAAGGCGAAGGCGAACGCCGACACCGGGAAACAGACAAAACACGACAGGGAACGTCGTGCACAAAGCCCCACGCACAATCAGAACACCGTGCGGACAACAAAACACCGACCCCGAGCACGGCCACGAACGGGCAACTCGCAAAGGTCACAACGCGCAAGGAAACGCGAAGAGTCACGGCACACAAGAACCGCGAAGAGCTACGCGTCACGTGACGGAAGCACCCCCTTAAAAAGCCAGCTGCGTCCACTGACGTCTGACGCCGCACCTCAAGTGTCTCACCTACAGTACTGCTGTAACAACAGCAGAGATGTAGACACCAGCTGAACCAAACAGTAACAGCAAAACAAGTAACTAGTCAGGGTCACGCCCGTCGACGTAAGTCCTAACCCCTGACCACGTGTGCACACACTGGCTATAGTCTAAGCCAGGTCCTCTAGCTAGTATTCTCCCTCGGCAGGACGCTACCGTTGACTAGGAGCCCGCGGAACTAACTAAAAACCGCTCACTGGGAAAAACCCTCCGCCATCCGCTAGCGGGTCGGCCCGCGGCCTTAGGCAACAACAAGTGGAGGCTTCACACGACACAGAAGCTCAAAACACAAGCGCCGAAGTACTAACGGGCAACCACGCCCCTCAATACGCACTTCGAGGCACCAAGTGACAGTATCACCACTGCCGACAACTCAGGACAAGCACTAGACCTCCTACGTAACGATCCTGAGCCAAACGACTCAAAGGTAAGATCGTCACAACAGCGGAACAAGCCGCCAATCGGTCTAATCCTAAGCCAAAGAAACCACGCTCCGCAGAAAACGACACACGGAGACCTGAGGGAGACATCAAGAACCCTCAGCACACCTGGACACGCAAACCGAGGTAGAACAATACCTCGAAGCATCCAGAAGCAGTGTCTTAGGCAGGACAGAACCGCTAAGACACGCGCAAACAAGGTCACATGTCAACCACTGGGTCAGACCAGGTTGACCGAAACCCAAACAAGCACATGCAAAGGTAGGATAAGGAACCCTACCACGAGCAAGAAGACTCCTGGCTACCTTACAACGTAGTCTTAACCCTCATAGGACGTCAAGAGACATCCACGGGACAACGGGCAGACCACAAGGCCAAGCCAAGACACACAGAATCATCGGGCGGAAAACCAAGACACAAGGAAAGTAACGCACCAGCTCTAGACCGCTACAAGCAAACGACGGTCTAGGTTAGGGCCGTTATTTCCCAAACGACGGACGGACACCAGGCCGTCACTCACACCACCCTGATAACCTACAAACCACGCAAAAGCCAAGTAACGCACGGGAGCAGGGGCGTTACAAGCAAACGACGCACGGGGCACCCACCGTCACATTCAACGGTGCAGCAAACCCAAACCAAAGCGAAGTAACGCGCTAAGCCAGGAGCGTCACTCACGAAACAGCGCGGCAGGGGAGGGCCGTCAGAACCAAACGACGCACGGGGGGACCCATCCGTTACTCACAGACGGCATGGCCACCCTCAACCCAACACCACAGCAAACCACGGTCGGAGGCATGCGCGTTACTCACAAACGACGCACGGGGTCCCCACCGTCACACCCAACGGTGCAGTCAACCCAACCTCGACCAAAAGAGAATGTAACGGCCAGGGGCAGGCACGTCACACTCAAACAACGCATAGGGGCACGACCGCTAGAGGCACCGCCTCAACGAGTCAACGTCAGTCAATTGGCAAGTAACGGCCTGGGCAAGGCGCGCCACTTCCATCTAACGCACTGGGTCAAGCGCGTTAGACTAACCGACTCAACCCCAACATAAAACGACGAAGGCGAAGTAACGCACTAACCTAGGCGCGTTACAAGGAAGCGACGCGCCACTCTAGGGCCGTCACTCACCCAGAAGCCAAAAGCGCTAAAACGATGCAGACCAAACGACGGTCAGTCGTAGGGCCGCTAAAGACAAGTAACGGTCGCTGGCATGACCGCTACTTCGGTTACGGCGGGAAAACATAGAATGGCCGGATCGGCCCGTTCCACGCCCCATTCACGCCGAAACGCAGGGGAAACACACCGCAACACCGAATAACAACATTCAAGGGCCAAAATGCCCACATGCAACACCAAAACGCTCGATCCGGGCGATTTAGACAAATCCACCCTAAGTGGGTCACCGAGGTTCCCGGGCTTCTACCGGCCTCGAATGAACACCGAATCGCACGAAATCAACGTGGATGGGATTCTAACATCCCTGCGGTCATTTAGAAACTAACTGAACCGCAAACGGTCACCGTTTACCGGCCGACCCTAAAAACCACGAAAATCACGGTTTAGGCAAAACAAGCCCAAACACACTCGTTTCCTAGCCGAACGCCGTGCAATGGCAGGGAAAACGAAGGTGAAGAAGCAAGGATCCGTCACCCTACCTCCACCGAAGAAACCGTGCCCCGAAGGGACTAAACCACGCCGAAAACCACTCGCGAACCAATTTCACCGGCTTTGAATCCACCGTTCGGGATCGCGCCAGAATCGATCCGATCCTCGCCTCATCGCGCATCTCGACAGCTCCACGGCCTCGCCACCTCGCCCACCTACGCCTCCGTCTGCAGCCGGGGCCAAAGAGGGGGAGAAACGAGAGAGAACGGGAGAGAGACGGCGGCGGTGAGAAATGAGGAAAGAAAGAGAAAAAGGAAAGAAAAAGGAAAAGAAATTAGGAAATTTTCCTAATTTCCGAAAATTCCGAAAATACGCCGAAAATACACAAATTCAGAAAAATACACAAAAATAGTCGAAACGACCGGCTCGAAGAGTACATCGACGCTGTAGCATTCACGAGTTCGAGAATTGACAAATAAACTCACCGTAGGGTTCCGTAGCTAGTACGTGAGAAAAACCCACACGGCTCGTCAAACTCAACTCGGAAGCCACAAAAGCGAACCGAAACTCAACGAAACCAATCCGAAACAGATCCGAAAGATCCATTAAAGATCCTACGAGATCCAACGAGGTCCAACGAGATCCAGGGCATTACAGCCTGGGCCCTCATGAGCTCCACGAGGACGTCAAGCTTCTTATTGAGGGCCTGGAAGACCTCATCGCCACCGTTGGGGGGTACCCCTGTCGCCGTCGGAGGGGGCGGCGGCCCGTTGGTGGGGACGCTGGCGTTGGAGGGAGGGTTCTGTGAGGCCCTAGAGAGGCCATCTCCTGCCGCCACCATGGCCTTACCCCTCTCGCCGGCAGACCTCCTCCCTGAGCTTCTTCTCACCATCTTGGCTCTTCGTGCGTTTCCCACAGACGGCGCCAGATGAAGAGGCGAAATCTCGCGCTATGTCCTGAGCGGGCTGTGGATCACCAGAAGATGAACTGCAAGACAGGGAAACGTATCAGAGGGCCCAGGGGGTTTCCCTAGGGAAAAACCCTCCGATGGTTAAGTCAGTAGAGCTGTGGTGGAAGCAATAATGGGGAGGAGAAAAACTAGTGCGCGAGATTCCTCTCCACCAGAGGGGTGAAGCGGATTGTGCTCAGGAGTTTGGGTGTATGAATGCCTTAATGGCCCCTTACCTTCCACCGGAGGGTATCCCTGGTTTAAATAGTACGCCGCCTTCAGGAGTCCTGTAAACTGAGGGGTTTCCGGCAGGAGTTACGTCCTCAACGTGGGCTTTCATGGCCTTATCGTGGGAACGTTATCGCCTCGAAGTCCGACGGCTTCTTGATTCGACTGTCCATTGGGGACTCTTAACGGCAGCACGAACGGATAATATCCGGTCTGGCCGAGCTTCTGAAACGCCAGCCCTGTCCGGGCGATGAGCATAGCTCGGCGAAAGAGGGGTTGGATAGGTCGGTGAATGCCTGTCTCTCCCGGGCGGGGAAATGGCTTGGGCCGGACCCTCCTTGTGACCTGACCATTACTCGGGCCCTCCGAGCCTAGGGGCCGCCGGGGAGAGTTGGTTCCTCGAGTGTTTGTTCATTGGGCTTTTCTTTCCTAAGTGTGCCCTGTGGGCTGTCACTCAGGTGAGCTTGTCTCGTTGGACCCTGTTGGGTCTTGTTGGGCTGCTCTTTGAGTGGGCTGTAGAAATCCCCCTCTCCAGCAGCTTACAGTCAAATGACTACATCCACATAGATAAAAATAAAGATAACAATTTCACAAGTCTTTTATTACAAATCTAAATTTCACACACTTTTTTTTAACATAACCAATACAACTCATAACACAACTACCTAAGATAAAAACTTGAAGTAACTCCAAGACGCGGTCAGAACACTGTGAGATCACTCCTCGCTTTCCTCTACCGCTTCTCCTGAAAATGTTCAACGGGGTGAGTCTACGAATAGACCCAGTAAGAGACTAGCATAGTCCCCAGTCATAACATGTAAGAGCACACCAAAAGTGATTTACGGCATTTCATTTTACAAAGTGATCATAAGTCATGCTATTAACATTTTACAAATAAAACATGTACAATAAAACTCTATTCTATCACTGATAATTTAACATTTGTAAATATTACTATGCAAGGTAACTCAGTTCATTTACCAGTAGAATGATTCCAGTACTAGGCGGAGTAGTCTCACGCATAGTGAAGGGATCTAGACAGACATAATCTGCCCTTTTCCAAATCACCATTTGATATACTGGAGATTCATTAACAGTGAATATTTACCATGTAGTAACAGTAAAAATGCAACAACAGTAATTTCAATATCAGTTAAATGAGTAGTAACAATAGTTTCAGTGAATAGTAAAAGCAGTTCCAATATCCATTCAGTAACAGTAATAGTCGTATAAATAACGACTCGGTGAACAGTAAAAGTAATTCAGTATCAATTCAGTAGGCAGTATCAGCTGTTCAATTTCAGTTCAATAAATAATAACAGTGGTATAAATAGCCAGACACAGTGCCCAAACCACCACTAGAAGGACAGTCAGTCGGTACTCGATCATCTAGGTAAGTAGTGATGAGTTTTGGTTACTGCGCAGAACCGGGAGAAGTCCTCTCCACCTTAACCAGTGGTACTTGTCCACCTCCAGAATTTCATTCCCCGTTACCCTCGGGGCCAGTACAGTGTGAACCTCCCTATAGGGGCATTTCTATAGTTTGGTTCCAGTCTCCCCCTATGGTGGCAGTGTCCATTTGACATTACTAACGGTACGGTAAAAATATAAATATGACTTATATGAAATGGACACATGCCACTCAAAATTTATGCTGTGAATATTAATATACCAATACTGAAAATTATTTTTTATTTTCTGAAATTTTCAAGTTATTCATATATAATGACATCTCCATATATCAAAAATTTCTAAATTTGTTTACAGGTATCAGAATGCCTTGAAATTTCAGGGAATCAATATATTTATAGAAAGAATCCAAACATAAAATTTCCATCAATTTTCAGACAGAATTTATAATTTTCTAGAATTATTTGTATATCAACATGTATCAAAAATTTACTAAATTTAGCTACCATGTTCTGAAAATAACTTAACTTTTTCTGAATATCATATTTATATGTAACATTACACATAAAAATTGTCACAAATTTTCATGCAGAAATTTGAATTTTTCCAGAATTACATTTATTTCAACAAGTATCATAAATTAACTAAATTTAGTTACTATGTTCTGAAATTAATCAAATTTTTACTGCAAATCACATTTACATGTAACATTATACAGAAAAATTTCCATAAATTTTCATACAGGAAATTGAATTTTTCCAGAATTGTATAAATTTTCCTATACATGAAAAATTAACTAAATTTATTCACAACACTCTAAAAGTCACCATAATTCGTAAAACCATCATCCATAAACGAAATATCAATTTTAAAACTTCTTATTATTTTTTCCACTGTATTACTATTTTTCACACTGTTTTACTATTTTTCACACTAAGTAAGAAAAATATATCATGAGTAATAAATCAACTAAATATATCTAAAATGATCAGATAATTTTTAAAAATTTACAGAATATTTTTTTTCAGACAGAAGTGTCATAAATAAAAATTTTTATCATTTTTCATTCAGTAAGTCTATTTTATAAAATTTTATATCAGTTTCTAAAATTTGTAATAATTTATAATAATTTATAATAATAACTTTTAAATAGAGAAAAATTATCCAGAATACTTTAAATGACCAAAATATACTGAAACCTATCTTAAAAGTATTATATATAAATTCTGTAATATTCTCATAATTTTTCACTGAATATTAATATTTTCTTAATTTTCTAATTATTTGTTTAAACATTGGTAATTATACCAGAAAACATTCTGTTATCAGATTAAAATGAAAATTTTATCACTTAGTTATAACATGCATTCTAGCCTTCTGGTAAAGTTTCAAAAATTTTGATACCGTATTTCTATTTATCCCCTAATTTTACACTTCTAACAAAATATCAAAAATAATGCAATATTACTTTCAGGCATCAGTAATTATTTAAATTTTAAGAATACAACAAACTTAATGTAAGAACCTTTCTGGGAAATTTTAATAGTTTTTTTGAACATGATCTCTAATTTCTGTAATTTTTATATAATTATTTGCATATATTATCAAGTATGAAAATCCATTAAAAAATAAAAATCGTGATCCAAAAATTATGAAAATTTTGCTATACATGGGATTCACAGTAAGATGCATTCTTAAAATTTTAGGTGATTTAATATCATCCCTTTAATATTTTAGTATAATTGAACACACTAAAGATAATATTAAAATATTCATAAACGTAATAATAAATTAAATCATACATGAAAATTTTTAAAGAAAGTTTAGAACATCATATTTCATGATTCTGGAAATTTTCTAAGTTTATCTTACACCGTTTCTAATTATAAGACATTAATCACTTGATTTATCTTTAATTACATGCTTTAATATTAATGATCTAATACTAATCCGACTAAGATATGATCACAGATCATAGAATAACGATTTATGCACTGAACTACCTATATAAATGCTAATTACACACCTTAAACCAATATAAATATGTTAATCCATGCTAATCAATGGGATAAAATACTAATCCGTTACTTTAATGATGCTTTGACACCTCCCTAATAGGCTATGGATCTTCTCCTCAGCACCTCACGTACCCAGCTTCTAAAGGATGCAAAAGAAGCCCCTTACCCCTCTATTTATAGTAGTTTTGGTCTAATCCATCTTAACCATTCATTTAAATTAAGGGTGGAGATTTAACCAATTATATTACTATTATTTAATTCACATTTGACATTCAAACCCCACCTACCAATTCACCTAACCTCTTTTGACCAATCTATAGTTTTTTCTTTTTTTTATATATATCATGTGTTATTTTTTTTTGACTAAAGAAAAGATAGGTTAGGTTAATAGAACATTAACAAAAAACAAAAAAAATTTAAATATTCGGCCGCAATTGCGGCCGAAAGAGGGGGGGGTGGCGGGGCGGCGCCCGCCCGCGTGGGGCCGCCCCCACCCAAAATTTTTATTTTTTTTCGTTTTCAACCTCTTTTTTTTTTTGCGTTTTGACCCTTTTTTTGTTTTAATTCTTTTCTTCTTCTAATCTAAACACATTAACTCTCAAATATTTTTTTAAAATTTTACTTATTATTTTTTTTCTCTTTACTTTCTTCTAAACTTTAAAATTTCTCTTAATTTATTTTCATGACATAAATAAATATAATAAACCAATAAATTCAACCCTTTTAAGCATGCAAAAATTTTTATTTAATAAATAAAATGCTATAAATTGTCGGGCATTACATCCTCTCCCCCTTAAAGAAAACTTCGTCCTCGAAGTTGGGGTTAGATCACATACCGAACAGATAGGGGTACTTCTTCTTAATCTCTTCCTCTGGTTCCCATGTGGCTTCCTCGTACGAGAAGTTCCTCCATAGTACCTTCACCAGTGAGATGACTTTAGTCCTAAACACTTGCTCTTTGCGGTCTAGAATTCGAACAGGTTGTTCCTCATAGGATAGGTTCTGTCAGAACTGCATCTGCTCAGAACTGATCACATGAGCCGGATCATGCACGTACCTCCTCAGCATGGACACGTGGAACACCGGATGCACTCCCTCTAGAGACGGAGGTAAAGCCAGCCGATATGCCACATTCCCTAGTCTCTCCAGAATCTCGAATGGTCCGACGAATCGTGGATTTAATTTTCCACGCTTGCCGAACCGAACGATTCCCTTTGACGGAGACACCTTGAGGAAGACGTGATCACCAACTTCGAATGATAGCTCCTTC
The DNA here is from genome assembly GCA_022559845.1 of Amorphophallus konjac. Lineage (NCBI taxonomy): Eukaryota > Viridiplantae > Streptophyta > Magnoliopsida > Alismatales > Araceae > Amorphophallus > Amorphophallus konjac. The sequence continues at coordinate 150,661,414 of CM040127.1, read as the reverse complement.
CTCCGGTTATCAGCATAGTTCTTCTGTCTGTCTTGTGCTGTCATCAGTCTTTGTCTGATCAACCTGATCTTCTTAGTAGTTTCTTGAACAACTTCTGGACCCACATGCTGCCTATCTCCTGTTTCCTCCCAGCACAACGGAGACCTACAAGGCCTACCATATAGTGCCTCGAATGGAGCCATGCCTATACTCGCGTGGAAGCTATTATTATAAGAGAATTCCACGAGAGGTAGATGTAGCTCCCAAGCCCTTCCAATCAAGAACACAAGCCCGAAGCATGTCCTCCAGTGTCTGAATCATCCTTTCAGACTGGCCGTCAGTTTGCGGGTGAAAAGCTGAACTGAGTTTGAGCCGCGAACCAAAAGCTTCATGCAACCCTTGCCACAGTCTGGACGTGAACCGGGGATCCCTATCGGAAATGATAGACTTTGGAATCCCATGAAGTCTGACAATGTTATCAACATATAGTCTTGTCAAGCTTTCCACCGATTGCTTCACCTTCATAGGAAGGAAATGTGCAGACTTTGAAAATCGGTCCACGATCACCCATATAGAGTCATTGCCTTTCACTGATCTGGGTAACCCGGTCACAAAGTCCATAGTGATTGCTTCCCATTTCCACTGAGGAATTTCCATTTTCTGCATTAGCCCTGATGGCCTTTGGTGCTCTGCTTTTACCTGCTGACAAACCAAGCATCTAGCCACAAAGTCAGCTACATCCTTCTTCATTCCCTACCACCAGAAAGACCGTTTCAAGTCTTGGTACATTTTACCACCTCCTGGATGAATAGAGAACATTGACCGGTGAGCTTCCTCCAGAATCTGCCTTTTAAGATCGGCCAAATTAGGTACACAGATCCGGTGTTGAAACCGAATCACTCCATCTTCATCACGAGCAAAGCCGATCTTCCCAATCAATCCCTGCAGGTGGGGATCATCTTTCTGCATCCCTATCACCTTGTCAAGCACTGTTGACCGAATGGTCAGTTGAGACACAAATGCCTGACATAGCTGAGGCTCGATCACAGCCATAAGCTGCGCTGCATCTTCGATCATCTTCCAATCTTGCTGCATCATAACTCTTTTCCTACTGAGAGCATCGGCTACTACGTTTACCTTCCCTGGATGGTATCGTAATTTGAAGTCATAATCTTTCAAGAATTCGACCCATCTTCTTTGCCTTAGATTTAACTCCTTCTGAGAAAATAGGTACTTCAGACTCTTGTGGTCAGTGAACACTTCGAACTTGATGCCGTAAAGATAATGACGCCAGATCTTCAATGCATGAACCACTACAGCCAATTCCAAATCATGAGTCGGGTAATTTCGCTCATGCTCCTTTAGTTGGCGAGAAGCATAAGCGACCACCCTTCCATTTTGCATCAAAACACTGCCTAGCCCAACCTTCGATGCATCAGAATAGATAGCAAAGTCATCCTCATTGCTAGGCAAAACAAGAATTGGTGCCGATGTCAGCCTAATCTTCAGCTCTTGGAAACTCTTCTCACAGCTCTCAGACCATATATATTTGACTCCCTTTCGGGTCAACTTGGTTAGTGGCGTCGCCAGAGATGCGAATCCCTCTATAAAGCGGTGATAGTAACCAGCTAACCCTAAGAAACTCCGAATCTCTGTGGGAGATTGAGGAGTCTCCCATTCCAGAACCGCCTGGACCTTTGCGGGGTCAACGGCAACACCATTGCCTGAGATTACATGCCCGAGGAAATGAACCTCCGTCAGCCAAAAGTCACATTTGCTGAACTTAGCATACAGCTCATGCGCTCTTAGCGTCTCGAGGATGATTCTCAAGTGTTCCCGGTGTGAAGCTTCATCAGGAGAATATATCAGCACATCATCAATAAAGACAACCACAAAGGTGTCAAGATACGGTCTAAACACCCGATTCATCAAATCCATAAAAGCTGCTGGGGCATTTGTCAGACCAAAAGGTAGTACCAAAAATTCATAATGACCATATCTCGTTCGGAATGCTGTCTTGGATGTGTCTTCTTTCTTTATCCTCAACTGATGGTATCCCGAACGTAGATCAATCTTTGAGAACACTGTGGCTCCTTGCAATTGGTCAAACAGGTCATCAATACGGGGTAAAGGATATTTATTCTTAATGGTCACCTCATTAAGTTTGCGATAGTCAGCGCATAACCTAAGAGAACCATCCTTCTTCTTCACAAATAGAACTGGAGCTCCCCATGATGACACACTCGGACGGATAAACCCCTTGTCTAACAAGTCTTGAAGTTGCTTTTTCAACTCTGACAATTCTGTTGGAGCCATTCGGTAGGGTGCCTTAGAGACCGGTGTTGTGCCAGGTAACAAGTCAATGGCAAACTCTAACTCCCTTGTAGGTGGTAATCCGGGCAAATCCTCTGGAAACACATCAAGGAATTCTCGAACAATCTCGATCTCTGCTATTGTCGGTGATTGATCAACATCCGACTTCGTGACTACGCTTGCCAAGAATGCGTCGTAGCCCTTCCTCAACATTCGCACAGTCTTCATTGTTGAAACTACTAACTTCCTCCCAGTCATATGCTTCAGTAAGGGATGAGAAAACTCTTTCTCCTTAGGGATGCGAAAAATTACCCTCTTCCTTCGACAATCTATCAGAGTGTAATGCTCTTCTAACCAATCCAGTCCTAGGATAGCATCAAAGTCTTGCATAGGTAAACAGCAAAAATAACCAGGCAGAGTTCTTCCTTCTATATTGACTGATAGTGAGGGGATGTGCCTCTTGGTAGACACTGCTCCTGCAGGTGTGTGTACCAACAGGGGCACGTCTAGGTCCACTGACTCAATTCTAAATTCTTCATGTAATTGACTAGCAAACTTCTCGAAAATAAAAGTATGTGTGGCACCGGTGTCAAATAGTACTCTAGCATGAATACTATTGATAGAAATAGTACCTTCTGTGAGGTCCTCCGCCTGCTCGGCATCCTCTCTCGCAAGTGCAAATACCCGAGCTGGCGCTCGGGGTCTCCCCGCAGGTCTCGCTGCTCCTGGTCTGGCTGCTACTACTGCTGGTCTGGCTGCCACTGGAGCTGCCATTGCTGCTACTGGCCGAGCCGCAATAGGTTGCATCATCTTCGGACAATCTCGAATCATGTGGCCCTTCTCGCCACAACGGAGACATCTGCCGGTGGCGATCCAACATACTTCTCCGCCATGTCGCTTGCCACATTGTTTACATTCCGGTTTGTTGCTGCCCCAAGCTGGTGGTGTGGTCTTCCATGCCACGAACGGTCGTGGCGGATTTCTCATCACCTTTTTGCCTTTATCATTCCGGTGAAAGGGTGCCGATGGTCTTTTTGTTGAAGTCCTTTTCTCCTCTTGATGTAACTCCATGTCGCTCTCTTGACGACATGCCGCGCCAATAGCCGCCTCCATCGTAGCCAGATCTAGTGCAACTAGGCGGGTCCGAAGCGACGGTCGAAGTCCCGCCACGAACTTCTTCACCTTTCTCCTTTCATCTGTAGCAATATGGGGTGCATATTTTGACAATTCCGTGAACCTTGCTTCGTACTCGAGTACGGTCTTCGACCCCTGAGTTAGGGCCAGAAAGTCCTGCTCCAGCTTGTCTTGCACATGTTCCGGTATGTACTTTGCCGTGAATAGCTCCGTGAATTCTTCCCAAGTAATTTCATGTTCGAGCCTGTCAGATTGATTCCTCAAAATGGACGCCCACCATACGTCCGCTCTCTCCTGTAGCATATACGCCGCCAGACTGGTCTTGTCCTCATCTGCACACCGGATAACCCGGAAGATCTTCTTGATCTCGCGGAGCCAGTTTTCAGCCATGATTGGCTGACTCTCCCCCTTAAAAGAGGGTGGTGACATCCGCCGAAACCTCTCCATCATAGTCACCCCTCCTGAAGCCTGCTCCTGAGGTGACGCTGCCTGAGTCTGGAGTTGCGCTTGAAGTGCCGCCTACGTCTGCGCCTGGGTCTGCATAGCTTGAACCAGGCCTTGCATGAACATTCCATAGTCCACCAAAGGTGGTGGGGGCGGAGCTGGGGGTCCTCTCGGCTCCTCCTGAGTATCGTCATTCTGAGCTGCACGACGACCTCCTCCCGCCATGGTCTGACAATACAAATATTCGGTTAAGTTTTCGTCATAACTCCTTACAAACTGATGACCATTTATGTAAATTCTCAATCTTGGGCTCTGATACCACTCTCTGTGACGCCCCGACTCGGAGACCCGGTCCAGTCGTAAAGACTCGCGTCGGATCCTGGTCGAGACGTCACAGTGGGAACAACCCAAGCGGTACAATTGCGATTGAGAATTACACATAAACACTGAGATATTATGGCAGTGGAAATGAAAATACTCAATTCATCATCTTACAGTCAAATGACTACATCCACATAGATAAAAATAAAGATAACAATTTTACAAGTCTTTTATTACAAATCCAAATTTCACACACTTTTTTTTTAACATAACCAATACAACTCATAACACAACTACCTAAGATAAAAACTCAAAGTAACTCCAAGACGCGGTCAGAACACTGCGAGATCACTCCTCGCTTTCCTCTACCGCTTCTCCTGAAAATGTTCAACGGGGTGAGTCTACGAATAGACCCAGTAAGAGACTAGCATAGTCCCCAGTCATAACATGTAAGAGCACACCAAAAGTGATTTACAGCATTTCATTTTACAAAGTGATCATAAGTCATGCTATTAACCTTTTACAAATAAAACATGTACAATAAAACTCTATTCTATCACTGATAATTTAACATTTGTAAATATTACTATGTAAGGTAACTCAGTTCATTTACCAGTAGAATGATTCCAGTACTAGGCAGAGTAGTCTCACGCATAGTGAAGGGATCCAGACAGACATAATCTGCCCTTTTCCAAATCACCATTTAATATACTGGAGATTCATTAACAATGAATATTTACCATGTAATAACAGTAAAAATACAACAACAGTAATTTCAATATCAGTTAAATGAGTAATAACAATAGTTTCAGTGAATAGTAAAAGCAGTTCCAATATCGATTCAGTAACAGTAATAGTCGTATAAATAACGACTCGGTGAACAGTAAAAGTAATTCAGTATCAATTCAGTAGGCAGTATCAGCTGTTCAATTTCAGTTCAATAAATAATAACAGTGGTATAAATAGCCAGACACAGTGCCCAAACCACCACTAGAAGGACAGTCAATCGGTACTCGATCACCTAGGTAAGTAGTGATGAGTCTTGGTTACTGCGCAGAACCGGGAGAAGTCCTCTCCACCTTAACCAGTGGTACTTGTCCACCTCTAGGATTTCATTCCCCGTTACCCTCGGGGCCAATACAGTGTGAACCTCCCTATAGGGGCATTTCTACAGTTTGGTTCCAATCTCCCCCTATGGTGGCAGTGTCCATTTGGCATTACTAACGGTACGGTAAAAATATAAATATGACTTATATGAAATGGACACATGCCACTCAAAATTTATGCTGTGAATATTAATATACCAATACTGAAAATTATTTTTCTTTTTCTGAAATTTTCAAGTTATTCATATATAATGACATCTCCATATATCAAAAATTTCTAAATTTGTTTACAGGTATTAGAATGCCTTGAAATTTCAGGAAATCAATATATTTACAGAAATAATCCAAACATAAAATTTTCATCAATTTTTAGACAGAATTTATAATTTTCTCGAATTATTTGTATATCAACATGTATCAAAAATTTACTAAATTTAGCTACCATGTTCTGAAAATCACTTAACTTTTTCTGCAAATCATATTTATATGTAACATTACACATAAAAGTTTCCACAAATTTTCATGCAGAAATTTGAATTTTTCCAGAATTACATCTATTTCAACAAGTATCATAAATTAACTAAATTTAGTTACTATGTTCTGAAATTAATCAAATTTTTACTGCAAATCACATTTACATGTAACATTATACAGAAAAATTTCCATAAATTTTCATGCAGGAAATTGAATTTTTCCAGAATTGTATAAATTTTCCTATACATGAAAAATTAACTAAATTTATTCACAACACTCTAAAAGTCACCATAATTCGTAAAACCATCATCCATAAACGAAATATCAATTTTAAAACTTCTTATTATTTTTCCCACTGTATTACTATTTTTCACACTGTATTACTATTTTTCACACTAAGTAAGAAAAATATATCATGAGTAATAAATCAACTAAATATATCCAAAATGATCAGATAATTTCTAAAAATTTACAGAATATTTTTTTTTCAGACAGAAGTGTCATACATAAAAATTTTCATCATTTTTCATTCAGTAAGTCTATTTTATAAAATTTTATATCAGTTTCTAAAATTTGTAATAATTTACAATAATTTATAATAATAACGTTTAAATAGAGAAAATTTATCCAGAATACTTTAAATGACCAAAATATACTGAAAACTATCTTAAAAGTATTATATATAAATTCTGTAATATTCTCATAATTTTTCACAGAATATTAATATTTATTTAATTTTCTAATTATTTGTTTAAACATTGGTAACTATACCAGAAAAGATTCTGTTATCAGATTAAAATGAAAATTTTATCACTTCGTTATAACATGCATTCTAGCCTTCTGGTAAAGTTTCAAAATTTTGATACCGTATTTCTATTTATCCCCTAATTTTACACTTCTAACAAAATATCAAAAATTATTCAATATTATTTGCAGGCATCAGTAATTATTAAAATTTTAAGAATACTACAAACTTAATGTAAGAACCTTTCTGGGAAATTTTAATAGTTTTTTTGAACATGATCTCTAATTTCTGTAATTTTTATATAATTATTTGCATATATTATTATGTATGAAAATCTATTAAAAAATAAAAATCGTGATCCAGAAATTATGAAAATTTTGCTATACATGGGATTCACAGTAAGATGCATTCTTAAAATTTTAGGTGATTTAATATCATCCCTTTAATATTTTAGTATAATTGAACGCATTAAAGATAATATTAAAATATTCATAAACGCAATAATAAATTAAATCATACATGAAAATTTTTACAAAAAGTTTAGAACATCATATTTCATGATTATGGAAACTTTCTAAGTTTATCTTACACCGTTTCTAATTATAAGATATTAATCACTTGATTTATCCTTAATTACATGCTTTAATATTATTGATCTAATACTAATCCGACTAAGATATGATCACAGATCATAAAATAACGATTTATGCACTTAACTACCTATATAGATGCTAATTACACACCTTAAACCAATCTAAATATGCTAATCCATGCTAATCAATGGGATAAAATACTAATCCCTTACCTTAATGATGTTTTAACACCTCCCTAATAGGCTCTGGATCTTCTCCTCAGCACCTCACGTACCCAGCTTCTAAAGGATGCAAAAGAAGCCCCTTACCCCTCTATTTATAGTAGTTTTGGCCTAATCCATCTTAACCCTTCATTTAAATTAAGGGTGGAGATTTAACCAATTATATTACTATTATTTAATTCACATTTGACATTCAAACCCCACCTACCAATTCACCTAACCTCTTTTGACCAATCTATATTTTTTTCTTTTTTCTTTTTATATATATCATGTGTTGTTTTTTTTTTTTGACTAAAGAAGGAAGATAGATTAGGTTAATAGAACTTTAACAAAAAACAAAATTTTTTTTAAAATATTCGGCCGCAATTGCGGCCGAATGAGGGGGGGTGGCGGGGCGGCGCCCGCCCGCGTGCGCGCGAGCGAGCGCACGCGTGGGGCCGCCCCCACCCAAATATTTTTTTTAAAATTTTTATTTTTTTTCGTTTTCAACCTCTTTTTGTTTTGCGTTTTTGACCTTTTTTTTGTTTTAATTCTTTTCTTCTTCTAATCTAAACACATTAACTCTCAAATATTTTTTTAAAATTTTACTTATTATTTTTTTTCTCTTTACTTTCTTCTAACCTTTAAAATTTCTCTTAATTTATTTTCATGACATAAATAAATATAATAAACCAATAAATCCAACCCTTTTAAGCATGCAAAAATTTTTATTTAATAAATAAAATGGTATAAATTGTCGAGCATTACACCTGTAATGAAGAAGGTTGATGGAAATAAATTGAAAACTATGTCCGTTAGAAGTTCAAAACAAGAAAAACCTTCCACTTCATCTGTATTTCAGTTCACGGCCAAAAGAGGTGAAGAACAGGCAAGAAACTTAAAAAATGAAAGAAATCAGAAAAAGGCTGGAAGTAAAATGAAAACCAAATTCTCACCCATTGTTGTTAAAGCTTCTTCTGAATGTGGTACACCTTATGATATTGTGCATGATACAAAGCAATTCTCAATCCAGTCACATGCATACATCAAGAATACTTCATGCCATTACTGTGGCATAACAGGTCATCATATGCATGAGTGTAGAATAATGGTTCAAGATGAATTGAATACTAAGATGGTTCATGAAAAACCCCATGCATTCAGGAGGAAGAAGAAAATCCAGTGCTTCCAATGTGGGAAGCTGGGTCATGTTGCAGCTCACTGCTGGCATGCCTGGGGAGGAAAAAGAAGGTCAAAACCTGAGAATGTTCTTATGAACAAAACTGCTCTTAATAGAAAAATACCCGCATGTTTTGAATGTGGTAAAATTGGCCATCGAGCCTCTGAATGCTGGCAATCAAAAAGAGGTAACAATTCTCATGGCAGAACTGTCTCAATGAAAGTTCACCCACAAAGATTCAATGAATACCATGTCAAGAAAAATTTGAACACTACTACTCACTGCTATTATTGTGGGAGAATAGGTCATATCATGAATAAATGCCATGATTTGGAACTTGATAACAGAAAAACTTGGAAACCTTGGAGTGCATCAGAGAGAGGTGTCACTCAACTAAGAAGACCCAAAAAATTTTGGGTCCCCAAATTTGCAAATTAATCTATCTTTGCAAGCGTGCCTTGAAGAAGGAAATAAAGGGAGAATGAAACCAAGGCACACAAAGCACACAAAGGTTAGTTGAATTTAATTTCTTCTCTAGTTTACATCTGTATATTGTCAGTTACAACTCCCTGCATGATTTCTATCCCTCTTTTATAATCCATGCCATGTCATTAATTCATGTTATTAGGAGGGTGCAATCTTGTAATGAGTACTAGATGGTGATTCTCATGCTGAAATTAATCATGCTGAATGATTAGGATTTTTGCATGAAGTTTAACATAACATCATCATTTAGAGTAACACTTCTGTGAGCTTTAAGAAGAACAAAAATAATAATGTTTGATGGAAATCTCTGCTCACCCAGAGGGGGTGCTGAGTCTTTCTAAGGCAGCTGGTCATTAGAGGTATATCCGTTTGAAAAAGAGAACGTGAGATTGGGTATCTCTTCTGCTGTTTGAGCTAAAATGTTTGAATTGCTATGAGCTGCTGTCTCTTCTAGTGGAGTGTCACTGGTATTGGTTCAGTAAGCTAGATGTTACCTGGTGGTTGTTTAAAATCTTGAGAGGCTGTACATTGCTCTAGTGAGAGTCTTTTTATAATGTCAGATGATTCTGAAAATACTGGTGTCGGGTCTGTCACTGGAGTAAGCTGAAGTTTGGTTGAGGAGATTATCTAAAGGCTGGATGAAGATTTATTTTATGAGAGTAGTGCTGGTGGGTTGATGGCCGTCCAAGCTGTGCTCTTTGGAAATGCTCTCACCCTGCTCACATATGGCATTCATCTTCACCACCTGTCATTGGTCTATATCTCCCATCACTCTCCACCATCTAAATGTTTCTGATTGCTCAAGTCAGGGAGAGTAGTATATATATATATAAATACTGTCACCCTTACCCTCTTCAATAAGTAAATGCCCACATCACTCTGAACTAAAAATATCTTGCTGATCTAAATTGAGATGTAATTTATCATGTATGAACATTAAACCCTATCCGAATAGTTCTCACAAATAACTATGAATGATTTCTCAATGTTTTTGAAACAGTCCAAATTGGAAACATCTCTGTAAATGGTCTGCTATCTGAAAATCTTTAGTAATAAGCCAATATGTTGGAAACCTAAGGCTTATATTCATTCTTTTATGTCTTGTTAAAGAGATTCCTCTGATAAAACTGGGAATACACCATAATGAAAGAAATTTTTGGCAGAGCAATGGCATGACATTTGAGAAACTGACCATCTGTTTCAAATAAATTCAGTGGTTATGTCATGATAACTAATGCTAACTCTGTTCATCATATGAAGTACAAAAGTTATTTGCACTGAGTAACCAGGGTCTCTGGTGTTTGATAGACATGTCTCCTTGTGTAAAAAGGTGCAATTATACTGGAATACTCATCAGAAATTTTTTTTTAAAAAAATTATAACAAAGAAAAGGGGGAGAGAAAGGAGTAATGGATTATATTCATGGTTGACCCATGGTTTTCTTCAGTTAATCTCTACAGACTCAAGAAAAATATAAAACTGGGTTCTTCAATCAGCTTTTGGCTAATGAAAAGGATCGTAAGATTAATGACCCTAATGACTGAGTTGTTTCCCTGAATAAGCTGTTTGACCTTCATTTATTTCAATTCATAAAAATTTTGTAAAGAACTATTCTGTGAGATATAATCTCATATTCTGTAAATAGCTCCTCTACGAAGAAAGGCATTTTATTTTAAGAAATGGGTATTTTGGGTATTATCTACTGAAGATTGGTAAAGTCAGTAGTATTCCCTTATATACGAAACCCTATCTTACTCTTTACCTTCTTACCCTTTCTTTCGAAGCCGAAGCGTCCTCCCGCTCCGTGGCTTCTTCCCGCGTGCACAACCTGCAACCTTCCATGTCTCCAATCTTTCTCTACCACCCTCTCGGCTTTCACATTTCATCTTACCTCCATCCTTGCCGCTATGTCTACTTCATCAGCTGTGAGCAAAGGGAAGAGGAAGGCAGTGAAGCAGCCGCAGCCGTAAGATGCTATGTCTACGGTGGCCGCTGCACAACCTCAAGGTTCAAAAAGACAGAAGAAAGCAGCTTCTACCACGAGGAAGGAAGATTCGTCTACAAAGTCTACAGAGGAACCTGTGCTGATGTTGGAAGCCAGAAAGATTATACCCCCACGGTATATTGATTTTGCTGATCTAGAGATGGCCTCCGAGTTCCCTGAGGTATTTGAGCTATTTGAATTCCAGCAATGGATAGAGTTCCTGAGCATTCATAGGGTGTATTGCCCTAGTTTGGTAGCAGAATTCTACAGCAACCTGAAGTTCGATATATGCTGTTAATTTCACAATCTCCTCTCTGGTCAAAGGAAAAGTCATAGAGCTCTCTAGGCAGTCCCTTCATAGGACTCTAAGTATTCCCTTAGACGGAGAGATTAAAGGAGAATTCACGTTTAATCTACATGATCCTTTTTCCCTCATCACTGACTTACCCAGAAACTTTCATGATAAGCAGCAGACCAAGCTCGGCCATTATAATACCAACAAATTGTCTGAACCAAAGAGACTACTCTATCACATTCTCACCTCCATGATTACTCCACAAGTAGGAGGAAGGGGTAGACTGACAGATTCCCAAAAGTTTATTCTCTACTGCTTGCTGAAGAAAATCAGAATCTGTCTACCGTACGTGATGATTCAGTTAATGGGAACGTGTAAGGAATCAAGAAGACATTCTCCTTTTGCTGCTCAGTTGACTACAATCTTCAAAGATGAAAACATTTCCCTAGATGGTAATGTTGTGTCCGCAATCCCCAAGATAAACATTTATAACATAGTTTCATTAATACATTCATGAGGAGGAAAGGAGCCAAATGAAAGAGTACTCTTGTCACAAAGGATACTCTTCTGAAAATGGATACAGAAACCCAGGCTGTGTCAGTACCTGAACAGCCTGCACAAGCCTCATCAGAAGAGACTCACATCCTTGAGTTGATTCAAAGTGAAAGTCAGACAGTTCCTTCTCCTTGGAAATCTGCTCAAGTACAAGCTAGTGGAAGTTTAGATGAGCAAGAACTACAACAGAACCAAACTGCAGCTACTGCACCTGAGGCCTCTCAGATTCATGAAACAGTCGTACAGAATGTCCAAAATAAGGATATCATTCAGGAATTAGACCATAATATCCATGAGATATTTGATGATTTTGGTCAACAGTCACAGAAAAGACCAATCACTGACCAAGCAGAGCTGGCTCGGGAAGAGGCTCCATGTCACGCCCCGAGCGCGGAAGATACCCGGAGATGCGCGACGTGTCTATATCAATCATGTCAATCAGAGTGGTCGTGTACTCGACACAAAGACAGAGATGCGCAAAATAGCAAGATAACCCAATCCTTTATTTCATAATGGATAGACTATTACAAATCCAATACTCAGTTTAATAAAAAGGAAAAGAATACATATTTGACTCAAGAAACTATAGAAAAGACTAGACGACACTTGTAGAAGCTCTATCACTTTCACTCTTGACCATTCCCATCCGATTGACTTCCATCGTCGTCGGACTTACCTGAAAAGTAAAAAGGGACAAACGGAATGAGCGAACGCTCAGTAGGAAATTATATCTCAAGTACTAGCAAGGGGTTTAAGTAATTACATCTTTCATGAATGCAATAAAGCTATGCATGCTCGCATAAAACGACAAGATAGAGAGAATGTAATATCAAAGAAATAAGATGAACTTAATCATGAACTTCCAACAAGATGACAAGTGTATTCAAGGTATTCAAGCAAGTACGTTTAACAAGTCATGTCAAGAACTTTGGCTATCATGTATCAAGCAAGTAAATTACCCTTTTTCGGGCCACGCATTTCATGTAAAGTCAAGTACGATTCAAGTACAAGATGTGTGTGGAATGTCCAATCAAGCAAGTCAAGTACTCGGTATAATGCCAGATACCTTATCATTTTAACTCCCATGGGCACAAGTACTTTCGGGTGCTCCTCCCAGGACCAGATCGGGCCCTATATGCGCAGGCATTTATCATGTGTTTTGACATCCACTCTTGTTTATATAGCCAATATAGAATTTCAATAATCAAGCTTGTAGACACGTATGACAACTTTGATAGAATAGAGTCCAAAATATAACAAAGGACATAGAATGGCGACAATAACGGTATAATCACGATATCGATAAAACTAGGTAGAACATGATTCCCTTAACTTGGGTACCATGACAAATCAGTATGGACATTCTTTATATAGAATTGAGGTCCACATGAACAGTATATCAAAGGTAAGATACCCTCATTCTTATCACAGAATTGGGGTTTACAAGAACGACATGATATGGCATGATATCATCATCCCATTAAGAATTTCTTATGATATACTCTTTGTATAATCATAAGGGCCGGTATACCATGTTTCTTTAGATTGACATGGCAAGGATCGTGTAATGGGTTTTTAGGGTACAACCAGCTCAGTCGGCCTTGAGGGAATCCAAGGCTACGAGGAGTCTTACGGAGGTCTCTATGACTAACTCGCTAGTCCAAAGGAACGGAATGTCCAATGGAGAGCTTGTATGTCAATGAGAATTGAGTGTGATCGATAAATCAACGTAAAAAGTGGGACTATACTCACGGAATGGAGAATAGTGCCGATATATATATGTATATGTATAATATGAAACCATCGGTAATAGAATCAGGATAAAATCAGTTTACAGTAAAATAACGACTTAAGTAAAGTCGTGTATTGAATAATTAACGCCTAACAGAAGGGCGTTTACATATATTGCCAGTTTACAGAATTTCCATTATTACATTAATTTATCAAAAACACGCCTTTCCCGGGGGCGTTTATTCAAAGTTGACGACTGCTACCGCAGGCGTCTCATTATTTACATATTCGACAGGATATAATTATTCTCAGAAATTTATCAAAAAAGCGCCCTGGGAAGGGGCGTTACTTTCTAATTCCATTTTTTTCCAGAATATGTGAATTTCAGGATTTTAACAGATACACGCCCTAGGAAGGGGCGTAAATTTTCAGATTCACGCCTTGTTCTGGGGCGTTAAAATATGGAAAATGACTTTGTCCAAGTCGTGAATTCCAAGGAATTTACGATATTTTAATAAATAATATTTCGAGAGACAGGAGACATGTCATGGCAGTAAAATTTAACAGGAATTCACAGAGTCATGCAAGATATTAAAAATCAATATTTCATATGTATTGTAATTTTTAAACAGGATCAATTATTAATCACATGCGATTCTTATGAAATTAACGCCTGCGTAGAGGGCGTCAAATATGAAATTGACGACCAGTGGTATGGTCGTTTCTGTTAAAGTAGCGCCCTAATCAAGGGCGTTTCTTTCAAAATTTTGCAGAGAGCGTAATAAAACCTTATAAACAGTATGCATGCCATGCTCATATACGTATGTATAGATATCTTGCATTAATTCTTATTTGGGCTACAATAACTTGAGGAAATCCTACCTTAATATGATTGAACTTGACGAAGGGTTTGAAGGATCGGAAACTTCAACCGCAACTTACGAACAGTGGTATCAAGGAGAAGAACTGCAGTTTTCCTATAAGAAAAGAAGAAACATTAGTATTTCTTCATACTTTCTGACCGAAAGGAAAAAGGAAAAAGAACAATACCTTTGTTCTTCACGTACGCCGCCTTCTTAACCTATAACAGAAGAAGAAGATGAAGAACAGTTAGTTCTTCATGCAACAGACGTAGAGAATTAGAGGAACTATTCCTCTCTCACGTACCTTGCAGACTCCGAACGCCAAATAGCGTTGTAGGGTTCGAGCAGTAGGTTATTTATAGGGATTTTGGAAGTCCTATTAAAAGTAGTGTTTGATTGAGGGTAACATATCCCTAATAGAGTCCTTACTCTAATAGACACTTACTAGATTAGGTTAATCTTTCCCTGGATAAGCTCTGGGTTCGAACGAGTCACGAACTGAATTAACGCCTTTGGTCAGGGCGTGTATTCTTTAATTAACGCCTTGCATAAGGGCGTTTCTTAAAAAGCGCCTTGAAAAAGGGCGTTTCGTGTTTTAAAACACGCCCAAGATAGAGGCGTTTCTTTTACTTACCCATTTGGTCGCGTGAGAACTGACGACCGTAGGTGTGGGCGTCCTTTCTTTATTCACGCCATGGATAGAGGCGTTTCTTTATAAATTAACGCCTTAATAAGAGGCGTTATTTTTAATTTGTTTTATTTCGTCCAATTAACCCTATTCCTTTTATATATATTACTTCTGTAATATATATGTTTTAATTCATTTCAATTATTCATTTATTAGGGTTGCTACACCCTCCCCCACTTAAAAAGAATTTGGTCCCCAAATTCAATATATATATAATTATACACGTGGAGAGTGTAGGACATATACCTCTTAGAATAAGTCGGGAAATCGTTTCTTCATAGATTCCTCGGTCTCCCATGTCGCTTCGTGTTCAGGATTCTTATTCCATTGCACCTTAAGCATGGGAATAACCTTATTCCTTAGAGCTCGTATTTCTCGATCTAATATCTTTAAAGGCCTCTGTTCATATGTGAGATCTTTCTGGATCACCAGATCTCCATGCTCAATAATATGTGACGGATCGTGCACATACTTCTTCAACATAGATATGTGAAATACATTGTGTACCTCGGACAACTGAGGAGGCAACGCGATGCGATAAGCAACCTCGCCAACTCTTTCGAGTACCTCAAACGGTCCGATGAATCTTGGCGTAAGCTTGCCCTTAACACCAAATCTTCGTATGCCACGTCCAGGGGATATTTTAAGAAATACATGATCTCCAACCTGGAATTCAAGATCTCTTCTCCTGGTATCAGCATAAGCCTTTTGCCTTGTCTGAGCAACTTGTAATCTTTCTCTGATTACCTGTATCTTCTCAGTTGTATCCCTTACCATGTCTGGACCTAATAGTTGTTTCTCTCCAACTTCGTTCCAACATATGGGAGATCGGCAACTCCTTCCGTATAAGGCTTCGAAAGGTGCCATTTGGATACTAGCTTGGTAGCTATTATTATATGCAAATTCAACTAAAGGTAAGTGGTCATGCCAGCTTCCTCCAAAGTCAATAATGCATGCTCTCAGCATATCTTCAACAACTTGATTAGTTCGCTCGGTCTGACCATCCGTTTGTGGGTGAAAAGCAGTACTAAAGTTGAGCCTTGTTCCCAACGAATGTTGTAATCCCTTCCAAAAATGAGAAGTAAAACGGGGATCTCTATCAGACACGATTGAGACAGGAATTCCATGTATCCTGACTATTTCTTTGATGTATAGTGCAGCTAGCACATCAATTGACCATCGGCTTTTGATTGGCAAGAAATGTGCCGATTTAGTCAATCGGTCAATGATAACCCAGATTCCATCATGTCCTCCTTTAGATTTAGACAAACCCATGATGAAGTCCATACCAATATCCTCCCATTTCCACTTACGAATATCTAGAGGATGTAGTTTTCCCGCAGGCTTTTGGTGTTCCGCCTTGACCTGTTGGCATGTGAGACAGCGTGATACATAGTCCGCTATTTCTCTTTTCATATTAGGCCACCAAAAGTTCCTCTTTACATCTTGGTACATTTTGGTTGATCCTGGATGAATAGTGTACCTTGATCGGTGAGCTTCATCTAAGATCTTCTTCTTTAATTCCGGACAATCGGGTATACAAGTTCTATCTTTGAACGATAATCTTCCATCAGAAGTTAGTTGAAAACCAGATTGTCCTTCTAATCTGCCTTTGATTTCTACTAATATAGGATCATCATCCTGAAGTGTTTGTATCTCAGATAACAAATCTGACTGTATGCTTACATGAGATAGTGTGACAAATTTGGATTCCGTGTCCAAGCTTATATTGAGCTCGGAGAATTGTTCAAGTAACCTCCATTCTTGCATCATACAATTTGCTATCATTGCTCTCGGCTTTCGACTAAGGGCGTCAGCAACATAATTACCCTTTCCGGGATGGTATTGTATATTGAAGTCGAAGTCCTTGAGATATTCTAGCCAGCGTCTTTGTCTCATGTTTAGCTCCTTTTGTGAAAATAGATATTTGAGACTTTTGTGATCGGAGTATACAGTAAACTGTGCTCCATATAAGTAGTGTCTCCATATCTTTAGGGCAAATACTACCGCGGCCAGTTCTAAGTCATGGACGGGGTAATTCTCCTCATGCTTCTTCAGCTGACGTGAAGAGTATGCTATGACCTTTCCTTGTTGCATTAGGACACATCCGAGGCCAATGCCAGAAGCATCAGTGTAGACCTCGAATTTCTCTCCTTCTATCGGTAGAGCTAAGACCGGAGCTGTGGTGAGATGATCCTTGAGAGTTTGAAAACTTCTTTCACATTCCTCACTCCATTCGTATCGGATCTCCTTGCGAGTTAACCTTGTAAGGGGCACGGCGATCTTAGAGAAATCTTTGATGAATCGCCGATAATAGCCTGCAAGACCTAAGAAACTTCTGATCTCGCTTGCATTAGTGGGTCTTTCCTAGTTTCTTACAGCTTCAACCTTTGACGGATCTACAGATAAACCGTCCTTGGATATGACATGTCCGAGAAAAGCCACTTCTTCAAGCCAGAACTCACATTTGCTGAGTTTAGCATATAATTGATTTGTCCTCAAGACTTGTAATGCAATCCTTAAATGCTCTTCATGTTCTTCCTTAGTCTTAGAATATATCAATATATCATCAATGAAGACTACTATGAATTGATCCAAGTAAGGCCTGAATATGCTATTCATTAACTGCATAAAGGCAGCAGGGGCATTTGTTAGTCCAAAAGGCATAACAACAAATTCGTAATGGCCATACCTGCTTCTGAATGCGGTCTTGTGAATGTCATCATCCTTGATTCTTAATTGATGATATCCCGACCTGAGATCAATCTTGGAGAAATGTTTGGATCCAGAAATCTGATCAAATAATTCATCGATTCTCGGCAGTGGATACTTGTTCTTGATAGTAAGATGATTCAACTGTCGATAGTCGATACACAATCTCATGGATCCATCCTTCTTCCTTACAAATAGGACTGGGGCTCCCCACGGGGAAGTACTTGGTCTAATGAACCCTTTTTGAATCAATTCCATCAATTGCTTCTTTAATTCTTTTAGTTCTGCAGGGGACATTCTATAGGGTGCCTTTGAAACAGGACCAGCACCAGGGGCTAAGTCGATGGTAAAGGCCACATCTCTTTGCGGGGGTAATCCCGGCAATTCTTCCGGAAATACGTCTGGAAATTCTCGCACTACCTGAATGTCCTCTATCTTGGTTTCTTTAGCTTCTTTAATAGTGACAAAAGCAAGGAAGGATACACATCCTTTCTTGATGAGCTTGCTTGCTCGAAGAGCCGAAATAAGAGGGGATTTGCTTCGACTCTTAGGACTAGTATAAGTCAGTTCCGGAAATTCCTTGAAAACAATCTTGCTATCACGGTAATCAACCGTTGCCTGGTATTTGGATAACCAATCTGCTCCTAGTATAACATCATACTCTTTTAGATCTAAGCAGATAAGATCAATAGGAAAATTCTTTCCTCGAACCAATACCTCACAGTTTTGATAATGATGTGTGATATCCGTCTCGTTTCCGAGAGGAGTAGACAATATTAACTTCATCCATTCTGGTTCTAGAGGTAATGGGTCAGCAAACTTCTTGGAAATAATGGAATGCGATGCACCCGTATCAAATAAGACATGTGCATATTTGGAACAAATTTTTAATGTACCTTCCACCAATCCGCCTTCTTCTTCTGGTTCGGTCTCTTGGATTGCATGAAGACGCGCGTTCCTTGTCACTGGGCGTTTACCCTCACCGTCTTGGTCATTCATTAATGGACAATCGGGAATCCGATGTTCACGACTCCCACAACGGAGACATGCTCCTAATTTCCTCCAGCATTCTTCTGTTTTGTGACCAGCCTTGTCACAATGCTTGCATACTACGTTTGAAGGTGTAGTGGTGATAGAGAAAGGCTTGGATTTCTTGAACTTCTGATCTTGAGAGGAAGAACCTCCATTATTGGGCCTCTTCTTAAAGTTGGGTTTAAAAGAACCCGAACTTGTGACTTGCTCCTTTTTGTCTTTCCCTCGGATCCTATCAGATAGTTCCGTGGCATCTTCAAGCAACTGAGCTCGGCGCACTATTTCAGTATAAACTTGAATATCCATAGGCGCCAGTTGAGTAATGTAGTGGGGCCTAAGCCCATTAAGAAATCTACGGGCTTTCATCTTTTCCGTGCTAATTAAATGCTTAGCATATCTAGACAGTCTAGAGAACTGTGCTTCATAATCAGCCACCGATAAAGATCTTTGCTTTAATGCGGCAAATTCGGCGGCCTTCTTTTCCTGGACCCTATCAGAGAAATATTTGGCGTTGAAATATTCAACGAATTCTCCCCATGTAACTTGAGTTGGGTCAATTGTAGCTTCAATCGACTCCCACCAGCATCTAGCATCCTTTTCTAACTGGAAAGTAGCTAATAAGACTTTGTCCTGATCCGTGCATTGCATAACACGGAATATACGTTCAATCTCCCGAACCCAATGTTCGGCATCGTCTGGATCGGTCGATCCCATGAACTTCGGGGGATTCATATTCTTGAATGCTTGGTGTAAGCTTCCAGCTCGTGGAGCACAACCTTGTGCTACCTGTTGTAGCACTTGGGTCATCCCTTGAAGGGTACGCTGCATGTTGCGCTATTGAGCACGTTCGACAGCCATTATCCTACAATTACAATAGCTATGTTAGTAGTATATCACTATGATCTTATAAAGGACTCATTGATCATTTAACCCTTGGTTCTACCCACTCTCACTTGGTTAAAGGTTTTGAAACCTATCCTTGGACTTGGGTTTCCTAGGAATTGAATACCTTAGGCTCTGATACCACAAAGACTGTCACGCCCCGAGCGCGGAAGATACCCGGAGATGCGCGACGTGTCTATATCAATCATGTCAATCAGAGTGGTCGTGTACTCGACACAAAGACAGAGATGCGCAAAATAGCAAGATAACCCAATCCTTTATTTCATAATGGATAGACTATTACAAATCCAATACTCTGTTTAATAAAAAGGAAAAGAATATATATTTGACTCAAGAAACTATAGAAAAGACTAGACGACACTTGTAGAAGCTCTATCACTTTCACTCTTGACCATTCCCATCCGATTGACTTCCATCGTCGTCGGACTTACCTGAAAAGTAAAAAGGGACAAACGGAATGAGCGAACGCTCAGTAGGAAATTATATCTCAAGTACTAGCAAGGGGTTTAAGTAATTACATCTTTCATGAATGCAATAAAGCTATGCATGCTCGCATAAAACGACAAGATAGAGAGAATGTAATATCAAAGAAATAAGATGAACTTAATCATGAACTTCCAACAAGATGACAAGTGTATTCAAGGTATTCAAGCAAGTACGTTTAACAAGTCATGTCAAGAACTTTGGCTATCATGTATCAAGCAAGTAAATTACCCTTTTTCGGGCCACGCATTTCATGTAAAGTCAAGTACGATTCAAGTACAAGATGTGTGTGGAATGTCCAATCAAGCAAGTCAAGTACTCGGTATAATGCCAGATACCTTATCATTTTAACTCCCATGGGCACAAGTACTTTCGGGTGCTCCTCCCAGGACCAGATCGGGCCCTATATGCGCAGGCATTTATCATGTGTTTTGACATCCACTCTTGTTTATATAGCCAATATAGAATTTCAATAATCAAGCTTGTAGACACGTATGACAACTTTGATAGAATAGAGTCCAAAATATAACAAAGGACATAGAATGGCGACAATAACGGTATAATCACGATATCGATAAAACTAGGTAGAACATGATTCCCTTAACTTGGGTACCATGACAAATCAGTATGGACATTCTTTATATAGAATTGAGGTCCACATGAACAGTATATCAAAGGTAAGATACCCTCATTCTTATCACAGAATTGGGGTTTACAAGAACGACATGATATGGCATGATATCATCATCCCATTAAGAATTTCTTATGATATACTCTTTGTATAATCATAAGGGCCGGTATACCATGTTTCTTTAGATTGACATGGCAAGGATCGTGTAATGGATTTTTAGGGTACAACCAGCTCAGTCGGCCTTGAGGGAATCCAAGGCTATGAGGAGTCTTACGGAGGTCTCTATGACTAACTCGCTAGTCCAAAGGAACGGAATGTCCAATGGAGAGCTTGTATGTCAATGAGAATTGAGTGTGATCGATAAATCAACGTAAAAAGTGGGACTATACTCACGGAATGGAGAATAGTGCCGATATATATATGTATATGTATAATATGAAACCATCGGTAATAGAATCAGGATAAAATCAGTTTACAGTAAAATAACGACTTAAGTAAAGTCGTGTATTGAATAATTAACGCCTAACAGAAGGGCGTTTACATATATTGCCAGTTTGCAGAATTTCCATTATTACATTAATTTATCAAAAACACGCCTTTCCCGGGGGCGTTTATTCAAAGTTGACGACTGCTACCGCAGGCGTCTCATTATTTACATATTCGACAGGATATAATTATTCTCAGAAATTTATCAAAAAAGCGCCCTGGGAAGGGGCGTTACTTTCTAATTCCATTTTTTTCCAGAATATGTGAATTTCAGGATTTTAACAGATACACGCCCTAGGAAGGGGCGTAAATTTTCAGATTCACGCCTTGTTCTGGGGCGTTAAAATATGGAAAATGACTTTGTCCAAGTCGTGAATTCCAAGGAATTTACGATATTTTAATAAATAATATTTCGAGAGACAGGAGACATGTCATGGCAGTAAAATTTAACAGGAATTCACAGAGTCATGCAAGATATTAAAAATCAATATTTCATATGTATTGTAATTTTTAAACAGGATCAATTATTAATCACATGCGATTCTTATGAAATTAACGCCTGCGTAGAGGGCGTCAAATATGAAATTGACGACCAGTGGTATGGTCGTTTCTGTTAAAGTAGCGCCCTAATCAAGGGCGTTTCTTTCAAAATTTTGCAGAGAGCGTAATAAAACCTTATAAACAGTATGCATGCCATGCTCATATACGTATGTATAAATATCTTGCATTAATTCTTATTTGGGCTACAATAACTTGAGGAAATCCTACCTTAATATGATTGAACTTGACGAAGGGTTTGAAGGATCGGAAACTTCAACCGCAACTTACGAACAGTGGTATCAAGGAGAAGAACTGCAGTTTTCCTATAAGAAAAGAAGAAACATTAGTATTTCTTCATACTTTCTGACCGAAAGGAAAAAGGAAAAAGAACAATACCTTTGTTCTTCACGTACGCCGCCTTCTTAACCTATAACAGAAGAAGAAGATGAAGAACAGTTAGTTCTTCATGCAACAGACGTAGAGAATTAGAGGAACTATTCCTCTCTCACGTACCTTGCAGACTCCGAACGCCAAATAGCGTTGTAGGGTTCGAGCAGTAGGTTATTTATAGGGATTTTGGAAGTCCTATTAAAAGTAGTGTTTGATTGAGGGTAACATATCCCTAATAGAGTCCTTACTCTAATAGACACTTACTAGATTAGGTTAATCTTTCCCTAGATAAGCTCTGGGTTCGAACGAGTCACGAACTGAATTAACGCCTTTGGTCAGGGCGTGTATTCTTTAATTAACGCCTTGCATAAGGGCGTTTCTTAAAAAGCACCTTGAAAATGGGCGTTTCGTGTTTTAAAACACGCCCAAGATAGAGGCGTTTCTTTTACTTACCCATTTGGTCGCGTGAGAACTGACGACCGTAGGTGTGGGCGTCCTTTCTTTATTCACGCCATGGATAGAGGCGTTTCTTTATAAATTAACGCCTTAATAAGAGGCGTTATTTTTAATTTGTTTTATTTCGTCCAATTAACCCTATTCCTTTTATATATATTACTTCTGTAATATATATGTTTTAATTCATTTCAATTATTCATTTATTAGGGTTGCTACACTCCAACAGAAGAACTAACTAGTGATAGAGAAAAGGAAGTCATTATAGAAGAAGAGGAAATGAGTAAATTGGTCGACGAAGTTATGAGGGAAGCTGCTGAAATGATTTATGAAGAAACAGTTGAATCTCTGGTCAATGAATAAGAAAATGATCAACAGGGAGCTCAACCACCTGCTGAAGAAGCTCAACATGAGCAACCAACCGGTTTAGCTCCAGGGGCACCTGAAGATGTATCACAAGACTATGGCATGGGACCTGCCCCTCACCATAGGATCTCTTTCACTCAGGCTCCTGAGTATGGTCCACACCTTGGGGAGCTAATCAGTCTTGGTATTCCACCTCCTCCACCATCTGAACAGCATTATGAATACTTCACTAAGCTGCCAGATTCCAGTGCTTCTACTTCTAGTACACGTGGAACAAATGCTGAATCAAATCTAGCTCAGATGTTATCTAAGCTGACAGAGATTGTTCTAAATCAGAATGACTTGATGAACAAACAGTTCCTGTTCAGGACCGTTCAAATAGATATGGAAAAAGTTGTGAAACGTCAAGGGATAGAATTTTTGATTGCTAAGCGAAGGACAGATGAGACTGTAAGAGAAATTCTAGAATCTCTTATGCGTATCAGCACTCGAATAGGTGACATGATTAGTAAAATTCAAAATACCCAAATCTCCATGCTCACCAATATGGGTCTAATTCTTAACCATACATTTGATCTAAAAATTGAGTTTGAACTGATGAAGGGGACAGTAGGCAAGATAGCACCCAGTCAGCCAGAAATCCTCAGAAAGTTTGAAGTTGTCCAGTCTGAGTTGCAAACTTTGTCAGAGACAGTTTCACAAGTGCTCAATAATCGACAGTCAGTTACCTCTCTAGTGGAACGGCTGGGGGACACCTTGCATCGCAAACTTGATAGACTAGCCGATTCCATTAAAGATTTTCATACCTCCTTAATGAACAGATTTCCTACCTCTGCCTCCAGTTCAGCATTTTCTGCAAGAGACAGGGGGAGCTACCGAGGTCACTAGTATCTCCAAATTCCCTATTTTTGATAATGACAAAGGGGGAGAAGAAGCCATCATCATGTATGAAGAAGACCTCATGGACTTTTGCTGAGTATAAGAGCAAGACCACATTTCTTTTACTGTTGAGTGACATGGCAAATCGAGGGATTCAAATCTTTGTGAAAAGAGATGTACATTCAAACACTAATGTTTGTTCTCGTAATACTTACAGAAGCATTACTCTTATATATTATACTTGCATTTTGTGTGCTTATACAGCTGTTTGAAAGACGAGTATTGATTAAATCCTTTTTGTTGGTATTGGCTTAATCATACATGACTCATAGTTGTCATAATCAAAAAGGGGGAGATTGTTGGAACCCTAGTTTTGATAATGACAACTATGAATCATGTTTAGATTAAAATGGTTAAATCCTTTTATTTTTTCTTCATGTCCTGCTCACTTGCTGCAAGTCATTTCACGGTTAAGCACTTGTCTCCATGCATAACATGTCCTTGCATCTCACCTCTCGAGCTCGGTGCAAGCTCTAGTCGGTGCAATCGTCGTCTGGTATGGACCGTTAGATCTTGTCTCTTCATCTCAGTGCAAATACGTCTTGGTGCAAGCGGTGTCTTGTACTTCTCTTTATCAATTCGGTGCAAGTCTCTGTCTCACTCATAAACACTGTAGCCCCGTTTCCATCTCGGTGCATTACGTGTCTAGACATAAATTGGCTTAGTGCATTTCATTGTATTTCATTGCAGCATACACTTTTAGGTTCGTGCACATCTTGTTTGTGCATCTTTGTGCGTCTCGCCTTTTAGACTCGGTGCAAGGTCTGTCTTGCATCCATTTTTTTGTTCGTATGACTCTTCTCTTTCATCTCGGTGCAATTCTCGCAAATCCAACTCGGTGCATCAACTGTGTTACACAGTTGTTTTAAGAGTCCGTGCATATCTTTGATCCTTTCTTTTGACTCGGTACAAAGTCTTCTTCCTGTGCCTCTTGGACCCATGTTTGTGCATATGGTGTCAAGCTGTTGTGTAAGTCAATACAATGGTTGACTTGAATATATCTACTCAGTGCATTCTATGTTTGAACTTAACGGTGCAAACTATGCTAAACATTTCATTAAAGGCCTTGTGTTTTTCTGATAGAGCCTCTCTCCGAGAAGGGGCACGTGATCCAAGGCAAATTGACCTCCTACTGAGTGTCACGTGGAAGGCTACAACGCTTAGATCGCGACACGTGGCTGAGAGCCTTCTGGAAGCTAATGGGAGGGAGTTCTTCATCCACACGCCCAGTGAGAGTATATAAGAAGACAGTGATCGATGCAGACAACAAGAGAAGAGAAGAAGCATAAGGAGTGAGCCTAATTAAAAAGGAGAGCATGCACGATCCAGTGAGAAGAAGAAGAAAAGAGAGCAGCAGAGAAGAAAAGAGAAGTTGCAGAAGAAAAGGAGAGAGAGAGAGAGTTCGTGAAGAAGAAGAAGATAAGCTTCATCAGAAGATCTGTCTTCACTGGAATCTGGATCAAATCTAATCCAGTCAGCTCCGTGCGAGCCACATCATGTTCTTATAGCTTGCAGCTTTCAGTTGATGTGCGTCCTCGTCTTTTGTTTCTCTTTTCTCATTTGTCATTTACTCAAGCTATTGGTCAGCGGTTGCAGAGGATTTGTTCCTCTGGTCGGCAAGCTGTAAGGCCCAGTGAAGCTGTGTATCAACGGATGGCAAGCTGTGTTGCCCAGCCGATGTAGGCAAGCTGTGAAGCCCAACGTTCTTCAAGCTGTTTGGCAGCAGAATCCACACTCAGGTTTGAGTGTGGGGTGGATGTAGGTCTGGAGGACCGAACCACCTAAAAAATCCTTTTGTCCTTTATGGTTTGATTCGTTGATTTCTTTCCGCCAGATGCATACTAGGACCGTAATCCAACTGTGGTGATTGATTGAGTACGCATCTCTGATGCTTGACAGTTTGTCCATTGAATTTGTATTTCTCACTTCATTAAAATCTTAAATTGATCAAAATTTCAAAAAGATCCATTCCCCCCCTCCTCTGGATCTATTTCTATCAGCTCACGCACCCCATCAAGACTCTGCTCGGACTTAGTTGCGTGCTGTAGCTAAGGATGCACAGACTCAATGCAGACTAGACAGATGTTGCACCGAGTCAATCTAATGCACAGACTAGGTGTAACTGAGCATGCAACATTTAGATGAACATCTGACAAGTTGCCAATCATCAAAACAAGATTTACAACATTCTCCCCCTTTTTGATGATGGCAACACCAATGGACAATGCATATGCAGACTAATGAATCTTTAAAAATACTCCCCCCTGAAAAATATGACTCTCCCCCTTTGAATTATTTAGGTAAACAATTCTCCCCCTTTGACTTCAGCAAAAAGGAGGAAGACGAGAGAAGAGATGCATGGAGAATCAGGGATGATGAAGGAGGCTGAATAACAATCTATGCAATGGTTCAGGAAATGAGAAAATTATAAAACAACTCTTATGATATAAGAATCAATAATGTGCATTCTTGAGTAAGTTCATGTTTAACAGTTATAGAAGGTAGAGTAGAGCAACTGACTTCCTGAAATAAGGCTATAGACTCTATTTATAGTAATGAACCTAAAACACATAGCCATTGTAAACTAAGTCAGGACAGTACCTTACTGATTTCAGAAATAGTTAATATCAAGAAAAGTCACTTGAATTTGTATTGAGGTTAAACAGATGACACTCAATGACTTTTGTTTTCCAAGGGTTACTGCAGTTCTTTTTCACTTTTGATTTTAGAAACTAAACTTAGTGAACAAACAAGTTTCATTTATGCTGTTGACATTAGGTGTACACCTTGATCTGAGGCTAGTATCCCCAGTTACTAAGCATAAACTCCTATATTTATTTCTGATCTAAAGCTACAAAGAGAGTTTGCACCTTTTGACATTAAGGGTACACCTTGATCAGATGCCAGTACCCCTAGTTACTCAGTGAAACCACCCCTATAGATCTGACCAAATGAACAGAGTTATCCTGAAGCACTTCATGACTTAAGGTATTCTCTATTTCTTTGATAGAGACCTCAGTTTCTCAGTGCAATTCAGTCATTGCTCTGCCACTTTGTTCAATTCTTTTCTTTTAATGATCTTATTTCTGCTGCCCTTATGACTTTTTAGAGTGACTGTTTAAAGACAATACAGACTCTAGTTTTTTCCATCTAGACTTCACTAAGTCTGTTATGTTTAGGTACAGTGAAGACCTTTTCTATTCTAGCTATGGGAAAATTAGAGGTTAAGTGCTATAAGCAGTTTCTACCACCTTATTTTCTGATGAACAGTCGTTGAACACTTCAGTCTATTAAGGTTAAACCTTCTATTCAGTCAAGAGGCAAGAGTGATTCTTATAGATGAAGAGTTGCAATAACTGTAGCTAACTAAATGAACCAAAAGCAAGACTGGTATTCAATCATAATGAAAGAGTTAAGCATGAAAGCATGGGAGCAGCTCAAAGGATTCTCAGTCGAATGAAAAAGATGTCATGAGATAGGAACTTATGAGATTGAGGAGAGAGAGTGGGAAGACTAGAACTCAGATCAGACATCACTCAACTCCCCCTGACAACATGATGCATCGACCCTATTATGCATGATAAATGCAGTGCATCAACCTTAACATGCAGAATGTAGACAATGCACCGACCTATGTATATGTGCGATATGCAAGTGCACCGATCTGCTTGTGACTTAAATGTAGGATGCACCGACCTGTTTGCTGGAATATTTATGCAAGGCATGGACTTAATGCAAGTCTTACAAAGACTTATGCTAGGTGCGAGTATGCAATGCATTGACTTGGTGCAGTACGTGCAATAACAAAGGACTCTGTGCTGCTCATGCATCTGTATCGAAAATAGTCTGTGCAAGACATCAAGCAACTAGTGTACTCAGTGCAAAACAATTATTCAAGTATCAAACATTCTTTATTCAAAATTTTAAAGAACAGACTGACACAAACATCTGAAAGCACTTCAACAAACAGTTCAAGAATGAAATCATTCATTATTTTCCTATTGAAATTTACAGAGCCCCAATTCTCTTCTTAAATATTTAAATCTTTCATTTCCAAGGGGTTTGGTAAAAATATCAGCAATCTATTTTTTTAGTTTCAACGAACACTAATTCATTTTCATTTTTTCTCACTACATCTCTAAGAAAGTGGTGTTTAATTTTGATGTGCTTAGTCCTAGAGTGGTGAACAGGATTCTTAGTTAGGTAGATAGCACTAGTGTTATCACAAAGAAGTGGAATGCATCCCAGATTTATCTGATAATCTGAGAGCTGGTGTTTAATCCAGAGTACTTGGGCAGCACAGTTCCCAGCAGCAACATACTCAGCCTCTGCAGTGGAGAGTGCCACTTTGTGTTGCTTTTTAGAAGCCCAAGATACTAGGTAATCACCTAGGAATTGGTAATATCCACTAGTGCTCTTCCTATCTACCCGACACCCAACATAGTCTGCATCAGTGTAGGCTAGTAGCTCTAGCTCACACTTAGCAGGATACCATAGGCCTAGTTCTTGGGTGCCTGATAAATACCTAAAGATCCTTTTCACTACACTAAAGTGTGATTCTTTAGGACTAGCCTGAAATCTAGCACATAAACACACTACAAATTGAATATCAGGCCTAGATGCAGTCAGATACAAAAGGGATCCGATCATACCTCTGTACAGCTTTTGATCCACAGGGTTACCTTTGGTATCTTCATCAAGACTTGTTGAAGTCCCCATTGGAGCTGCAATGTCCTTGAGGTTGTCGAATTTGAACTTCTTCAGGAGGTCCCTTATGTATTTGGACTGAGTGATGAAGGTTCCATCTTTGGTTTGTGTCACCTGCAGTCCAAGAAATAGTTTTAGCTCATCCATTGAGCTCATCTCAAATTCTTTTGTCATAAGTTCAGAAAATTCCTTACATAGTTTAGGATTGGTTGAACCAAAGACTATCTCATCCACATAAATCTGAACAATGAGAATGTTAGGATGACTTACCTTGGTGAACAAAGTTTGGTCAACCTCACCTCTTGTGAATTTCTTCTCGGTAAGGAATCTGATGAGCCTGTCATACCAAGCTCTAGGAGCTTGCTTCAATCCATAAAGAGCTTTATTCAATTTATAAACATGAGAAGGGAAATCTAAGCATTCAAAACTGGGAGGTTGTCGGACATAGACATCCTCTTTTATTTCCCCATTGAGGAAAGAAGATTTTACATCCATCTGCTAGAGAGTTATTCCAAGAGAACATACATAAGCTAGAGGAATTCTAATTGCCTCTAACCTGGCTACAGGGGCAAATGACTCTTCAAAGTCAATTCCGAATTCCTGGTTGTACCCTTGAGCAACAAGTTTGGCCTTATTCTTCACTATATTACCTAACTCATTAGTTTTATTTCTAAAAACCCATTTAGTTACAATGACAGTCCCATGATCAGGAGGTGGGACCAGGTGCCACACCTTGTTCCTGTCAAACTGATTAAGCTCCTCGTGCATGGCATTGATCCAATGCACATCTTTGAGAGTGTTGTCAATGGTCTTGGGCTCTATATAAGAAACTAATGCATATGCATTTAATTCATGCTGAGCTCTAAAGTAGCCTCTAGTCCTAGGGGGTTCATGCAAATCACCAATGACATTATCTACAGGATGATCTCTAAGAAGTCTGACATTGATGATTTGGTTACCTGGATCTTCATTTACCTCCCCCTGAAGAGCATGCTCTTCTGCATTGTTCTCTTCAGCTTCTTCCTCATTGTCTGATTGGTCTGCAGACTTTCCTTCCTTCAGAATTTCTCCATCATCTTCTTTCTTACATTGACCAACATCAGACTTGTTTAGGGACTCATCAAAGACAATGTGTAGAGATTCCTCAACAGTTTTAGAATTAAGATTGTACACTCTATATGCTATAGTGTTTTCAAAATATCCAAAGAAGATTCCTGGATTACTTTTAGGTTTAAATTTATCAAGGTCTCTTTTATCATTAACATGCATGAAACACTTACAGCCAAAGACCTTGAAATAAGCAATTGAAGGCTTCTTACCTTTTAGAAACTCATAAGGAGTTTTCTGAGTGAAAGGTCTTACCATAGCTCTGTTGATTACATGGCATGCAGTGTTAACTGTCTCTGCCCAGAATTTTCTTGGTAAGCCACCTTCAACTAGGAGTGTACGAGCCATCTCCACAAGTGTCCAGTTCCTCCACTCCACTACTCCATTCTGCTCAGGTGTTCTAGGGGAGGAGAACCCATGAGTAATCCCATTATCCCTGTAAAAATCAATAAATTGTGACTTTTCAAACTCACCTCCATGATCAGACAGAATATTCTCAATTAAATTTTCAGTTTTTGTTTTATTTTCAAATAGAACTCCTGAAACTCTGTGAATGCATCATTTTTGTGAGTCAAGAAAAACACCTAAGTAAACCTAGAGAAGTCGTCCACTAAAACATACCCATACCTCCTACCTGATAAGCTGACGGATCTTGTGGGTCCAAATAGGTCCATATGTACCAGCTCATAAGGTTTGGAGGACAAGTCTTCAGTTCTAGATTTGAATGACTTTCTGGTTTGCTTGGACTGTGTACATGCATCACAGACTTTGTTTTCCTTCTTAAAAGATATTTCAGGGAGTCCTCTAACCATGCTATGTTTATTTAATTTGTGTAAAACAGTATAGCTAGCATGGCCTAACCTATGATGCCACAAAAATGCAAGATCATCTTTATTAACAGTGAGACATAGTTTAGAGTGAGAGAGATCATCTAAATCTATCATGTAGATGTTATTTACTCTCTTACCAGAAAATTTTATTATATCAGAATCAGGTTCATAAATCCTACAGCATTGAGAATCAAAGACTACTCTATGATATTTGTCACATAGCTTGCTAATGCTGAGCAAGTTATAAGCAAGGCCCTCAACTAGCATAACCTCTTCAATGCAGCAGGTAGTGCACTTACCTACTTTACATGATCCGATGATTTTACCCTTTGTGTTGCTGCCAAAGGTGACAAGGCCTCCATTCTTCTCTGTCAGCAAACAAAACTTGGCCTTGTCTCCTTTCATATGTCTGGAGTAGCCACTATCCAGGTACCACATGTTGTTCTTGGCTGCCAGGCATACCTGCAAACACAATCAGGGAAAAGATTTTGGAACCCAAAAGTGTTTGGGCTCCGAAACATATGAAGAGCAATTTAAACAAGACAATAAACTCTTGGGAATCCACATTTGTTTAAGCATGGTTGAATTGGTGGATTTCCCAACATTCTTTTCATTGTTTCTTTTCTTCTCAGCACCAACAGAATTAACCTTCTTTTTCTGGTGCTGCGTCCTGGCCCTATTGTTGTTACCAACTTTGTCATTTTTGTGCTAGTGCCTAGGCCAATAAGTATTCAGAAAATGGTGGCCATAATTGGTCCTAGGCTGACCAAAGAAAGACTGTCTACTAGGAGCCCACGTCCTAGACTGACCGACCCAATTTCTAACCTGAGGTATATAAGATTGAGTAGGACAGGACTGATACATAGACCTTCCTCGACCTTTATTCCATCCAGACCTATAGGATTGCTATGGCTGTCTGTAATAGTAGGTCTGGACATTGGGTTGGTAGAACTGGCTCGGTTGACCTCTGACAAAATTCTGTCTCCCTTGCACCTTTGACCCACCTAGTTTGTGCATATGTGTATATTGAGTCTTCTCCTTGGTTGCTGGTGGTGGTGGAGACTTGGTGGCCTTGCTATGGGGTTTAGGCGTGCAAGTAGACTGACCCCTGACCTTAGACTTACCCTTAGGTGTAGAGCAGGGTGTGCTAGACTCACCAACCTTCTGCTTACCTTTGTCCTTAGCACTGGACATTTTAAGATTAACAACATTAGTGACAAAATTTTCATTATTCATTTTGATAAGAGGTCTCTTCTCCTTTTCTGCTACAAATGAAATTGTCTTGACATTAAAGCTTTTCTTAGCAGTAGGATTATACCCGAGACCCTCCTTCCTAAAATTGACATTTGACCCTAACAAAGCATTCAGATTATCAGATCCTTGGGTCATATTCTCAATTATTTTCACTTTGTCAGCATTTCCTTTTTCTAGCTGTTCGATTGAATTTTTTAATTCATTGTTGACACCAAGAACAGCTTTATACTTTTCATCAACAATCTTCATTTCATTTTCATTGTTTTGCAATGTCAGTTTCAAATCATCAATAACATTTTTCAGCATTTCATTTTCTTTTCTATATTCAATCAAAGCATGCTTCAGTTCATCAAATTCAGAACAAGAATTTTCTAACCTATCATTTTCAGATTGTAGACAGGCAAATTTATCAGACATTATTTTATCATTCAAAACAGAGTTAACCTTCTTCTTAAAATGCATGTTCTCTCTCCTAATATCATCTACTTTGTCTAACAAATCTCTGTAGGCATCTTGCCAGTCAGAGATGGTATAATGCTCAAAAGGAGATGATACCTCATCGGAGTCTTCTTCTTTTTCTTCGTCATCTTTTGCCATCAGGTAGATGGGCTTTTCTTCGTCCTCGCTCTCCGATGTGCAGCTGAATGTGCCCTCGTCCTCGTCGCTCCATGTGCTCACCATCGCCTTTCCTTTGGGAGCTTTCTTCTTTGACTTCTCTTTCAGCTTCTAGAGCTCGGGACAATCTGCCTTCATATGGTCGGCCTTCCTGCAGTGGTAGCAAACATTAGTGTCAACTTTCTTGGCAGGGTTAGATCTATACCTTGTTTGCCTCCTACCGCCACCAAACTGCCTTCGGCCGAAGTTTCTTCCTTCCTTTCTCAGAAATCGCCTAAATTCTATGGTAAGCATGGCCAGTTGGTCTCCATCAATTTCTGACCCAGAGAGGCTTTCCTCGCTTGATGATCCACTGCGGCTGGATCTGTTCGATCTGCTGAAGCTGGCCTTCAGCATAATAGGCTTCTTCTTCTTCTCCAGCTCCTCGGTCTTGGGAAGATTCATCTCGTATGTCATTAGTGAACCGATGAGCTCGTCAACTTTCATATTCTACAGATCCCTTGACTCCTCAACAACTGTGACTTTTGTATGCCATACTGGAGTCAGGGACCGAAGGATCTTCCTGAAAATTTCATAGTCCGAGTAATTCTTTCCCAGACTCTTGAGACCATTGGTGATGATCATGAGGCGCACATACATTTCTGTGATGGTCTCACTGGACTTCATTCGAAAAGCTTCATATTCTGAGACCAGCAAGTTCGCCTTGGTCTCCCTTACTTGAGAGGTTCCCTCGTAGATGACCTCCAACTTATCCCACATCTCATTTGCAGTGGTGCATGATGAAACCCGGGAGAACTCGGTGGGATGAAGTGCGCACTGAAAAGCATTGATTGTGCTCCAATTGAGGGTAGATCTCCTGATCTCCTCTCTTGTCAAGACTTCCTCATTCTCATGAAGCTCGAACGGACCCTTGCTGACTACCTTCCATATCTCATAGTCTTTCGCCCTCAGAAATACTTGCATACGATTCTTCCAGTATGCATAGTTTGATCCATCGAAGTATGGGGGCTTGGCAATAGAGTGTCCCTCAGCTATCATTCCTTTATTGTCCATGGCCGTTGACTCTTCAGGACGTTGATCCCTACAAAAGAGTTAGGCTTTAGTACCAAATGATAGAAAAGATGGTATGCTCTGATACCAATTGATAGAGATAGATGGATACTCTAATGCCTATAGATAGAACATCTATAGACGATCTAGAGGAAGGTGAATAGATCGTCACCCACTTAAAACTTGATACAACAAAATAGTTGCGGAAAATAAACAAACTGCTGTAGGATGATCGAAAGGCACTCAGTTACAACAGGAATGGACCAGATCAAACGAATTAGCTCTTACGTGATCCTAAGCAATCATCTAACGGGTGATGAATAATGATAGAGAACAAAACCAAACCACAAACAATCGCACAGTGGACAGATGATTTTTAAGGCGGTTCGATCTCAAGTCTGAGATCTACGTCCACCCCACACTCAAACTAGAGTGTGGTTTCACCGCTGATGCACAGCTTCTGCTGATCCACATCTTCGGGGTACAAACCCTACAGACCGCAGGGCCTTACAGCTTATGCCGACCAGAGGATTCCTCCTCTGCAACCGCTGGGGCTTACAGCTTAACCCGTCCAGAGGATACTACACCTCTGCCTGCTGAGTGTCACAGCTTGCTCCACTGACAAACAGCTTGAAAACGAGTATCTAAAACGAAAACAAAACACAGTGAAAAACTAAAAACCCACAAAGGGAATATAGCTTAACACTGAGCGAATTCAGCTCCGGTTCTGAACCTGGAGACTGAAGAACAATCTTTCTCTCTCAATTCTCTCAAGGGATTTCTCTCAAAACTCTCTTTCTTTTCTGCTCTCTCTCTATCTTCCTTTTTCTCTTTGGATCGTTCAGGCGCTTGCTCTCTCTGCTTCAGCTCTTCTGGCACGATCAGTCTTCTCTTGAGGGAGAAGCTTCTTATTTATAGAGTAGCAGAGAAGTAGGGCGTGTGCTCTCCACGATTCGTGCCCAAACACCTTGGCCCACGTGGCAGCATCCCAGCTTACTACTTTGCACATGTCACGATCCTGGCACCACCTTCAATCTTGGATCACGTGTCATTCTTAATCTTTACGAAAAGGCATCTGTCAAGACATCAGACAAAAAGTCATCTTCAGACAGTTATACGAGATGAGAAGAGATTACACGGAGTAGGTATTCTGACAGAAGCTAAACTGCACCGACTCAATGTGGTGATCACACGCACTTGCACAGCCTTAACATTCATGCACTAGCAGATGCACAGACTTGATTGCAGCATAGGACTAACGGATGCACTAGCTATGAGTATGCAGTGTGCAAGCATTGCACAGACCTGCTCGGGTCGTGAGCAGCCTTGCATGGACTCCGTGTGTGCGAGTATAAGAGATGCACAGACTTAATGTGCATGGTGCAAGTATTGCACCGACTAGATGACATGCCACTAGAGGCGTTGCACTAACTTAACTCAGAAGGAATGCACAGACTCTATATGCATGGCGCAGATATTGCACCGACTCACTATAAGCAACGAATGCACCGACTTAGAAGCTGAGCATGAGGCAAACGATGCAGGATAAAATAGACACATGCACAGACCTAGGCCTTATGAGACGCAGTATAAGACGGACATAGAATATGCACCGAATTGTGTCTGCTTATTGCAAAGATGCACTGACTTGCAAGCATAGAACTTCACCCATATGCACAGACTCTGCTCGGACTTAGTTGCGTGCTGTAGCTAAGGATGCACAGACTCAATGCAGACTAGACAGATGTTGCACCGAGTCAATCTAATGCACGGACTAGGTGTAACTGAGCATGCAACATTTAGATGAACATCTGACAAGTTGCCAATCATCAAAACAAGATTTACAACAGCATGGTTATATGGTTTTGACCCTTGGCTGAGAATGTTGGTTTTACAAGAGGTTTCAAGCCTACTTCACTCATGGTAATTGCGGTTCACAATGGTTTCATGGCTTGCTAGCTTAACAGTTCAGTTTGAATGCATAAGTCTCTCATTCCAATAAATGACAAATGCTCAAATGGTTTAAGCTTTCCAAATGTATAAACTAAGTTAAACCAAACCCAAAAATGCATGGAATGAATGAGGATATGAAGCTTTTATCATATGGATATGTCTCATTGGGCTAACATTTCATTTTTGCAGGTCTGGGTCATTTCGGTCGACCAACACATCATGGTCGGTCGACCAGAATTGACAGAACAGAAAAAAATCCAACTCTGCAGGATTTCGGTCGACCGTCGCATAGGGGTCGGTCGACCAGTTTTTTCAGAAGTCAAAAATCTCCAACCTGCAGATTTTCGGTCGACCGACCCACTGCTTCTGGTCGACCGCCAGCCCTGAAGCCTCTTTTGTTGACATTTTAATTGAAGCTCGTGGAGAGGCCCTTTCCCCGAATTGTTCAAACCCACTTCCCCCAATCATGCCATGATTTGTGGATCTAGTCTGGGGCATGTCTCTTGACCATTCAAGAGATATAAAAACAACCTAATTGGGTCATAAACCCTAATCACTTCAAGAGATCAAAGGGGAGGCTGTCCAAGGAGGTAGATGGTACTGTAGCTCCGTGAACAGTACTTCGTGCAGCAAGTTCTTCATACATCTCCAAGTTATTCAAGGTCTATCTGAAGCCAACAACCTTCAATGAAGTGAGGAAGCAAGCAAGCAAGGATTCAAGGGAAAGCTGCCCAAGGGAGAAAGGAGAAGAAGCAAGCAAGCAAGAAGGGTTGAAGGACATGCTGCCAAGGGAAGAAGGAAGGCTAATGTAGCTCCGTGAACAATAGTTCGTGGAAGAACTCTTCATCCATTCCCAAGCTCTTCAAGCTTTATCTAAAGCCATTCAAGCTCCATTCAAGTGAAGAAGGAAGCATCGTTCAAGATCTACATCATACATTCAGGGGAGACTAAATCAGTAGTTTTTCTCAACTGTGCTTCATTGTCTTTGTGTTTTGAACTTCAAATCTTGTTCCTTGTAATCTGTAAATATTTGTGTGTGTGTGGATCGGTTCAGATCTATGGTTGTGTGTGTTGTCTTGTTTAAATCCGTGTGTGTGCGTGGATCCTCTTAGATCTGCGTGTGTGTGTGTGGATCTATCCAGATCCGGTTATACTAGTGTGTAGAGTGATGCATCTGTCGCAGCGTGTGAGTGTTTGTGTTGTTGATCCGGTTGTTGGATTGTGTTGGAGCTCATCTCCGTGTGTGTGTTGGGGTGAGTCCCTATGTGTGTGTGTGCAGGCGTCACCCTGCGTGTGTGGTTGGAGTGTATCTCCGTGTTGGGGATTCATCCCCGTGCTGGTTTACAGTAGTGAAGCCTCACCGGATTTTGGTGAGGGGTGGACGTAAGTTGCCGTCGTTGCTTCCGAACCATCTTAAAAATCATCGTGCATTATGGTTTGGATTGTGTGGTTTGGCTCATTTCTTCTACCCCCATTCTGTATGATTGATATTGCATTTTATCTCTTCCACATTTGTTTCTTCAGATCTAGCATAATTAGTTATCATGTGTGACAGATCTTGATAGATCCCATTCGTGCGTTGCTAGTTCATCACTTCTTTTTTAAATCGGGAAAAAGTTTTCTAAATTTGTAATCACCCAATTCACCCCCCCTCTTGGGTGTCATTGATCGCGGGACTTCAATTGGTATCAGAGCTAAGGCCCGATTTTTCTTAGATTTAACAATCTAGAGAGATCCAGATCAATGACTACCAAAATGTACACCTTGAATTCTCCACCTGTGTTTGATGGTTCTAACTTTGATTTGTGGTTAGGAAGAATGTGCAGTCTAGTCAACTCATACGATCCTAAGCTATGGAAGCTTATTTCACATGGTCCTTATGAGTTGCCTAAAGACAAGTCTGTCTGGACTGTAGATTATAAGTTCAAACATGTTCAAAATTGCTTGGTTCTAAGTTTATTCACCGCCGCAGTTAATGCTAATAGTTTTCCCTTTGTCTCCTGTTGCAGCTCCGCAAAGGATATATTGGATGGCTTAGCAGGCTTCCAGGAAGAGCATGAAGATAAATGTCTTATGGCAGGCACGAGTGATCACGGCAGTGATCAGCAGAATGGATCACCCTCGGAGGTAAATTCAGATTCTGAAAATATATCTCTTAATGATCTATTGGTTGAATACGATAAGCTTGTAAATAAATCTAAGATGTTAAAATTCTGAAAATAAAAAATTGAAAAAGAAGGTTGAACAAAACAACTATGTTTCCTCCTGTCAAAATTGCTCTCATTTAGAGGAAATGATTAAGACTCATGTGTTCGACATTGAATTTCATAAAGATCAAATTTGCTCCTTAAGAAATGAGAACAAGGAAATGACTGTATAACTAAATTCAATGGTCGATGATCAAACCTTGATAAATGAACTTATTCACGATGAAAAGCTTACGAAAGAAAATGAGAAATTGAAGGAATTGAATATGGCCATTTCTGAAAGACTGTTGGTTCTTGAAAAATAAAAATCTGTGGTTGTAAATGAATGTGAAAATGTTGATGAATTAAAGTAAGAAGTAGAATGCCTTAAGACTACCAATGTTGTGCTGAATGTTAGCCTTTCTACTTGTGAAGAAGAACTTGCCAATACTGAATTGCATATTTCATCTCTCCAATATGAGATTCTTGACTTGAAAAATGTGTTGTCTAAATTTGTAGACGGCAAAGAAAATATGGATAGATTACTGGGAATGAAAGTGAATTTTCAAAGAGAAGGACTGGGATATAATCTTGTGAACAAAAAGAAATTTGAAAATAAGTTACGCACTTCATTTGTTCATAGCACATGTATACCTAGCACCTCCAAATCCAACTCCTAGCAGCACACTATGCCAAGAACTCAGCATAATTCGAGAAAAAGTGTGAATGTCCCAAATGTGCATGCCAGAAACATTCATGTAAAACCCCATGCACCCGAGAAAAGAAATGTTTCTTGTCTCTACTGTGGAAGACTTTGACACATGATGCATGATTGTTTCATTATGAAAAATGATGATTTGGAAGCTTGCAGGAACAAAGCTGGCTTCAAAAGTTCAAAGCAATCGCTTACCACAAAACCTTTCATGCATTGCAATCACTGTGGTAAAAATGGTCATGCAACTTCACACTGCTGGCTACTGATGAAGAAAATGAATTCTTATGTAAGTCAAAATAAAGTCTCTTCATCCACAAGGAAGCATGTTACTACTCTGAATAAAAACTCTCTCATGTCATATGTCAATTGTGACTACTGTGGTAAAGTAGGTCACAAGTTGAATGATTACTTCATGATAAAGCATGATGACAAGTTTGCCTTCAGTAAACCTGTTAATCCATCAATAATCAAGAAAAGAAGTTTTCATTCAACACATCATGCCAACACACACAAAATGGTCAAGCAAATGAGAAAAATGAATGTCATGTCACATGCTTCAAATAATAGTCATGCTTTTAAGTTTTCAAAGTCATGTTGTCATTACTGTGGCAAATTTAGGCATAACATGCATGATTATTTTTAAAGGAAAATGATGAATTGAATGTTGATAAGAACTTGAAGCCACGTGCCAAGAGTGCTTCTAACCCACAAGGACCCAAGATATTTTGGGTACCTAAGAATGCAAATTGAGAAATCTATTTTCCAGGTGTGCCATGAGAATATGAAGTGTGGAATGTGTTTTCAGTTAACAAGGTAAGGCACACGGGCCAAGCGACATAAGTCAGGTTAAAAAAAAACCAAAAATTGAAATGTAAATACTCAGGTGATATCCCTCTCACTCTCTCCAGTAATTGTGCCATGTCTTGATTCATATTGTGCTGAATAGTTATGTGATCATCTATATGTGTGTACATGCATTTCATCCGCAGTCAGTTGTATATCTCTGTGCATATCACTTGCCACATACCATATTGTTGAAGAAGAGGTTGGAAACAATCAAAATTTCACTTCATGCATTGAGTTTGCATATACCTTCACATTTTATCATGCAAAAGTTGAACATGGTGAATTCATGTCATAATGCATTACAATCCTCCTGTCTTCATCACATCCATGACTACATAGTATATCAAATGGTGACATGTGGAAGGGTAGGTTAAGCCTGTCTGAAAACTATCACCACGCGTGAGGTGATCTTTGGATCTAAGTTCTCCACCGAGTACTATGAGTCAAGTACTTATAGGCTGCATATGGCATCAAAATTTTACTGAACATCTCACAGTCATGCACACATTAAGGGGGAGTCACCAGATTCGTTATGAACTTAGTGCTTAGGTTCACACCTGAGTTATGCATTAAGTCTAGAGCTTCCCAAGGGGATGTTAGTTGTTAAGCAGACTCTTCATGTCATTGCTGATAAATCTGAATCAAAATTGACAAATCAAATCATTTCAACTTTGGATGCAGATCATACTCTCAAGAATCCAAAGTAATGTTGGGCCAGCTATGACTACGTTTGAATCAACTGAAGGAGTATCTTGCAAGGATAACGATGAGAGGATGCTTTTGCAAAATAACCTCCAAGACCGACTCAACGTCCTCAACATGTGTATAAGCTGCAGAAGGCCTTGTACGGACTGAATCAAGCACCAAAGGCATGGTATGAGAGGCTCATCTCATTCTTACCTGAAAATTGACTAACGAGAGGTAAGGTTGATCAGACCCCGTTCACAATA
This sequence comes from Amorphophallus konjac, assembly GCA_022559845.1. Classification (NCBI taxonomy): domain Eukaryota; kingdom Viridiplantae; phylum Streptophyta; class Magnoliopsida; order Alismatales; family Araceae; genus Amorphophallus; species Amorphophallus konjac. The sequence continues at coordinate 150,621,175 of CM040127.1, read as the reverse complement.
AATTCAGGTAAAGACATGCTAATGGTTCAAGTTTATGAAGACTATATCATCTCTTGAATTATCTTGAACTATTAATAATGTCGTGTGTGATGGATTTGCTAAAATCACCTAGGATAAAGTTGAAATGAGCTTAGTTAGTGAATTGACATCATTCTCTTATTTGGCTTGCAGATTAAGCAAATTCTCCAAGGAATCCTCATAATCTAAGCCAAATAAGTTGTTGGGCCTCTAAAGAAATATGGCATGAAAGAAGCAAAGTCAATGTCAACTCCGATGGCCACAACCACGAAGTTAGACAAAGATAAAAAGGGAGTGACTTGAGGGAAATAAAGAAATTGAGAATAAGAGATTCTCAAGGCCAAGGTAAGAAAATAAAAATCTGAAATACTAACCTTCATGAGGTTAGTGATTTTGGTGATTTAAGGCACATGGTGATACATGCTGAACTCAGGTATTGACTCTAAAATCTGAATTGTCAATTCCACAGCCTGCTATGGTGATGTTGCTCATTTGACAGGTATCAATGTCTGAAAAATTTGACTTGTTATTCCTCTAGCCTGTTGAGATGAACTTGTCAAACTATTTGAATGGAATTGAAAATTCTAAAGATTTTGTTGATTATTGAACATCTTTCAATCTGCATTGCTTGAGGTGATTTGAGCTTAATTGAGTATCTGGTATATCAAATGCTGAGTAGTGAAAAGGTGGATTACGTCCACCTGAAAACTCTCACTATGTGTGAGTTGGTCTTTGGACCAAAGTTCTTCGTCTCGTACCAGAACTTGAAGAAATCGGATGTTTGGCCTTGAATGATTTTTCTGATGATATTCAATGCTCCTTTGTTAGCTAGCCCCATGTCATAAGAGAACACATTGCACTTTCACTGAATTTTTCTAAAATTCATATAATTGTCAAGGGGGAGTCTTGCTAGCTAAACAACTTGAGATGAATGCGTGTTCATCCTCTCTTGACTGAGTGACCTCCATTTGTAACATGCAACATGCTTATGATGGATTGCTTCAAATTTTCTGAAATTGATCCTCAATGATGTGAAAAGTTCTGCAATGGAAATGCCAACTCTTGAATGGCTTGTGAATGTCTTCAAAACTTTTGAAAAATGATTGAAAATCTACTTTTGAACGGTTTTTGAAAAACAATTGGCATCAAATAAAAAATGGACTGCATTGCTTAATTTTGATCATTTCTCCACGCCTGCTCATATAAGACATGAAATTGAAAATGCTTGTGATTCATCATTTGAAACTGAATGTCTTCTTGTGGAATCTGCCAAAATGGTCTCAAAACAAAAATAAATAAACAAAGAAACCTTTTCATCTTGCTTTTACACTTTGCATTACAGTCCCATGTTGTTATAGGTTGCATGCTTTTGAGTTCATGCATTAGATGCATTTAGTATAATTCATATGAAAATCTGACATTTTGCATCACATTGCATATCTGCATTGCATATTGCATATACTTCCTCTGTGTGCTTGCATGTTATTATATGCTAATCACCCCCATCCTTGAAATTTCTATGACCATATATTTTCTTGCTACATAATGTTGCATTTGAGTCATTATTGGAGGGTTTCATGTTATACACTCTGGGGGAGTTCATATGTCATAAGTGCATCTATTTAGGGGGAGTTGTACTGTTATGTGTTCATGATATTTTTGGTATACATGCTGAATCAAATTCATACACATCTTGCACAAAATGTGAAAATGAGTGTTAAACATAAGGATATAAGAATTTCCTTTCAACACTCTAGAGATATTAAACTTGATGCATGTATGTTGAAGAGACAGTTGAGGAAAAAGCTGCCTACCTATCCATGTTGAAAGATCTGAAATGAAAAAGAAAGACAGAGCAATGCTTAGTCTCACTGAGTAAACTGGGCACATGTCACCTGAGACGTGATGTGATTCATTTCTGAAAAGTGTTGACTAAAGTATCTCTGTGTAAAATGAGGTGAAATGGTTCAGTATTCTGAGTAACCGGGGATTCTGGCATGAGCTCCATGCGTCTACTCGCGTAAAAAGAAATTATTTGAACCTGATCATTCTTAGAAAAATTCTAATTATCCTTGTGAATGATGTGGGACGGACACGCGACCTACGGATATGCGACCCTCGGACTCTAAGCAAGCTCGCGATCGTCCCTTATCGAGAGAAGCATCGGACGTGCGCGGTTGAGAAATCGGCAAAGAGCTAGGGTGGTCAACTCACAACTTCGTGCCTGGATCGGGTCACGGGACTGTCTCGCTCTCTCTCGCAGCAGTGATGAAAATAAAGCGGGCTACAATCCTAGCATGCTCTCTAGCAGTGGCATATGAAGTATATACGAATAAAGTAAATTGCCGAGTAAAGGAGTGAACACGATACCTCCACGCGCCTGGCGTGGGGAAGACGATCCCGGTTGATCTCGTACTCCCGGAACAATTACTACACAATAATTACAGCAATGTAATTTCACTGCCCACTCCACGCAGGGAGGTAAGGGCTACACAGTGGGACCCGGGAGCAGCGAGTTCGGGTTGACGGGCAGCTTCTTGCGTAGCTTCGGTGGCACGCGTACTCACGAACGTGGGACCCACGTTCTGGTCCGTGGGGCCGTGTGGGCCCGGAGCGGCACCGCTGTGACAGGGATGTCCGGAGGGGGGCTCCCTGGGAAGGCGGCGCGCTGGTTCACCTCATGGAAGGCGAGTCGGCTCCGACCTCCTTGTGTGGAACTTGCTTTCCACGAATCTGAGTTCTATTTCAGACCCGTGCGTCCCGAAAAAAATTACTACTGCGGTCGGTCCCGACGTCAGATCGACGCGAGACTGGCGCCGTTGGAAAGCTAACTCAAAATACTTTGATCTATGGCCAGAGAAAGAAATTTGACTTCCTTAGATCTGGCCTTGGTCGATTTTACAAGTGGTTGTTGGGCAGGACCCGAAATCTCAGGACAGAAGTTATTTTTCCTGAGAGTTGGCATTGATCGCAATGTAGATCTCCGATTCAGCTATTTAGCTCTTCATAAAAGTTGTAGAGGGCAAAGAGAGGAAAACGGGGATAATTTTTATGAAAGGTTTGGTAAAGATTTGGCTAGGGAAATATCCTTTCTACGGCTGGGTGGTCGGATCTGGACAGTAGAGACAGAATGGAATTTGGGATCTGAAGTGATTTTTTAGAAAATATAAACGAGATCGTAAATTCAAAAGAAATTTTTTGGAAGAGTTATTAGGTGGATAGAATCCCCAATAAAACTGGTGATTCAAGAAGATAAGAGAAAGGGGTTTGAAACCTGGAAACACAGGGTGGCTGTGGCAGGTTCTGAACATATGACAGAACTGGAAGGTGGAAATACACGAAAATAGAAAAGTATAAAAAGAAAGGTAAATGATGGGATTTGTTTTTTGGAGGTTGGGGTTCAGGTGGGGAACCTACCCTGAAAATCTCAGCTCCAAAAGATGAGGGAGTTGGGAGATAAAATTCTCGGAGTGAGCCTCTGTCCAGCAGAACAGAGATCTGGACAGCACTTCGGAAGCGGATTCGCGGCGGCTCGATGGCGGAACGAACGGCGGCGGCGGCGGCGGCGGCAGCAGAGATAGAATCCAGAGGGGCTAAGGAGAAGATAGAAGGGTTCTATACCCTGGAGATTGGAGGAGGAAGAGAGAAACCAAAGGGAGAGAGGGGAGGACGCAACTTGCTCTTGGGCATTCATAATTTTTTTCTTCTCATTAATTCTAACAAATGAAAAATACATGGTATTTGTATGGAATTGACCAAATTGGCAAATGACCTCCCATACCCTCAGATCTAGGGTGGGTGAAGGCCATCTTGGGGATGTCAAACCCCATTTATCCCATGTGGTCAAAACACATTACATATTCTAATCAAATGAAATCAAACTAGCCTAATAAGGACAAACAAGGGGGCGCCCCCTTCATGGGCCAATCTTGGGCCAACTTTGGTCCAAGGCCATCCACAAGCCCATGAACCCATGCATAGCCTATGGACTTTCCAATCTAGATAGCCCATGAGAGGGAAAAGCCCAATTGGGCCTTAAGTAGCTTTAAGGTCCATAATAAAGGCCTTAAGGTCCAATATGATATAACCCCCTTAATGGACCTAATAAATGAAAACCACTAATGGACTCTACATGGAAGATGACACAATGGCTTATTAAAAGCCTTACAAAGGAGCCCAAATGAAAAAAAATCAACAAACACACTAATACAAGCCATAATACACACTAATACAAGCCATTAGCCTTTGATGCCCCCCATCAATTCTCCCCGGGTGGGAGGAACTCGACCCTGTCGAGTAAGGGGTGCTGCTGCTCGAGTAGCTCTGGCGAATCCGTCACCATACCAAGTAGCGCGGGTACGCTCCACTCCATGTGATCGTCACCTGCTCACTCCGTATATACTCGATATGCACATGCTGCTACGGCAAGAGGCTAGGGGTGGAACACTCTGGGGTGGGGTCACTCTCAAGGGGAGGAGGCGGCTCGAAGACTCACTAGGAATCACCACTGGGTCCCTATAGGTGACTAGATCCGGGGCATAGATGTAAAGCTGATCCCATACTCACCTCTCACTCATACGGGACTGACATCAACAAGCTTGCACAAGACGCATGCAGACTCCACAAACCACACCACACAAAGAAGAAACAAAATTGACTCATGCATGACCCTAGACTTAATGCAATGACACCAACCCCACTAGGTGGCCATCATCCGAGTGCCGTATCCTGAGCGTCGGTAGGTTCCTCCAGACTTTCGTACTCATCAGCTAGTTCCGGATCGGCCTCGTAGCTGACAGATACAAGCCCAGAAGGTGAGGCTTCTCCTACCCCTAGGGCTAGAGTGGCACGAGTGGGACATTGGCTGGCGATGTGGCCAAACCCATGATAGAGATAACACTGCAGCCGTGACCTACTGGTCTCTCCGATAAGAGGGCCCTTACCCTTATCCTCCCGGCGGGTAGGGGGAGTGGGCAACAGGGGTGGAGGTGTAGGTGCCGTGGGCAACAGGGGTGGGGGTGCCGGTGCCAGTGGATAGGCAATGGGTGCTGGGGGTTGGGATGAAGGTAGATCCCGGGGTGGGGAAGGGCGAGGCCTTGGAGCGAAATGCTCCTGACGGGCGGCCTCCTGAGATCGAGCCATGGGGGCCGCTGATGTGGGCCTAAAGAGTGACGGGGCTCAGTACTACGAAGAGGGGTGGGACCCGACTGACGGCTAGGCTCGAACTCTCCCTCAAATTGCCCCAACTCGAGAGCAACCTGATATGTCTCTTCCAACGTTTTGGTATTGCGGCGGAAAAGCTCATACTGATAGTGTGGCCGCAAACCACGTCGAAAGTGAGAAACGGGCATGGTGCTTTCCTCCGAGACACCACATCGCAGAAAGTTCTCATCAAATTCAGCGATGTACTCAGAGACGGACCGGTCTCCCTGGCTGAGACTCTGCCACCTATTGATGAGTCGCTGGCGGTATGTGGCAGGAAGGTACTTTTGCCGAAGCTTGAACTTTATTTCACCCCGTGTCGCAACCTCGGGCTCTAGCCGTTGAAATAACAGTCTCTCTACATTCTTACAATATGTTTGTGCCTGTCCCATTAGCTTCATGGTAGTGAATCAGACTCTTCGACGCTCCGACATATCGTACCAGTCGAAGTATCGATCCATGCCGGACTCCCAATCTAGATAGAGTTTCAGATCCAAAGACCCGTAAAACCTGGGAGGGTCCGCTCGCACGGTCTTAAGGACCCTATCATCCTCCTCATCCCTCTGTGGCTGGAGACCACGACGGTGTTGACCATACCCTTCATAGGCGTTATCGGACCCATAGTCCTCAAGACCAAGGTCACGGAGTGGTAGTTCGGGGGCCCGAGGAAGGGCGGGCGGAGGAGTCCGTGGTGGCTGAGGAGCATGTACGGGCGGATCCTGGGCCACAACGGCGGGCTGGGCCTGAGCTATGGGAATGGCTTGGCCTTGGGCAGCCGCTGGAGCGAGTATGGGTGGGCCCGAGGCCACTCTAGGAGGGTCTCCGTGAGACATCCTATCCAACCGTCCGACCAGACCTTGGATAGATCTGTCGGATGACTCCATCCGTTCCTCCATGGCGTTAAACCGGCCATCTATACGGTCCGAGAAACTCTTAAAGGTTGCCTCGGATTTGTCCATCCAGACTACGAGGGCCATGATCACCTCGTGCAAGGAGTGAAGGTCTCCCGAGATGGGATCCAGTGGGTTGGCCATAGGTGTAGGGCGATGGTATTGGGTACCTCGCCTAGTGGGCATGCAACGACACAAGGACTAGGAGACACAGACTAATGCAAGGATGATGCACCTAGACTTAGCCAATATCCGGTACGTGGCGGAGTTAATCGATCCGAAGATCACTCACACACGACTGCTACCTTCCCGATAGGCATAACCTAACGTTCGGGCAACGCCGTTTGATATACCGAGTAAAGGGATGCAAATGCAACCTAGACCGACTTAGACAATGACTCTTTTTTTGTTTTTTTTGTTAAGCAATGACTAATGACTACCCTAGACTCAACCTGGCTCTGATACCAAATTGATGCGGGACGGACACGCGACCTACGGATATGCGACCCTCGATCGTCCCTTATCGAGGGAAGTGTCGGACGTGCGCGGTTGAGAAACCGGCAAAGAGCTAGGGTGGTCAACTCACAACTTCGTACCCGGATCGGGTCACGGGACGGTCTCACTATCTCTCGCAGCAGTGATGAAAACAAAGCGGGCTACGATCCTAGCATGCTCTCTAGCAGCGGCATATGAAGTATATATGAATAAAGCAAATTGTTGAGTAAAGGAGCGAACACGATACCTCCTCAAGCCTGGCGTGGGGAAGACTATCCCGGCCGATCTCGTACTCTCGAAACAATTACTACACAATAATTACAGTAATACAATTTCACTGCCCACTCCACGCAGGGAGGTAAGGGGCTACACAGTGGGACCCGGGAGCAGCGAGTTCGGGTTGACGGGCAACTTCTTGCGTAGCTTCGGTGGCATGCGTACTCACGAACGTGAGACCCACATGCTGGTCCGTGGGGCCGTGTGGGCCAGGAGCAGCACCGTTGTGACGGGGATGTCCGGAGGGGCGCTCCTTGGGAAGGCGGCGTGCTGGTTCGCCTCGTGGAAGGTGAGTCGGCTCTGACCTCCTTGTGTGGAACTTGCTGTCCACGGATCTGAGTTTTGTTTCAGACCCGCGCGTCCCGACGAAAATTGCTACTGCGGTCGGCCCCGACGTCGGATCGACGCGAGACTGGCGCCGTTGGAAATCTAAATCAAAATCCTTCGATCTACGGCCAAGTAAATAAATTTGACTTCCTCAGATCTGGCCTTGGTCGATTTTACAAGTGGCCGTTGGGCATGACCCGAAATCTCAAGACAGAAGTGATTTTTCCTGAGAGTTGGCGTTGACCGTGATGTAGACCTCCGCTTCAGCTGTTGAGCTTTTCTTGAAAGTTGTAGAGGGCAAAGAGAGGAAAATGGGGATAATTTTTATGAAAGGTTTGGTAAATATTTGGATGGGGAAAAGTATTTTCTACTATTGGGTGGTCGGATCTGGACAGCAGAGACAGAAAAGAATTTGGGATCTGAAGTGATTTTTTAGAAAATATAAACGAGATCCTAAATTCACAATAAAATTTGTGGAAGAGGTATTAGGTGGAAAAAATCCCCAATAAAATTGATGATTCAAGAAGATAAGAGAATGGGGTTCAAAAACTGGAAACACAGGGTGGCTATGGCAGGTTCTGAATAGACATAATTGGAAGGTGGAAATACACGAAAATAGAAAAATAGAAAAAGAAAGGTAAATGATAGGATTTGTTTTGTGGAGGTTGGGGTTCATATGGGGAACCTACCCTTAAAATCGCAGCTCCAAAAGATGAGGGAGTTGGGAGCTAAAATTCTCGGAGTGGGCCTCTATCCAGCAGAATAGAGATCTGGACAGCACTTTGGAAGCGACTTCGCGGCGGCTCGATGGCGGCACGAACGGCGGCTGCGGCAGCAGAGATAGAATCCAGAGGGGATAAGGAGAAGATAGAAGGGTTCTATATCCTAGATATTGGAGGAGGAAGAGAGAAACCAGAGGGAGAGAGGGGAGGGCGCAGCTTGCTCTTGAGCATTCACAATTTTTTTCTTCTCATTAATTCTAACAAATGAAAAATACATGGTATTTGTATGGAATTGACCAAATTGGCAAATGACCTCCCATACCCTCAGATCTAGGGTGGGTGAAGGCCATCTTGGGGATGTCAAACCCCATTTATCCCATGTGGTCAAAACACATTACATATTCTAATCAAATGAAATCAAACTAGCCTAATAAGGACAAACAAGGGGGCGCCCCCTTCATGGGCCAATCTTGGGCCAACTTTGGTCCAAGGCCATCCACAAGCCCATGAACCCATGCATAGCCTATGGACTTTCCAATCTAGATAACCCATGAGAGGGAAAAGCCTAATTGGGCCTTAAGTGGCTTTAAGGTCCATAATGAAGGCCTTAAGGTCCAATATGATATAACCCCCTTAATGGACCTAATAAATGAAAACCACTAATGGACTCTACATGGAAGATGGCCCAATGGCTTATTTAAAGCCTTACAAAGGAGCCCAAATGAAAAAAAAAATCAACAAACACACTAATACAAGCCAATACAAGCCATAATACACACTAATACAAGCCATTAGCCTTTGATGCCCCATCAGTGAAATCATTGAAATTTGATGTGAGAAATTTATTGAGGTAGAGCGAAGCCTCCAATACGCTGTTCTCAAAATTGAAATGCAGTATGTAAAATGTCTCCATTTGTTGATCTGAAAATCTAAATATCTATATTGCAACTATCATTTTTCATGTTACTCACTTACACACTTGAACATTTGATTTATTATGTATACAGAAAATTGATTGACTGCATTGTCTATTGCATGACTCTTAGATGTGATTGCACAATCTCCTAAGTGCTATACATGAACATTCCGGTTGTCATGATTCTCATGCATCTCTCTTATACCCATTCCCTACTTAAATAAGTAAGGGAGAGATATGTTGCATGTATATATATACGTAACTGTCTGGTTGCATTGTGTGCATTTCATATGTCATCATTTGTTTGCATCTAGCTTCATGCATTTCCCAAAGAAAATTTAAAATGTGAAAATCACTAAAAATCCAAAAATTGAATGGACTTCAAATTCCTTCCAATTGGTATCATGGGGTACTTGCTTTGTGAATCTTAAGTCTGCATACTTTTCTATCTCCATAATCAACAATTGGTATCACTGAATCAACTTGTTTTGATCACCGTATCCTTGCCTTGCTATCGCCTCATTTGCACTTCTAAGGTGGCCTCTTATTGATTTATGATTCTGCTTACTGAATTTGAACTTCATTGCCTTTTTCCCACTTTTTGATCATGTCAAAGGGGGAGAAAAATATGCTATGTCCATGTCAGTCGTAAAGTTTGCCATCATCAAAAAGAGGGAGATTGTTGTACATGCCTTACATATGTTTTTGATGATAACTAACTTTATGGTATATGGTTTCATGAGTTTACACTGATTCATACGATTCAGGTTTGCTACATGCTACTTGGTCTTGTGATAACCAAAGAGCCCTTGTGCTCTTACTGTTCATGTATGGTTGAGATGGCGAATGGTTTCTGGTGTTTCATAATGTGGTTCATGTTCCTTTCATATGGAACTTTTGTGGCTAGTTATATGTTCAGAATCATCATGCATAATTTAGTGAGAATTGGGATTGGTGATGGTGATGGTTTTTGAACATGCAATGGTTTGTGCGTGGATGATTATATCATATGCTTTTGATGACAACTACTTTTGATGACAACTAAACTTAATGGTTAATTTCACATGTTCTTAATGACTGTGTGCCTTCATGTTGTTGTTCAAATATGATTGAGATGACAAATGGCTTCAGGCTCAAACATGTTGGTCAAATGCATGGCTATATGGTTTTGACCCTTGGCTGAGAATGTTGGTTTTACAAGAGGTTTCAAGCCTACTTCACTCATGGTAATTGCGGTTCACAATGGTTGCATGGCTTGCTAGCTTAACAGTTCAGTTTGAATGCATAAGTCTCTCGTTCCAATCAATGACAAATGCTCAAATGGTTTAAGCTTTCCAAATGTATAAACTAAGTTAAACCAAATCCAAAAATGCATGGAATGAATGAGGATATGAATCTCTTATCATATGGATATGTCTCATTGGGCTAACACTTCATTTTTGCAGGTCTGGGTCATTTCGGTCGACCAACACATCATGGCCGGTCGACCAGAATTGACAGAACTGAAAAAAATACAACTCTGCAAGATTTCGGTCGACCGCCGCATAGGGGTCGGTCGACCGGTTTTTCCAACAGTCAAAAATTTGCAACTTGCAGATTTTCGGTCGACCGACCCACTGCTTCCGGTCGACCGCCAGCCCCGAATCCTCTTTTGTTGACTTTTTAATTCAAGATCATGGAGAGGCTGATGCGGGATGGACACGCGACCTGGGACTCTAGCTCGCGATCATCCCTATGCGAGGGAAGACGTGGGACCGTGCGCGGTTGAGAAATCGGCAGTGAGTCTCGGGTATCGGCTTTTCCGCGTTAACTTGGATTGAGTCACGTGACGGGTTACGCTCACTCTCTCGCAGTGGTGAATAAAAGTATAGCAAGCTAGATAATCTATCACTCATGCAGCGGCATATACAAAAATATACGAGTAAAGCAATGCCTACGAGGAGGGTGACAAGTGTACCTCCACACTCCAGGCGTGGGGAAGACGTTCCCGGCCAAGTACGGTAACTCCCGGTAACAACGGTAAAAGTTAATTACAACAGTAACTTTTATTGCCCACTCCACGCAGGGAGGTAAAGGGTTACAAGTGGAGCCCGGGAGGACCGACCCTGGGTTGACGGGCAGCAATCTGGAGGTGCGTACGGCACGAACACGGCCTGCTGGTCCGACTCGGCACTATTCCAACTCGGTGCTGCGCCAACTCGGTTGCTGACTCACTGGACAGCAAGCAACGGTTTCCAAAGGAACGTCACCTTCCTAAGATCTTCTGGAGGCGCCGCTTGGCTGGGACGATGGCAGGACGTCCTTGAACGACTTCCTGAAGTGGCGGCTCCTGAAGTTGATTTTTGATATTTATTTTTGAATTTCTTCTAGACTATAATTTCGGACCTGCATAGGGAACACATCTGTAGGCCTCGGCGACACGAATTACGACGCTCAAATCCGGAGGCCGATCGAGGCGTGGTTGGTACCGTTGGAAAGAGCACTCATAGATATACAACATATATTTTTGACAGCTCCATCTAGTGGACGGATTGAAAATGAAAATGACTGTATGACTGTTTCTTTTTCTGACTCGGACTGACAGACACATAGGGCAGCAAGAGATCTGCCTGAAACTGACCTTTGACCGAGGGTCAAATGAATTTTATAGACTCCAAGGGAAACTATGGTGGAAGGGGATATATGTGTGGGAACACTGAGTAATTGTTTGGGATTTTTTGAAAATTTTTAAGGGGGTGGGGAAAATGCGACAAGGTGACTCTGTCCCGTAAATCTACAAAAGGGCAAATTACTGAGAGGACAAACAAAAATATGAGAAAAATACCTAATGACTTCCAAATGACACGAAATTTGAACTGGAGGTTAAAGAAGATGGGCAGAACAAACCCTCAAAATTAGGGCTCGATCAGAAAACAAGAAGAAAAGATAAAATTTCGGAGATGAGGTTCTATCCTGGTGGAGACAAAACTCCGACGATGGTGGCGGCGGCGCGACGGCGGTGCGATGGCGACGGCGGCGGCGACAGAAATAGAACTCAGAGGGGCTAAGGAGAATATAGAAGAGCTTCACAGTCAGGATTTAGTAGAAATCCATCTGCAAGAGGGGGAGGGAGAGAGGAGGAGTGCACACCCTTCTTTGGTTCCAACCAAATTTCACAATTTTTTTCTCTTCATTAATATCTCTAATGACATTATACATAGGCTTATATAGAGAATGGCAAGGGATGGGGGGCTGGGAATTTTGTGGGAGAGGGGATTTTCTTCCCCATGTGGTCAAATGACCAAATTAAATAAAAAATACAACATGGGATAAACTATATCATAAGGGGGAAGCATCTTGGACTTTAAGGGTTAGAATATTTGACTTTTTAATCCAATTATCCCCTTGAATGGTCCAACCATCTAGAAGCCACCTAAGATAGTTGACCAGCCCCACATGGACCCCTATGGCTTAGGTGGACCAATGGGAAAGGAGTGGGGGCCCCTTTGCTGGACCTACTGACGGACCAGTGGGAATGACACATTGGCTTATAAAGCCTTACAATTGTAAACATACTTTCCCAAGCATATAAAAGCAAACTAAAGGACACAAATGCAAATAAAATGTTAGTGCTCTTGGCGTCGATTCCCATCAACTCTCCCCGGGTGGGAAGAACTCGACCCCGTCGAGTAAGGGGTGCGGTTGCTCGAGTAGTTCCGGCGGATGCGTCACCGAACCTAGAAGCATGGAGTACGCTCCACTCCAAGTAATCGACACATGCTCATCCCGTATAGATTCGATATGCACACGCTGCTGGGGAATGAGGCTAGAGGTGGACACTCTGGGGTGGGGTCACTCTCAAATGAAGGCAGGCGGCACAAAGGCTCACTAGGAATCACCACTTGTCCCTTATGTGACTAGATCTGATATGTGAAGTAGAACCGATCCCAATAGTCCGACAAGTCTCATACTCGAAAGGGACTAACAACGCGAGCGTACAAAACCGACTCGACTCGATGTATGCACAGACACACAAGACCCAAGACACACCTAATGTTTGTCCGACCTACGCATAGGCGATGGTGGACCAGGACACCCAAATATGTGCCATGCATGCATTTGACGTAACCAGTTGTTGGCGTCATGGGGAATTCCTAGACCTCTTAAAGTGGACCATGCATGCATATTGGACTTAGATGTGGGAGGGCCAGGGGTACCAAATGCATCTTCTTCCTTTCCCTTAGATGATGGTGTATCCCGCAAGTGAACGGGCTTGGTGGGTATAGACGACCCGGCCCGTGGGGAAGGGGTGTGGTAGTGGACTCCCTCGAAGAAGTGAAGTATATATGGTGGGTCTAGGGGTCCACTAGGGAATGGGTCAAAGGGATTAAAGAAGGTATGACCCCTGATGGTGGGTTCCCACAAGTCACGGTCCCAATTGTGAAATTCTTGAAGGTGTAGGTAGTCACCTTCATCCGTTATGGTAATTGGGATGGTGATCTCGTAGAGAAGGAACGGTTCCTCCCTCGGGATAAAAGAAATGAAATCGGGCTCAGCCGGCATGGGGAGGAATAAGAGGGTCTCCGTGGTGACACAACCCACGGTGCACACGGAGGTAATGAGCCCTAAGGCTAGATGGGTGAAGCTAAGACTAGTGGGTTGGTCGAAGCTTCGGGCCAATGAGTGCATCAACCTCCATTGCGTGTCTAATCTCATAACATGGTCATCTAAGGTATCAACATGGTGACTAGATCGGAATGTCGTATGGTAGGAGTTGACGGGCACCAATGGTAGGGTGGGGTCCATGGATGGGTGTGGAGGTGGGACCAAGCCATCCTTGAGCCAACTAAGTAGTGGCTCGGCGATGAAAAGCGTACCCGTTAGAAATACATGTGGCTCGGGCTTTGGTGGCTCCAAATAAGATGGTTCCGAATAAAGTTCAGAAGTAGAGGGTAGCAATGGAGCACTCACCGATGGTGGTGAGGAAGCACATGTCCTTTCCAACCAATCCGAAAATATTTTCTCGATTTCATCAAAGGTGTGTGTTGGAGTAGGAACCTCGTGGTGGACTCGCTCCTCGTCTCTCGGCTCGGGTGTGGACCTAGGCTCGGCTAGAAGCGGGGCTTCCACTTGGTGGGTGGTGACTGGGCGGACCACTTGATTGGGGTTGCTTTGGAGGGATTGGATGGGGGTGAAGGGGCGGGGTTGGTTGGAGGTGTGGCCCACTTGATTACGGGTGAGTTGGTGGGGCCGACTAGTGGTATGACCCCCGTGGTTGGAGGTAGGTGGATGGGCAAGGTAGACCCTCCTAAGTGCTCTCTTCATATCCCACCATGACTCGATGGGCCTTAGGCTCCTATCCTCCCAGAAGTATTTGATGTCCCTCCATGTCTCGGCGGCTTCATAAAAAAGTCACCTTTTGGCAAAGTCGACTTGCGCGGGACCGGACATAAGGTAACACTCAAAGTAGTCGTCCATAACGGCTTCCCACTCTAAGTAGTCACTCGGGTTTTTGGAGCCATAGAAGTCCCGGGCTACGGGCCTTTTAGGGTGGTCCGAGTGATCCTTCCATTTTAGATAGTATCGCCACCATGCAGAAGATGCGGCCCCTTGGTCATCCATGGGACACGGGGACACTAGTGGATGGACATGCTGACGCTTGGACAAGACACTAGACTAACTATGCAAGGTTGGAATGCATGCACACTAAGGACCCTAGACTTAAACCAAGACTTGGTACGTGACGGAGTTAATCGATCCGAAGATCACTCGCGCAAGTGTGCGGCCTTCCCGATAGGCGTAGCCTAACGTTCGGACAACACCTTTTTATATACCGAACAATGGTATGCGGATGCAACCTTAGACCGACTTAAGCTTAGACTTGACTTAAATGACTCTCTCTCTTTTTTTATTTTAAACACCCTAAACTCAACTGGCGCTCTGATACCAAATTGATGCGGGATGGACACGCGACCTGGGACTCTAGCTCGCGATCGTCCCTATACGAGGGAAGGCGTGGGACCGTGCACGGTTGAGAAACCGGAAGTGAGTCTCGGGTATCGGCTTTTCCGCGTTAACTCGGATTGAGTCACTGGACGGGTTACGCTCACTCTCTCGCAGCGGTGAATAAAAGTATAGCAAGCTAGATAATCTATCACTCATGTAGTGGCATATAAAAAAATATACGAGTAAAGCAATGCCTACGAGGAGGGTGGCGAGTGTACCTCCACACTCCAGGCGTGGGGAAGGCGTTCCCGGCCAAGTACGATAACTCCCGGTAACAACGGTAAAAGTTAATTCCAACAGTAACTTTTATTGTCCACTCCACGCAGGGAGGTAAAGGGCTACAAGTGGGGCCCGGGCCGACCCTGGGTTGACGGGCAGCAATCTGGAGGTGCATACGGCACGAACTCGGCCTACTGGTCCGACTCGGCACTATTCCAACTCGGTGCTGTGCCAACTCGGTTGCTGACTCACTAGACAGCAAGCAACGGTTTCCAAAGGAACGTCACCTTCCTAAGATCTTCTGGAGGCGCCGCTTGGCTGGGACGATGGCAGGACGTCCTTGAACGACTTCCTGAAGTGGCGGCTCCTTAAGTTGATTTTTGATATTTATTTCTAAATTTCTTCTGGACTGTAATTTCGGACCTGCACAGAGAACAAATCTGTAGGCCTCGGCGACATGAATTACGACGCTCAGATCCGGAGGCCGATCGAGGCGTGGTTGGTACCGTTGGAAAGACCACTCATAGATATACAACATATATTTTTGACAGCTCCATCCAATGGACGGATTGAAAATGAAAACGACTATATGACTGTTTCTTTTTCTGACTCGGACTGACAGACACACAAGGCAGCAAGGGATTTGCCTGAAACTGACCGTTGACCGAGGGTCAAATGAATTTTATAGACTTCACGAAAATTATGGGGGAAGGGAATTTATGTGTGAAACACTGAGTAATTTTTTGGGATTTTGGGAAAATTTTTAAGGGGGTGGAGAAAATGCGACAAGGTGACTCTATCCCGTAGATCTGCAAAAGGGCAGATTACTGAGAGGACAACCAAAAATATAGGAAAAATACCTAATGACTTCCAAATGACACGAAATTTGAACTGGAGGTTAAGGGAGATGTGCAGAACAAACCCTCAAACTTAGGACTCGATCAGACAATAAGAAGATAAGATAAAATTTTGGAGATGAGGTTCTATCCTGGTGGAGATAGAACTCCGACGATGGTGGCGGCGGCGCGACGGCGGTGCGATGGTGGCGGCAGAAATAGAACTCAGAGGGGCTAAGGAAAATATAGAAGAGCTTCACACTCAAGATTTAGCAGAAATCCATCTGCAAGAGGGGGAGGGAGAGAGGAGGAGGGCACACCCTTCTTTGGTTCCAACCAAATTTCACAATTTTTTTCTCTTCATTAATATCTCTAATGACACTATACATAGGCTTATATAGAGAATGGCAAGGGGTGGGGGGCTGGGAATTTCGTGGGAGAGAGGGGATTTTCTTCCCCATGTGGTCAAATGACCAAATTAAATAAAAAATATAACATGGGATAAACTATATTATAAGGGGGAAGCATCTTGGACTTTAAGGGTTGGAATATTGGACTTTTTAATCTAATTGTCCCCTTGAATGGTCCAACTATCTAGAAGCCACCTAGGATAGTTGACCAGCCCCACATGGACCCCTATGGCTTAGGTGGACCAATGGGAAAGGAGTGGAGGCCCCTTTGCTGGACCTACTGACATTTTACAAATAAACCCAAAGATCCTTAGGGAATGACACATTGGCTTATAAAGCCTTACAATTGTAAACATACTTTCCCAAGGATATAAAAGTAAACTAAAGGACACAAATGTAAATAAAATGTTAGTGCTCTTGGCGTCGATTCCCATCAGAGGCCCTTTCCCCCAATTGTTCAAACCCACTGCCCCCAATCAAGCCATGATTTGTGGATCTGGTCAGGGGCATGTCTCTTGACCATTCAAGAGATATAAAAACAACCGAATGGGGTCATAAACCCTAATCACTTCAAGAGATCAAAGGGGAGGCTGTCCAAGGAGGTAGATGGTACTGTAGCTCCGTGAACAGTACTTCGTGCAGCAAGTTCTCATAAATCTCCAAGTTATTCAAGGTCTATCTGAAGCCAACAACCTTCAATGAAGTGAGGAAGCAAACAAGCAAGGATTCAAGGGAAAGCTGCCCAAGGGAGAAAGGTGAAGAAGCAAGCAAGCAATAAGGGTTGAAGGAGAGGCTGCCAAGGGAAGAAGGAAGGCTACTGTAGCTCCGTGAACAGTAGTTCGTGGAAGAACTCTTCATCCATTCCCAAGCTCTTCAAGCTTTATCTAAAGCCATTCAAGCTCCATTCAAGTGAAGAAGGAATCATCATTCAAGATCTACATCATACATTCAGGGGAGACTAAATCAGAGTTTTTCTCAACTGTGCTTCATTGTCTTTGTGTTTTGAACTTCAAATCTTGTTCCTTATAATCTGTAAACATTTGTATGTGTGTGGATCGGTTCAGATCCATGGTTGTGTGTGTTGTCTTGTTTAAATCCGTGTGTGTGAGTGGATCCTCTTAGATCTACGTGTGTGTGTGGATCTATCCAGATCCGGTTATACTAGTGTGTAGAGTGATGCATCTGTCGCATCGTGTATGTGTTTGTGTTGTTGATCTGGTTGTCGGATCGTGTTAGAGCTCGTCTCCGTGTATGTGTTGGAGCTCGTCTCCGTGTGTGTGTTGGGGTGAGTCCCCGTGTGTGTGTGTGCAGGCGTCGCCCTACGTGTGTGGTTGGAGTGTATCTCCGTGTTAGGGATTCATCCCCGTGCTGGTTTACAGCAGTGAAGCCTCACCGGATTTTGGTAAGGGGTGGACGTAAGTTGCCTTCGTTGCATCCGAACCACCTTAAAAATCAATGTGCATTGTGGTTTGGATTGTGTGGTTTGGCTCATTTCTTCTACCCCCATTCAGTATGATTAATATTGCATTTTATCTCTTCCGCATTTGTTTCTTCAGATCTAGCATAATTAGTTATCATGTGTGACAGATCTTGATAGATCCCATTCATGCGTTTCTAGTTCATCACTTCCTTTTTAAATCGAGAAAAAGTTTTCTAAATTTGTAATCACCAAATTCACCCCCCTCTTGGGTGTCATTGATCGCGGGACTTCACAGTAAATTAACAAAAATATCAAAAATCATCAAGCCAAATCAAACCCAAGGGATACTGCCAAAAGGAATGACAGTAATAAAAAACTGAACAAACATGCCAATCAAAAGAAAAGTGTCAGGCAGATTTGGATATCTAAAGAATTGATGAAAAGTTTGAATGATGTTTGTGGACCCAAACTATCTTGGGCTCCAAGAATGTCTGTGTAAATTGCTTTGCAGGAAAGCATGGCAGCCATGGACAACCGGTGGTATCTTGACAGTGGCTGCTCGAGGCACATGACTAGAGACAAGGCCAAATTCAGCAAGCTGGAAATGAAAGCCGGTGGAATCGTTAAGTTTGGAGGGAAGAACATAGGTAAGATCATAGGCTCCAACACTATTCGTAAGTGTCCCTCCAACACAATTGAGAATGTTTTACTTGTTGAGGGTCTTGAGCATAACCTGTTGAGCATTAGTCAGCTCTGTGATAAGGGTCACAGGGTCATTTTTGATGATTATGAATGTACGATTTTTGAACTCAATTCCGACTCAATAAAATTTGTAGGCCATAAAGTCAACAATGTTTACATACTGAACATAGATGAAAATTCTGCATCAAATCTTTGTTTGACTGCCAACTCTGAAAACAATGCTTTTCATTGGCATAGAAAGTTAGGCCATGCTAGCTACAACATCTTGAATAAATTAGTCAAGCATAAGTTGGTTAGAGGCATGCCTAAAATTAATTTCAAAGAAAACACAAAAATTAGTGATGCATGTGACTTAGGGAAGCAAACTAGGAAATCTTTCAAAATAAGGCACGAACCCTTATCTTCTAAATCATTAGAACATCTGCATATAGACTTGTTTGGTCCTACTAGGACTTAAAGTATAATTGGTAAGAGATTTGGATATGCCATTGTAGATGACTTCACTAGGTCTACATGGATATTCTTTTTAGCTCACAAGAGTGATGTATTTGATGAATTTCAAATCTTTTTTAACAAAATAAAACAAGAAAATAAGCACAAGGTGTGCATCATTCAATCTGATCATAGGGGAGAATTTGAAAATCCATTATTTTCTGATTTCTGTAATAAAGAAGGACTGACTCATAAATTCTCATCTCCCAGGACCCCAGAGCAAAATGGAGTTGTTGAGAGAATGAATAGAACAATCGTGGATGTAAGACCCTGAGTCTTTCAGATCTCTATCGGGAAGTTTCGGATCGCTTTTGTGGGTCCTGAGTTGTGTTTTACGATCCGCGTGGGTTTTTCTCTCGTACAAGTTACGGAACCCCATGGTGAGTTTAATATTCAATTCATCGACTCGAGGACGCTACAGTTGCGTTGCATTCTTTTCGAGGATCGTTTTAGCTATTTTTTCATATTTTTATGAATTAGTGCATTTTTGGACCAAAAATTGGAATTTACGAAAATTAGGAAAATTCTATGTTCCTTTTCTTTTTATTCTTTTCTTTCCTTCCTCTCTCCTCTCTCGCCGTCACTCTCTTCCCCTCTCGTTCTCTCTCCTCCTCCCCCTTCTACTCCGACTGTAGACGGAGGAGGCTCGGGAATGCCGTGGAGATGCTGTGGAGGTGATCCGGAGCGTGCTAGTGCGAGGATCGGAGCATGGTTGGCGCGATCTCGTTCGGTGGATTCAAAGCCGGCGTGACGGGCTCGTGAGATGGTTTTCGGTGTGGTTTAGTCACTTCGGTGCGCGAGAACTCCGATGGAGGTAGGGAGATGGATGCCCTACCCTTCTTCTGAGTTCTCCCGCGATTTTGAGCTGTTCGGTGCGAGAACGAGCGGGTTTAGCCTTGTTTTGGGCGAAAGCATGTTCAGGGGGGTGTGAGATGAGTTCGCCATTTCAGGCAATGATTTTAAACCTAGTTAGTTTCATTCGAACCCTTTGCATGTTGGGAATCCATTCCTGCCAGTTTTATTGTATTTGGTCGAGAATCAGAGTCGGTATGAGCCCGACTATCTCCGTGACTCATTTAGGGTCGATTCGGTAGAATCACCTGTTTCTTATTTTTTTGGTGTCAAAATGATCCCTTCCAGTCTGTGGAAGGCTTTATTCGCACCTAGGGTTATTTCCCCTTCGTTTAGAAGTGAATGGGGCGTGGAACGACCGAGATCTGCCATTCCCCTGTTTCTCCTGCCGTATCGCCTTCCCGGTCATTTTAGAGACCGTTTCTTGCCTCTGGCGGCCCAATGGTAGAGCGCTAGGCTGCACTGGACGTCGAGTCAATCTTATGTCGGTTTGGGTCTTCGCGGTCGCGCGATAGACCGTCTCTCTTGGCTAGCGGCCCATTAGTAGACCGCTAGACTTTGGTGTTATGTCGGTTTGGCCAAGCGGCCTTACGATAGACCGCGATCCTAGCTGTGGCGGTTCATAGTTAGACTGCTAGGCACTGTCTATGTCAGTTCCAGGTTTTTGAGTCGGTTTAGGCTGGCGGCCTAAACTTAGACCGCCTCCTTGTTGTAGCGGCTCTTCGATAGACCGCTACTTCCAATTTGACCGAAGTCAATGTTTTAAGTCGGTTCGAGTTGGAGTGTTTGGCGGCCCATTAGTAGACCGCTATGCTCCATGTGACGGTTCTATTATAGACCATTTTTTGGTTTGACTAGTTAAGTCAGTTCGGGATTGACTGGGTCTAGCGGCCTAGTGTATGACCGCTACAGTCACCTCGCGGTCCTTCTTATGACCGCCAGCGGCTGTGTTCTCCGTGTGAGGGTAACGGTGCATTAACTGACGGCTTGGTTTACCTAGCGGCCTGGCATATGACTGTTTACTTCCCAGAGCTCTATTTTCCTTATATTTGGCCTGCATTTGTCTTGGCCTTACCTTGTGGTTTGCCCGTAGTCCCGTGGATATCTTGGATGTCCTATGAGGGCGACGACCATGTTGTGAGGTGGCCGGGGAGTGCCATTGTATTCCGTGGTGTTCCGTATTACCTTAGAGTCATCATTAGTGTATGGTCAACCCGGTGTGACCCAGTGGTTGACACATGACCTTGTGATTGTCTCGTTGGTCCTGTATGGATCGAGAGATGATGTTGGATGCCTTGAGGTATCGTCTTACCTCGATTTATGTGTCCATGTTCTTTGAGGGTCTTGGTGATCCCTCCGGTCTCTGTGACTCATGTTAAGCGAAGGCATGGATCGGGTGATCCTGTGTCAATTCTTTTATCGATGTTTTATCATGATGTGGCTTAGGATTAGACTGATTGGCGGCTTGTCATCGCTTTGTACGACGATCTTGACCCCGAGTCTCCTAACTCAAGGATCGTTGTATTTGCCGATCTGGTTGTCTGTCCTGAGTCTGGTGGCAGTCTAGTATGCTACCCTGTGTCTGGTGCTTCATAGTACGTTCGATAAGGCATGCTTAGCATGTCTGTACTTCAGCACTAGTGTTTTAGAGCCGTTGTATCTAGTGAACCTCCACTAGTCGTAGCCCGACGACACGTTCCAGTGTTGGCCCACCTAGGACTGGTGAAGGGACAGTTCCCGACAGACGGTTTGTAAGCTACTTTCTGTGGGCTCCCTTGCCTTACAGTAGCATCCTACTGGGGGAGAAAGCTAGCTAGAGACCTGGCTCAAGGCATTGAGCTTGTGTGTGCACACGTGGTCAGGGGCGTTTGGATGAGCGCCGGCGGGCGTGACCCTGACTAGTCACTCGTTACTGTTGTTCCTTGTACTCGGTTCTGTTACGTGTCTCGCTGGCCGCGATCCAAGCTAGTGCAGATACTTGTGGCGTAGTGTAAGACGTCAGCAGATGCATCTGGCTGCTCTTCTAGTGAGGAGGTGCTCCTATCACTTGACGCATAACTCTCGTGACTTGTGTTTTGTGATCGGTTTTCGAGTAGCCTATGCGTGGCTTCACTCGAGGTCTAGTCTTGTGTAGCATACACGACGGTGAGTTCGTGTATGCGTGTGCCTTTGACTGTGTAGGTCTTTTAATAAGGTTTTTACCTGTTTTGGTAGGCTTCAGCTTTGGAGCTTGTGTTTGGTTGACGGATTGGTAACGCCTGACTCGGTGAGATCAGGGTTCGCTTTTCAGTTACCGTTTAGGAGTAGCTTAGAGAGCCATGGTTCGATCGGCTGCCGTGATTCTGGTTAGTACGGCTTTACTCTTTTCTTATGCTATTGTCTTTACTCCTACTCTTTACAGCTTTACCTATGTAGTTACTATTGTTGCTCCAGTTCTTTCATACTTTCCTGGTTAGCTTTGTTGTTCCATGTTACTGCATTGTTTTCAGTGGAGATCTGTGTGACCCCTACTGAGCCAGTGACACGAGGCTCACCTCTGCTTTTCAGGTGTGGACTTCTTCTTCCTGGTGGTTCGTGACGCGGTGCGTCATCTCGTCGTTGTTGCCAGCTTTGCCAGTGTTCCCTGCGTCGGGCTTCCCCCGACTCCAGTGTATGTTTTCCTTTCTGTTGGGCTGTACTTATCTTTTTTTGGACTGGACTATGTTAATTTAAATTGTTAATTAAAAATGTAATTTTATTTCTGTTATTTTAGCAAACCTGATCAACAAAATATTAATTACTTACTGCTTTATCTGGGACTTCAATGTACTACACACACTCCTTTTATCCCTTCGGAGCTTTTACGCTCTTGGGAGGCCTCGCAGGATCCAAGTGTTATCGGATTTACCCGGTATCCGGACCCTGGGTCATCACAGTTGGTATCAGAGCTCTGTTGTGTGTAAGGTACATGGAAATTTGAGATATTGCAGTATTCAAAGTCCTTAAGGTCCAGTACAGTCGGCAGCTGGCATCGATTTTGTGATTCTTTGTCACTTTGTTTTTGCTTGTGGTCTTGTGCGTGCTGTGTTGGCACTGTGCGAGATGGTTTCGCTCTCGTCAGGATGTGACGACTGCTTTTCTTTTGTTGTGTTGTTTGTCTCGATTATGCTGTACTTCGCAGATGTCGCCGGCAGGCGTGAATCTGTGGTGCGGTGTTCGAGATGTTTCTGTAATTTGTTCAGGTGGCTGGTGATTTTCTCGTTGGTGTGCTGGCCATGCACATTCCTATATTACTTTGGTCGTCCTAATCTAAGATTTGTTCAACCCCTGAGGTGTTAAGCTTGTGTCATGGTGCTCGATTGGATGCCTTGTTTGGAAGAATGCTCGGGCGAACCTAGGATTTTCCTTCCTGGTGAGCTACTGTTAGTCGAGCTTGATTCTTCTCTTCTTGTTTGGTGGCGTCTTTTCGAGGTAAGCCTTAGATGTGCTGTTTTGGTGAAGCCTTTGTTCTATGTCTGCTTAGGTGTGGACTGTGTTAATTCTGATCCTGATTTGCCTTTATCTGACGGTTGCTTGGCTTTTGGCCCAGATTTTGTGTTTGGGAGCCGTTGTGCACCATGTTCGATGTGCCGTGTTTGGCGGCTGTTGTGCTTTGAAGGTTCAGTAATCATTTCAGGACGTGAGGATAAGCTGAGATAGGTGTTCTTGTGCTTTGTGCTGAAGCTGGTGCTCTTCATGGTTTGCACTTTGGCGACTTGTAATCGGTTGTTAGCAGATCAGTACTCGAGGCTTGGTATATTGCAATTTCGTCTGTTGCGATGGTGCCGAGTGTGTACTGAGATGCGGATGCCGAATTATCCTTAATGCCTATGTGCGTGTGTTGAGCGCGCAGTGGAAGCGTGTGGGCTGATAACCCACGGTTCAGGATCGTGAAGTTGGCAGATTCTGATCGGCTGAGAGGTTTGTTTCCTCGGCATGTCTGCCGTCTTGGCTATTTGTGCCTTGGTGCTATTGGTCGACATGCTGTTGCTGGAGGCATTATGGTTGTTGGCACTAGCCTGTGTGCGAATTAGGGGAATCTGTCGGCATGTTTACTAGTTGAGTACCCTTTCTTTCCTCTGTAACTTTTCTTGGATGTCGTGCTCTCGAGACGTGATTGTGGTCCTTGAGATGCGTTCCCTAAGATTATCGTTGCTGTTGTTGTGGGTCCTTGTTTGTGAGCTATTCGTGGCATGGCTTGTACATTGTAGCCGTGTGTTCAGCTGTAATTGTGCCTTGATGTGACCCAGCTTACAGTTGTGTCCCGTGGTTTTGTGTGGTGAACGGAGTTGTTGTTGTTGTTGTTGTTGTTGTTGTTGTTGTTGTTGTTGTTGTTGTTGTTGTTGTTGTTGTTGTTGTTGTTGTTGTTGTTGTTGTTGTTGTTGTTGACTCAAATCAGATGTAATGTCTGAGTGAGGACTGACTTGATTGTGCTTGTGGTCCAGTGCTGTCGTTGGCGTTCTGCGTGCCAGTCTTGTTGTTCTTGGCGCGGGAGCTGATGTTGTCGAGCTGTCAGTTGAGGACTATGTTTCCTTGTTTAAGCTGATGTTTGTTGTGTTTTTCGAATGTTTTGTCGGTAGCTATTTTTGTGGCATGAGTCGTGTCTCTTTTCCTTGTGAGACGGAAGCGACGATTGCCTTGTTTCGGAGGTGTCGAACTTGTGTTCACTTGGGTGCCATGCTCATTCTGTGGATCGATTTGCCTTGAGATCCAGAGCGTGTGCCTGTGATTGTGGTTTGGCAGTGTTCCTCTGCATTGTGTTTTTTGATATTTGTGTTGTTGTGTTCTAGGTGTTGGTGTTGGCTGATGCTTGGAGAGCGTAGCCAATGGTCGGGTTTGTTCTTCCCTATTTCTTTCTTGTTAGCTCCTTTAATTTCGAGGATGAAATTCTTGTAGGGGGGAGGACTGTAAGACCTTGAGTCTTTTGGATCTCTATGGGGAAGTTTCGGATCGCTTTTATGGGTCCTGAGTTATGTTTTACGATCCGCGTGCATTTTTCTCTCGTACAAGTTACGGAACCCCGTGATGAGTTTAATATTCAATTCATCAACTCGAGGACGCTACAGTTGCGTTGCATTCTTTTCGATGATCGTTTAGACTATTTTTCCGTATTTTTCTGAATTAGTGCATTTTCGGACAAAAAATTAGAATTTACAAAAATTAGGAAAATTCTATTTTCCTTTTCTTTTTATTCTTTTCTCTCCTTCCTCTCTCCTCTCTCGCCGTCACTCTCTTCCCCTCTCATTCTCTCTCCTCCTTCCCCCTCTACTCCGGCTACAGACGGAGGAGGCTCAGGAATGCCGTGGAGATGCCGTGGAGGTGATCCGGAGCGTGCTAGTGTGAGGATCGGAGCGTGGTTGGTGCGATCCCGTTCGGTGGATTCAAAACCGGCGTGACGGGCTCGTGAGATGGTTTTCGGCTTGGTTTAGTCACTTCGGTGCGCGAGAACTCCGGTGGAGGTAGGGAGATGGACACCCTACCCTTCTTATGTGTTCTGCCGCGATTTCGAGCTGTTCGATGCGAGAACAAGCGGGCTCAGCCTTGTTTTGGGCGAAAGCATGTTCGGGGGGGTGTGAGACGAGTTCACCATTTCAGGCGATGGTTTTCAACCTAGTTAGTTTCATTCGAACCCCTAGCATGTTGGGAATCCATTCCCGCCAGTTTTATTGTATTTGGTCAAGAATCAGAGTTGGTATGAGCCTGACTATCCTCGTGACTCATTTAGGGTTGATTTGGTAGAATCACCCATTTCTTGTGTTTTTGGTGTCAAAATGATCCCTTCCGATCTGTGGAAGGCTTTATTCACGCCTAGGGTTGTTTCCCCTTCGTTTAGAAGCAAACGGGGAGTGGAACGGTCGGGATCGGCCATTCCCCTATTTCTCCCGCCGTATCGCCTTCGCGGTCATTTCAGAGACCGTTTCTTACCTCTAGCGGCCCTATGGTGGACCGCTAGGCTGCGTTGGGTGTCGAGTCAATCTTATGTTGGTTCGGGTCTTCGCAGTCGCGCGATAGACCGTCTCTCTTGGCTAGCGGCCCATTGTTGGACCGCTAAGCTCTGTCCCGTGGCCCATTCGTAGACCGCTAGACTTTGGTGTTATGTCAGTTTGGGCAAGCATCCTTACGATAGACTGCGAGGCTAGTTGTGGCGGTTCATAGTTAGACCGCTAGGCACTGTCTATGTCGGTACTAGGTTTTTGAGTCGGTTTAGGATGGCGGCCTAAACTTAGACCGCCTCCTTGTTGTAGCGGCTCTTCGATAGACCGCTACTTCCAATTTGACCGAAGTCAATGTTTTAAATCAGTTCGAGTTGGAGTGTTTGGCGGCCCATTAGTAGACCGCTATGCTCCATGTGACGGTTCTATTATAGACCATTTTATGGTTTGACTAGTTAAGTCGGTTCGGGGTTGACTGGGTGTGGCGGCCTAGTGTATGATCGCTATAGTCACCTCGCCATCCTTCTTATGACCGCCAGCGTCTGTGTTCTCTATGTGAGGGTAACGGTGCATTAGCTGACTGCTTGGTTTACCTAGCGGCCTGGCATATGACTGTTTACTTCCCAGAGGTCTGTTTTCCTGATATTTGGCCTCCATTTGTCTTGGTCTTACCTTGTGGTTTGCCCGTAGTCCCGTGGATATCTTGGATGTCCTATGAGGGTGACGACCATGTTGTGAGGTGGCCGGGGAGTGCCATTGTATTCCGTGGTGTTCCATATTGCCTTAGAGTCATCATTAGTGTCTGGTCAACCCGGTGTGATCCAGTGGTTGACACATGACCTTGTGGTTGTCTCGTTGGTCCTGTATGGATCGAGAGATGATGTTGGATGCCTTGAGGTATCGTCTTACCTCGGTTTGTGTGTCCATGTTCTTTGAGGGTCTTGGTGATCCCTCCAGTCTCCGTGACTCGTGTTAAGCGGAGGCATGGATCAGGTGATTTTGTGTCGATTCTTTTATCGCTATTTTATCGTGATGTGGCTTAGGATTAGACTGATTGGCGGCTTGTCACCACTTTGTATGACGATCTTGACCCCGAGTCTCCTGACTCAAGGATCGTTGTATTTGCCGATCTAGTTGTCTGTCCTGAGTCTGGTGACAGTCTGGTATGCTACCCTGTGTCTGGTGCTTCATAGTACGTGCGACAGTGCATGCTTAGCCTGTATGTACTTCAGCACTAGTGTTTTAGAGCCGTTGTGTCTAGTGAGCCTCCACTAGT
Source organism: Amorphophallus konjac (assembly GCA_022559845.1). Lineage (NCBI taxonomy): Eukaryota > Viridiplantae > Streptophyta > Magnoliopsida > Alismatales > Araceae > Amorphophallus > Amorphophallus konjac. The sequence goes on along the minus strand of CM040127.1, from coordinate 150,594,186 downwards.
CGTAGCCCGACGACACGTTCCAGTGTTGGCCCACCTAGGAGTGGTGACGGGGCAGTTCTCGACAGACAGTTTGTAAGCTAGTTTCCGTGGGCTCCCTTACCTTACAGTAGCGTCCTACTGGGGGAGAAAGCTAGCTAGAGGCCTGGCTCAAGGCATTGAGCTTGTGTGTGCACACGTGTGTTGAAACCCATTTTTTGCCTATGAGTTGAGTCATTCCTCTTACTATCATTTGTTGATGTCTCGTGTTGTCCATTACTCGTTGGGCTATTTTCAGGCATGCTTTTGGGCTTATTTTATGGGTACTTCCGTCCCTGGCTAAGTCTAGCCTCAGATTCGGGCTTAATGGGTTTTGATTTCACTTGGTTTTGGGGTAAATGGGCTCATTTATCTCATTTTATCAAATTCAAACGCCCAGGCTTTACATGGTCTAGCGACCGGCCGTTCAGTGATTGGGCGGTCTTCTTAGAACCGTTTATGGATTTATTGGATATTTATTTGATTTTTTGAATTTCCGCTGACAAGCCTCTGAACGGTCTGGGTTCAGCCGTTTACTCCCATTAAACGGCCAGGCGTTAGACCGTCCAGCTCCCAGAGTCCTCAGCTGGTTGGTTTTTCAGATAATTATCTATTTATCCTAGTTTTTTGGATTTATCACCGACATGTGTACACGGCCTAGTGCTAGACCGTTCTATTGATTGAGTGGTCTAGCTGTAGACCATTTTATCCTAAAGAGTCCAATGCCGTGATATCCGGTCAGTTCGGTGGATAATTGGATAATTTCTTATTTTATTTTATTTATCACCGATAGCCTTTGACGGTCTAGTAGTAGACCGTGTAATTGTCTGGGTGGCCTATCGCGTGACCGTGTACATGATCGAAACCTGTGGATTGTTTGGATTTTCTCTCTCTATCCGCGATTGAACCTCCACCTTCCTCCGCCATTTTCTCTGTGGTTTCTCAACCAAATGGGGTGCCGTTCGATCCTGGTGGAAGACAAGAGGATTATCTATGAATTTTGATTTGTAATATCGGATTATTATCCATTGGAAAATCTAATTTCGAGGTTGGACTTTTAGGACTCTATAAATAGAACCCCTAGTCCAAGCTTGAAAAGGGGGAGATCGAACGTCGATGGCGAAGCTCTACCGAATTCTCGAGCAAGCTGTAGCCAGGGAGGGAGGCTTTCTACATCCTTCTAAGCCTCCGGTTCAGGGAGTAGTCTTTTATTTTGAGTCTTAGTCTTGGTGTTTAGTCTTTAGTTTACCCATTGCATGCTTCTTTTCATAATTTTCTTCCACGTTTTGCACTATTTCACATCATTTTCACACCACTTCCTACTATTTTTCACGCCCTATAGGGGTTTAAAAACCACCCCCAGGTATCGCCCATTCTATGTTATTACGTTTATTTTCCATTCTTTTCTATAGTTACTACGCTTCCTAGGCTAATTTGGGTTGCATTTTCGTGTTCTCCACGTTGTTTTGCAGGTCAGCATCAGCATAGCACGAGGCCCATCCCCTCTGGCCGGTCGGAAGGGGTGGAGGATCAAGTCCTACAACTTGGAGTCTGGCGCCTTTGAACGGCCTTCTTTCGTCTGTCTTCAGATAAGAACGGTCCCCCAACAACCGTTCAGATCCTATAAGCGGCCGCATGCAAACCGTTTAAAGCCAGACCCTTCTTCATCTCGCTTCCTTCTTCAGCGCTGTGAACGGTCTATCGAGCGGCCGTTCCATCCCTTGAGCGGTTCATCCTGGACCGTGTACTACTGCAGCGCTGCATCTTGGGCGAGTGATTTCTCCCTTTCCGAGGTACGTAGTACTCTCCAGTACTTGTGTCTTGGTGGCAATCATGATCACACACACACCGCTCTCTACTTTTTCCTTCCTCCCTTCATCTTGCTTATCTTTATATTATGATTTAGAAAAGGAAGAAAAAGAGAATAAAAAAGAGGGGGGAAAACATGTCAACACCCCATTTTTTGGCGGTCACGGTGGGACTCCTAGTGCCCATCGTGCTGTTGTTTTGCTGACTTGTGTTCTGTGCTTGGTTAGGGTTTCTTTTAAGTGGTTTCAGGTTGTTACTTCGTCCACCACGAGTCTCTGTCCTCGGGTGTTTACGCGGTTCTCTTATAGCCGTTCAATGATTCTCGCGGTCTGGCAATAGACCGTTCTGTCCCAACCTCAGGTACGCTGCCGTTGCCTTTCTGTCACGCTGTTATTGCATGAGCGGTCTGATTCTGGCCGTTCCTCTATTTCCACGGTTGTCCTTTAGACCATCCATTTCCACCTCACGAGTGCTTTGTTCCTGTGAGCCTGATGGCTTCAGCGGTCTCCCTAGGACCGTGCACATATTTCCACGGTCTGTCGACAGGTCGTGTTCATTTGCTGGCTCAGGTACGTTATTGTCCTTGATGCGCTTGTGAGTTTACTGATTTTCTACGGTTTGTCCAGGGCCATTCCACATTTTGCACGGTCTTCCTACAGACCGTCCAGTCAGGTACGCCTCCGTCTCTGCATTCTTTCAGTTTTTTGCGTTTAATTCTTCTTACTGCTCCCTGTCATTGCACGGTCCTTCCTGGACCGTTTACCTCCCTGAGCGGTCTCCCATCAGACCGTGTTTGTCTGCTACAGTGCACCCGTGATCATCATTTTGACTATCATTTCATATTATTTCATATTTGTTGGGTGCTAGTTTGATCTCCCATGATTATTATTTATTTCTGCATGATTATTTCCGCACTTGTCATAATTGGTTTGTTATTGTTTGCTAGTTCTAGGCTATACTTTGCATGCACTCCGGTGCGCATAGGATTCATGCATTTTTATCACATTGTAATTGCATTCCTACCTTGGTAGGGGAACCTCTCGTCTCCATATTCCTTGGAGCCGACTAGGCGACCTTACCCGGGACCTCCGTAAGTCCCCGTGAGCCGTGGATTCCCACACGGACGCCGGGCCAGTTGTACCTTTTCCACCTCATAGCTTTGCATGTTGCATACGTCGTGAGAGAGTTAACCATAGATTAACCCAAAGTTTGGACCTTGTTCCCTATAGGTTTCCTATCCTGAGGGAATTGATCCCAAATTAAATCATTAAAAGGTCTAACGAAACCTTGGCAAAATAAAAGTTAACAATCATTCCAACTTGTTTGATCTTGGTTGAACCCCCCTCACACCCATATTGTTTGTTTGGGCCTGTCCAAGCCCACTTGTGTTATTTCGTGTTGCATTCCCCATCATCCATATAAATTTTGTTATTAGGCCCATTTAGGATAGTCCATTCTGTGTGTTTGATTGTTTAGTTTAAGTGTTCTAGGTTTCTTTTCTTCTTTTCTTTACATTATTGAGTCAGTCCCCCCCTTTGATCCACGAGCCATTTACTTCCCTCATTGTATTTCCCTGATTCTTCCTATATAAAGTCTCCATTTGCCCTCATGGAACGCCATTTTCTCATATATATTACCCATCTTCTTCCCCGTCTTTCTATTCCCGCGTGGATTCCTCTTCCCACGTGGGCCCATCTTCTCGTGGCTCTTCTGACCCGCAAGCAAATCTCATGGCCCACCTATCATCTCTTGCTTGCCAAATGGCCCCGGTCCAGGCCCAAAAATTCATCGCTAATCGTAATGGGCCTTATTCTCATAATGGGCCTCCCACTTCTACTCTTAGTGGGCCTCCTTCCTTTAACGGGCCCTCTTATTCTCTTAATGGGCCCCATGTTGCTACTGGCCCAATCGGTCCTTATTCCCACCTTCATGATCCTTCGAGGCCCCCATATCCTTCCACTCCTGGAATGGGCTTTTCTTCTTTTCAGTCTGGATCTCCTTACCCGGCCCAATATCATAATCCTGATCCAAGTCCACACTCTCTTGCTCCAGGCTGGCTTGCATCCTTCTCAGCCTCTCCCCATCGAGGAGATGATTGCTCAAGCCCAACGTCAGCTTGATGAACTTCAACGTCAAATTAATCCCAAAACCTCTTTGAGTGTCCCGTTTGCATTCCAAGGTCTTCAGCTTCCACTGCGCTCACAAATTCCTACATATCGCCGCTATGGTGGAGCCGGTGACCCCTACGTGCACTTGAAGGAGTTTCTTTATGAGTCGGCCCAATTCTGACATGACCAACGTGTGATGGCCTATCTGTTTGGTCTGTCTCTAGAAGGCCCGGCTCGGGATTGGTTCTTTGCATTGTCGCAAGATCAAGTAGTGAATTTCCAACACGTTCAAGAGAAATCCCTTCAGTAGTATCAGGACCAGGTTGGGCCCAGGTATTCCATGGTTGATCTGGCCCATGAGAAGATGAAGCCCGACGAGGAGTTCTCTACCTTCACCGACCGCTGGCGTCGCCTGGCCGCGCAAGTCCCGGGGCATATTCCATAGGGAGAACAAATCAAAATGATCATTTCTAATGCAATGCCCAAATATCGATTCATCTTAGCCCTCAACGATATCACCTCATGGCAGTAGCTTTATAGCCGAGCCTGCTTCATCCGCCAACAACTCCTAGTTTCCCTTGACCCCGAGTCTCCTTCACCTTCTACGTCCACATACGCCTCCTATCCATCACCTTCCATGAGTCAGCCATCCACCACATATCCTTCCACAAGTTAGCCTTCCGCTCCCCCACACCCATATACCTCCACATATCCCTCCACATATCAACCCTCCACGAGTCAGCCTTCCGCATCTTCATACCCGCGTGAACCTCTGCCTCCAGTCAAGGAAACACCACACCCCGAGTGGGTGGATGCCGTCTATATACCCCCTCATCCTGCTCCGCATATGCCGTCTATATACCCCCTTAGCCATGTGCCATTGCCTACGCAACCTTCGCTTCCATCCCCGCAACCTTCTCCATCACCTTCCCATATCCCTCGGCATCCACCGTGCCAAAAGTGGGGTCCTTCTCTGTCGTTGCCGGAGTCTCTTATAGACATTTTTAGGGCTTTGATGGTCGCTCACGCGTTGCAGCTCCCTCCGATTGTGCCTTGCCGACCCGCGGCCGGGGATGTGTTTCAATATTGTGAATTTCATCGCCAGCAGGGGCATTTTGTTGAGAATTGCCCCGAGTTTCAGGAACTTGTTTATGGTTTGGAAGACAAGAAGATGATCGATTGGGCCACCATGCATGAAGCTATCTTAAATCTCTGCAATAAGCAGCAGCAACAGCAATAACTGTCGCCCAGGCAGCCATCTCCACTACAAGACCAGGGGCACCCCTGTGATTCTTTATCTGGTATTGCACCCGCTCCGTCACCTACTCCATCACCTGTTCACTCCCCTATGCTTTTGTCCACCTCGTTGCCTACCTCATCACCCTCTTCATATCCACCTACCCCCTCACCTTCACCATCTCCTACTCAACCTCCATCTTCTCCATAGACCCAAGCCTCTGCTCAGGCTAGTGCTACCTCTTCTTCCTCCTCCATTTCCACCATTGCTTCTACTCCCGACGCCGCTCGACGTGTCGTGTCGATACGTCGAAGGTGGGCATCACGACCCTCCAATTCCTCCGCCTCACCACCATTGTTACCATCCTCACCTCCACTACCTCCATCGACCACATCACCCTCTTCACCATCTCCAATACCCCTACCGCTATCACCATCATCTTCACCGCCTCCTCTCCCAGCGACCCCTCTTCCATCACTTCCCCCATCTCCACCACCTTTACCCTCCCCATCACCAGCGTTGCCCGAGCCTGAGCAGGCTATACCTATACCCACATCTACACCTACGCCTCCACCTTCGCCTTTACCCCCACTTACGCCTTCTAAACCTTCGCCTATGCCATCTGAGCCTATTACGTCCACTTCTCCATCCACTTCCACCCGACGGAGCGGGTGTGCATTATCTTTGGTGCCTCTCGGGTTTGGTCCCCAGGGAGGTAATGAGCCGAGCCAGGTTTCGATTGTGCATTTCAAGATTCAAGATGTCATTTGCCGCATGCCAATCCGGGTCCTGGTCCCTGGTCATTTTGGGGATAATGAGCCTGCATTTTCAGAAATGGTTGCAAAGAAGAGTTCACTTGCACTAGTGCCAGTTTCTTCACAAGCGAGGCCGGTGGTAATCTCATTGCTCGTCGGGGGATTCACTATCGATGCTGTTATTTCTCCTCGCTCCATTGTTGTTCAGTTCACTCGTCGAGAGGGGTTCTCTACTTGGATTGTGCTAACCCATACGGCCGCCAGGAGCCTGATGGATTCCTTATACAAGGGGAAATTAGTCGTATCTTCTGCACTTTCCAATGACATTCTGCACTTGTTATGCCATCTCCCTTGGTTTATTTGCAAATCGGCCACGTCAACGCCGTGCATTACTCTCCCTCAACTTTGTACTACTCTTCTGGTAAGGGAGCTATGCTTCATGCTCGATTACCGAATGGAGATGCCGAATCTCATGTTGCTAGTGCCGAGTGACAAGACTCTGTGGTTTTCTGATATTCATTCACTTGAGGAGTTATCTGTTCAAGAATGTCTGCCTATGGTTAGCACTGGGTGTCTAGGGGCAACCGCCCTGATGAAGTTGCATGTTCACAGCCGGGCCAGGCCATCTGTCAGGTGGGCCCGTTATTTGAGAAAGTATTACAGATTGAGAAGGCCGAAGGTCCGAGTCCGCGTCAGGCGGGTCCATGTTTAAGAGATTCCTGCTAAGAAGAGGCCACGACGCAAGTACAAAGGCCGCATGTTGTACACTCGAGGGGCCACTACTTCTTCTTCTCCTTTCTACCATTCATTTCTTCTACTCAGCTCCCACCCTTGGGTGGTGTATTTACCTTCTCCCAATCCAATTTCTGTTGCTTTCTCCTCTCTTTTCGGGTCTGTAAACCCCCATTCTTTTTTCTCCCCTCATCCGGAACCTCCAGATTCTCCATTTTCTCATGATTCTAGGCCTCGGCCTATGTCACCCTTCCATCTCACCTTTGAGACTTCTTCTGATCCTTCTCCTCCGGTATTCCCAGGTTCTACTTCTCATTCTCTTTCCCTGACCCTGTCGGGTGACCGTCATTCTTCTTCCCTGACCTTGTCGGGTGTCTATCATTTCTCTTCCCCGACCTTGTCGGGTGTTTATGCTTCTTCTTCCCCGCCTCTAGCAGGTGAACGCTACTCTCCTTCTCCGACCATATGATTCTTATTCTCCTCTTTCTTCTTACTCCTCCTCACCCTTTCGGGGTTCTTGCCCTTTTTCATGCTATTTTCGAGGCTTTAGCTTGCCATGATCTCAGTTAATCCCTATTTATTCTGTATCTGGTTCCTTGTTATCAGGGCCTCAGTGCCTTAACGAGGGAGTTCTAGCCCTCGTCTCTCTTCCTTTTTATCACTTCTTTGTCTAGTATAATGTCTGCCACTCCTCTGTGTCGAGGAATCCAATCCTTTGCTCTCCTATCATCCTTTATCATGGCAAGCAAGGAATACAAAGCTACTCGCGCTCCTCAAAGCTCGATGATCGAGATCGCTTCAGGATGCTGATTTTCACGCCATGGATTTGCAAAGGTATCTTTATTTTGTGCAAGAAACGTGCTTTCATTTCCATTATTTCTATTGTTTCTGCGCATGGTTATAATGTTAATTCCTTAACATGATTGAGTGGCTTTAGGAGTCTTTGTTTAATTAGATCTTAACTTTGTGTCAAACAAAAAAATTAGCTTCTGCAGCATCCTTAGGCTGGTGATAGCTCCGCGCTAGGAGTCTAGTTTCTTTCCCCGATTGTTGAGGGTGACCTTTTGTATGGGTTTTTCACACACTTCACGGCAAGCCATAGCCGATCTCTCTGAGACACACCGTTGCTGCTTTGGTCATACCATGGGTATGCACAAAGGTCTTTTCTTTTCTCTGCTCGGCAAGTACAGGGGCAAGAGATGGATGGATGAGATGACCAACCTAGGCGCTCCCTAATACAAGAGAGGTCTCAAATAGGGGCAGTCTTGACCCTCAGAAGTAAGCTTTGATGAAAAATCTAGCCAGTAAGGGCTATCAAATTCAATAATTCAATGCAAAATTATGATTGGAAGGCATGGCAAGATTGGCAGTACAGTTCCCCGCGGGACGTCATGAGCCCGGTCGCATGCGTGCCTGATAAATATGGGTCTAAAAATCAAAGACACAAAGCCCCGGCGCAACAGACTATATCTTTGAGGGGTAGTGCTCTAGAAGGAAGTCGAGTCCTAATATCTCCCATCCTGCATAAAGCTTATCTCCAATTTTTCTTCTATTTCTCCCTCTTAGGCTGGGTTGTATCCCGGGTATGGCCTTAGTAGGGGCACCTTCTTTAGAGGTGGTTGGTTGTGGCGAGCCACCCTCATATGCACGCCCTACTTAAGGGAAGCCTTTAATGAGAGGGGTAGGAACGACGGTCCCTGGCTAGTAGTTCGAACCCGTCTTTACGTGCTGCGGATTGCTATTTCAAAAAAATGAAAATATTTCTAATAATCTAAAAAATAAGATATTATCAAAAGTCCAAAAAAATCAAATATTATTCAAAAACCCAAAAAATCAAATATTGTTGAAAATTTAAAAAAATAAAAAAAAAATAAAAAAAATAAAAAAAAATTAGGAAAATTGAAAAATCTAAAAATATCTGTCTTTTTATTCCTTTCTATCTATTTATTTTGAGGACGGATACGTGATCCATTTGCTAAGTGTGCAGGTTGCAAGTGTTCAAGTTTCCTTGCTCTATCTTTCGCTCTATCTCCTGTTCATGACTTCTGATCTGTTCTCTCTTCTTTAATCTATATCTCTCGATCTGTCCTTAAGCTTGTGTCCTTCTCAACTCTCGCTTCATCTCATCATATCTCCATGAGGGGGCATCACCTCACGATTTTGAACCTGGCAGTTCTGCTTCATCCGATCTTGGGGCTTTGATTGAAGAATGTGTTTGTTATCTTTTGTCCCCCGTGTTGGTTGTCACACGTGTTTATGTCTGTCATGTCTTTGTTTCATGTGTCTATGTCTCACACGTGTTGTCCTTGTCACGTGTTATCTTATGTCCCACGTGTCCTTGTCCCACCGTGTTGTGGTGTTATCTTGCTCCACCGTATTCTTCAATCTCACGCATGCTTGCCATTTGTTCTTGTGATGTTTGTTATGCTGTTATGTTTTTTGTAATGTTATGTTCAATTCATGTTCAATTATGTTATGTTATCCTCATGCTTGTTCATGTTGTTGTGTCTTATTTGAAAATCCAAAAAATACCGTTTCGCCTACACAGGTAAGTCAGGTATGGCTTTCTATCCCTACTCATTGTTACATTACTATATGGTATCTATATTATTATATTATCTCAAGAACCAGTTGGTTATCTACGTGTTCCAGGATCTGATGTTCCCCTATAACAAAAATAATGATGATCCAGATTCATGTGTTTAATCATCGGATAGGCCGTTAGGTCAGGAAAATTAGGGGACGACGGTTCTATCTCGCACGTCGTGGTTGCGGATAGTGTCTTGACCCTGATTGCCCCAGTCTAGCAATATTATTCTCGAGTATTTTCTATTTTGTGATTTTCTTTGCATTCATTTTAATAATTTCTTTTATTTTAGCCCAGCATGCATCATACTCATCTTTTGAGCGTTCATGACTCATGATTTGTCTGAAAGTGTCTCATTTGTGATGGATGATTTTTTTTTGATTTCAAGTAAAAGAAAATATTCCACTCAGAGTTGGAAGGTTTTCTCTAGTCTAATCGCTTGGTTTGATTGACTGAAGGTCCATGTCTGGAGTTTTAGTCCGTTTCTTTACTTTTTGTTGCTTGCTCCGGTCTCCTCATTGGTCCGAGGGATTGTGCCTCCCATGAGGTTGATCATGTGTTTTCCTTTTCATTTAGTTAGTTTCTCCAGACTGGCGTCGTTTTGGTCCGATCACTCCTTGTGTTTGGTTCGGAATTTTCCGGAAGATTCCTATCGCTCGTTGGCAATGAAACCGGTGTCTTTTGCCTTAACGCCCACTTTCCAGTTCACTCCGCTTCATTTCCGCTTCATCTGTATATTCCATTTCACTTTCGCTTCACCTCCGCTCGCTCCCCTGCAAAGAGGACGTTAAGGAGGGGCATCTATTGACACCCATTTTTTGATGAGTTGAGTCATTCCTCTTACTATCATTTATTGATGCCTCGAGTTATCCATTACTCATTGGGCTATTTTCAGGCATGCTTTTGGGCTTATTTTATGGGTACTTCCCTCCCTGGCTAAGTCTGACATTAGATTCGGGTTTAATGGGCCTTCATTTCACTTGGTTTTGGGGTAAATGGGCTCATTTATCTCATTTTATCAAATTCAAACGCCCAGGCTTTACATGGTCTAGCGACTGTCCGTTCAGTGATTGGGCGGTCTTCTTAGAACCGTTTATGGATTTATTGGATATTTATTTGATTTTTTAAATTTTCACTGACAAGCCTCTGAATGGTCTGGGTTCAGCCGTTTACTTCCATTAAACGGCTAGGCGTTAGACCGTCCAGCTCCCAGAGTCCTCAGCCGGTTGGTTTTTCATATAATTATCTATTTATCCTAGTTTTTTGGATTTATCACCGACATGTGTACACGGCCTAGCGCTATACCGTTCTATTGATTGAGTGGTCTAGCTGTAGACCGTTTTATCCTAAAGAGTCCAACGCCGTGATATCCGGTCAGTTCGGTGGATAATTGGATAATTTCTTATTTTATTTATCACCGACAGCCTTGGACGGTCTAGTAGTAGACCGTGTAATTGTCTGGGCGGCCTATCGCGCGACTGTGTACATGATCGAAACCTGTGGATTGTTTGGATTTTCTCTCTCTATCCGTGATTGAACCTCCACCTTCCTCCGCCATTTTCTCTGCGGTTTCTCAACCAAATGGGTTGCCGTTCGATTCTGGTGAAAGATAAGAGGATTATCTACGAATTTTATTTTATAATATCAGATTATTATCCATTGGAAATATCTAATTTCGAGGTTGGACTTTTAGGGCTCTATAAATAGATACCCTAGTCCAAGCTTGAAAAGGGGGAGATCGAACGTCGACGGCGAAGCTCTGCCGAATTCTCGAGCAAGCTGTAGCTAGGGAGGGAGGCTTTCTACATCCTTCTAAGCCTCCGGTTCAGGGAATAGTCTTTTGTTTTGAGTCTTAGTCTTGGTGTTTAGTCTTTAGTTCACCCATTGCATGCTTCTTTTCATCATTTTCTTCACGTTTTGCACTATTTCACATCATTTTCACACCACTTCATATTGTTTTTCACACCCTATAAGGGGTTTAAAAACCACCCCAAGGTATCACCCATTCCATGTTATTACATTTATTTTCCATTCTTTTCTATAGTTACTACACTTCCTAGGGCTAATTCGGGTTGCATTTTCGTGTTCTCCACGTTGTTTTGCAGGTCAGCATCAGCATAGCACGAGGTCCATCCCCTCTGGCCGGCTGGAAGGGGTGGAGGATCAAGTCCTACAACTTGGAGTCTGACGCCTTTGAACGGTCTTCTTCCGTCCGTCTTCAGATAAGAACGGTCCCCCAAGAACCGTTCAGATCCTATAAGCGGCCGCATGCAAACCGTTTAAAGCCAGACCCTTCTTCGTCCCGCTTCCTTCTTCAGCGCTGTGAGCGGTCTATCGAGCGGCCGTTCCATCCCTTGAGCGGTTTGTCCTGGACTGTATACTACTGCAGCGTTGCATCTTGGGTGAGTGCTTTCTCCCTTCCGAGGTACGTAGTACTCTCCAGTACTCGTGTCTTGGTGGCGATCACGATCACACACACACCCCTCTCTACTTTTTCCTTCCTCCCATCATCTTGCTTGTCTTTATATTTTGATTTAAAAAAGGAAGAAAAAGAGAAAGAAAAAGAGGGTGGGAAAACATGTCAACAATGTGGTCAGGGGCGTTTAGACGAGCATCAACGGGCGTGACCCTGACTAGTCACTCGTTACTGTTGTTCCTTGTACTCGGTTCTGTTACGTGTCTCGCTGGTCACGATCCAGGCTTGTGCAGATACTTGTGGCATAGTGTAAGACGTCAGTGGATGCATCTGGCTATTCGTCTAGTGAGGAGGTGCTCCTGTCACTTGACGCATAACTCTCGTGACTTGTGTTTCGTGACTAGTTTCCGAGTAGCCTGTGTGTGGCTTCACTCGAGGTCTAGTCTTGTGTTGCGTACACGACGGTGAGTTCGTATATGCGTGTGCCTTTGACTATGTAGGTCTTTTAATAGGGTTTTTGCCTATTTTGGTAGGCTTCAGCTTTGGAGCTTGTGTTTGGTTGACGGATTGGTAACGCCTAACTCGGTGAGGTCAGGGTTCGCGTTTCTGTTGCCGTTTAGGAGTAGCTTAGAGAGAAGTGGTTCAATCGGCTGCCGTGATTCTGGTTAGTACATCTTTACTCTTTTCTTCTGCTATTGTCTTTACTCCTGCTCTTTACAGCTTTACCTTTGTAGTTACTACTATTGCTCCAGTTCTTTCCTACTTTCCTAGTTAGCTTTGTTGTTCCGTGTTACTGCAATGTTTCCAGTGGGGATCTGCGTGACCCCTATTGAGCCAGTGAAACGAGGCTCACCCCTACTTTTCAGGTGTGGACTTCTTCTTCCTGGTGGTTCGTGACACGGTGCGTCAGCTCGTCGTTGTTGCCAACTTTGCCAGCGTCCCCTGCATTGGGCTTCCCCCGACTCCAGTGTACGTTTTCCTTTCTGTTGGGATGTACTTATCTTTTTTTGGACTGGACTCTGTTAATTTAAATTGTTAATTAAAAATATAATTTTATTTCTGCTATTTTAGCAAACCTGATCAATGAAATATTAATTGCTTACTGCTTTCTCTCGGACTTCAGTGTACTACACACACTCCTTTTATCCCTTCAGAACTTTTCTGCTCTTGAGAGGCCTCGCGGGATCCAAGTGTTATCGGGTTTACCCGATATCGGGACCCTGGGTCGTCACAGTGGAGATGGCAAGAACCATGCTAATTGAGAGCCAACTCCCACCAAAGTTTTGGGCAGAAGCTGCAAACACTGCCTGTTATATACTTAACAGGGCAATGGTAAGACTTGTCCACTTGAAAACTCCATATGAACTTATAAAGGGTAAGAGACTAAACTTGACTTATTTCAAAATCTTTGGTTCTAAGTGCTTTATTCATAATAATGATAAAAATGACCTCGATAAGTTTGAAGCTAAAAGTAGTCCATGAATCTTCTTGGGGTATTCTGAATTGTCTAGAGCTTATAGGGTCTTTAACATTCATGACCAGTCAGTAGAGGAATCCCCTCATGTAATATTTGATGAAACACTTAATTCTACTGACATAAATGATGATGACAGGAAGGAAAAGGAAGATGGTGAATTTCTAGAACAGAAGCCAAATGAAGAAGACTCTGATCAGCAAGAACAAACCCTTCCAGAACAAGGTGAGTCTTCGAATAACATCAGATTTCTTAAGGATCATCATGCTCACTGATGCGCACAAAACTCGTCGTTTAAAAGCCGTGCCATAATTTCAAAAATAACCGGACTCACTCACTAAAAAGATATAAAATCTAAGTAGAGTGGTAAGTACGGGTCGATCCCACGGGGGGGAAATGTTTCTTTTAAACAAGTTAGAAAAATTCTTATGTTTTGAAAATCAATTTTTTGAGTGAGTTAAAGCTAATGGAAAATAAATTACGTGAACTTAAGACTATAAATAAATCAAACTAAAGAATATGAGAGGGTTGAGAATAGAGTTTGGAAGAAGATGGAAAGAGAAAATAAAGAACAATTACACAAACTCAATTTTTATTACTAATGAAGAGTACAACATCTATGAAAACTAAAAATACAACTTGAATAATGCTAATGGAAGAAAGGAAGAAAGGAGCAAAGATGAAGAACAATAGCGCCGCTGTCTCCATGTCGAGCCTTGAAAGAAGATCGCCCCGCCTTAGGATTAGACACCGCGTTTAGAGCACCGAAGGAAAAGAATCACCGCCTTGGGATGTTTGGATGAAAATAGAGGAGGGGAAGAGATAGAAGATGAAGAAGAGAGTTTAAAAACAGTGAAACAGAAATAATGAAAATAGGTCAAGATTAGAAATAAAATAACTTTAAAACCGGAGAGAATTAGAAGAAGTGGTAAAAATAAAAGTTGAAGATCAAAGGAAAGGAAAGAAGGTTTGTGAAGATTGTAGAGGGAGAAGAAGACCAGAAGATGGTGAAAACTAGGTAAGAACAAAAGTGGTCTGCATGGATGAACAGTAACTGTGCAAAAACCTGAAATGTGAAAAAATAAAAATAGCTTAAAACCCAAGAGGAATTAGAGAAAGTGGTAGAAGAAGAAAATCTATATCTTTAAAATAGGAAGAACTTTCATGAAGAATGTAGAGAGAAATAAAGAGCATAATTACATGAAAATGGAGGAAGAACAAGGTGTAGAGCCTCAGATGAACAGTAAAAACGCATGACAGCACCTTGAAAAAGAGATTATAACTTGAAAACGATAGAGAATTGGAAGATTATCTTGCAGAAGAAGTTGAAGACATTTTCAAAATAAAGAACTTTGATGAAGAAAGAAAGAGGAGAAAATAACTAGAAGGGAGAGAAATTGGCGACCTAAGATGAAGATGTGAGAGAGAGAGGGAGAGAGAAAATGCCAAAGGAAGCACTCCTATCTCCTCCTTATCATGGGCTAGTTATAGGAAAAATTGGGTCAATAGAGGGTGGATATTATATCAAAAGGAGATAGATGGCTGGGATTTAAGTAGAAGATGATGTATAGGAAAAAGGAAAAAGAGGTGGGCACCCCTTCCTTGGACTTTGGGCACCCCTTTTCTTGGACTTTGGACACCCCTTTCCCAAGACTCATCATTTCTCCCCTTTATTTCAAACTTTAAATTTTCTTTTCCCTTCAACCAAAATACAAACTTTGAATTCTATTTTCCCTCCAACCAAAATATATGCTTTTGACTTGGTCAAAGTGGTGATGACATTTTTGCCCCCAGAGTTTCTTGTAATTACCTTCAGTGTCCTACACACACGTAATTACAATTTAGTCCATAAAAATTACCATAATGTGCACATAAATCTCAAATGCTCATGGTTATGTAATGGAGAATTAATACTCATGGCCCTCAACTTTAATTTATTAAATAATATTACCAAATTAATCAATTTACGTGAAAGCTCCAATTTAAATGCGGAGTTGAGGTTAACTATAAAATATGCATAATTGCCTTAATTATATGCACATAAATTAGTGTACATGTGATGAATTATCATCGAAAATGAACACTTATCACACCCCCCAACTTACTCATTGCTAGTCCCTTAGCAATGTAAATAAATTAAAATTTAGGACTAACAAGAGTTTGTAAAATTCATACTTTCATATCCAGCTCTCCTTTCATAGAATCAAGTAAAGATTAGTAATCTGAAATCGTTAATGCATACTAACCTTATGTAAGAACTTAATAGTACATGATCAAGAATTCAAATCAAAGCTCAATAGCACTTGTGCATGTGTAACTACCAAATCCACAGCTTAGACAAATGCATCCCCCATTCGATATTCCAAGCAAATGCCTTTCAACCATACACCTCGTAGATCAGAGCATTAAGTATATTAACTTTTTGTCTGCCTTATTGCTTTGTCCCTTTGAGATCTTTTATATCACACATGATGCTGCACTACCCTTCACTGCTCAACGTGAACCTCGACTCTTGCCTTAGGAGAAGCATGCCCGGTTTCAGAGATCAAGGTTCCCTTTTTTATTTTACGCGAACCTCAACACGTCTTAGATGAAGTAGGCCCGATTACTAAGACTAAGGGCATTTTTCATGGTATTTTTTTCTTTTTTTTCTATCTTTTTTTTGCCATTGTGCTTATTTGATAGATAATTTGGCAGAAAGCTTTGTAAAAAGATCTCTTTTCTTAAGAAGTGCAGAATATCAGACAACATACCAAAAATAGCAAAGGGCTTGTCTTGCTTGTTTCATTAGTGTGCAACATGAATTTCTTTTTTCTAAAGTGCACATGAACTTTAAAGGGATTCTTATATCAATTTTTCATGGCTAGATTGACTAAATTTCTCATCATCCTTCTCCCTAGTTTTTTTCTATTTCAGAATTACTTTTAATTTAAGCATGAATCATGAAAACTCACTTAGGTTTTTTTATGAGATTTTTTTTTAAAAAAATGAGGTTGTATATGAATGCAACATGAGCAACATGATTACCGTCCTCCCAACTTAAATGACATTATCCTCAATGGCATGAACAATGTGGATTAATAGAACAATGTACACATGAAATTTGTGAAGGAATGGGACAACCTGATGAGAGTGAACTTTGATAGGCATCCTTGCTTTTGAATAAAATGTGGTACTTGGCTGTTAAAGGTGAGGCATAGGTGCAAGCAATCTTCTCTCTCTCCCAACTTATCTTTTATTCACACCTGTAAAATAAAAATAAAAATACAAGAAAAACTTGGGTGGCCTCCCAAGAAGCCATTTATTAGCACACAAAAATCACTAAAACTTTGGGTTGTCTCCCAAAAAGTGCTAAATTTAACATCTTTATCCAGACGTAATGTAGCCCAATAACCAACGGCTGGCATTCAGAATGAGCCACCAAGTGATCTTATCCTCCTATAAAGTCCAACCCTTATGCCATTGGAAGACAAGAGTAAGCAAGTATGTACGGGGGCCAGAAATAAGTTGGGCTCGCACATTATTTATTTTAACTTTAACCATATGTGTAAGCCAGTTTTCATCTTTTGGGATCATGAAATGATCAATGGCCAATAATCTGTCAAGATCGAGGTGGAACCTTGGCACAACATCTACCCATTGGTCCCCTTGTCCTGTATCTTCCATCCTGACTAACCATTTACTGACTACTTCCTCCAAGGTAACTTGGTCAGGCACTCGTGGCTGATGAATAAGATTGTCATTATTGGTCACATTTCTCTCAGTAACAGCCTCATGAGCATTAAGGGCACTAATCAACTTGTCTTCCTGATGGGAAGTCAAATCAAAGGTGACTATTGATGGCACATCCCCATCAAGTCCTAGAATGTCATAGTTGAGAGACTGTACTGTCGAGGGAATCAAATAGAAGGAAGCGGAAGCCCAGGAACTAATTCATCCAATGATTCAGACATGATGGGATAGGGCTCAACGGTTAGATCAAATTTGAAATTTTCTAATAAGGACCCTTTATCACACTCATCACTCAAATGAATATTATCAATCAAACTTTCTAATAATGAGGTGGGAAGATCAAATGTAAATGTTTCCAGCCTGGCCCTTTCATCATAGGTCAGATCAAATGTGAATTTTTCTATTAGGACCCCTTCATAACACATATCAAGAGGAGAAGGATATTCGAGATTCATCTTCATTAACTCAACAAGATTATTCACCACACAACAATCCCCCTCTTCATGCATTTCATCAATTGAGTTGTTTGGGTCACTATTCTTCATAGTGGTATTCTCAATCTCAAAACATTCATGGAATGGGGTGATGATATCAATATGATCATCATTATCCCTGAAGCCACCCCCTACTTCCATCCCTTCCTCCAGCATGGTATTGCTTGTGCAACCCCCTCATTCCCAGTAGTGACATCTTGAGCCAAAATGACAGGCAGAGATCATCATCACCATCATTCACGTATTGACGGGGTTGGTGTAATATTGAAGGAGGACCATGGTAAGTAGACTGAGAATACACGATTTGAGGTTCAAAGTAGTGGTCCGGTGAATCACCCCTACTATCGATATTGCTTTAGATGTTTGGGTGAGATGAGTTGGGCTGGAGTTGATGACACATGGGCCGCTCGTGGCCTTCTTGGGGTGAAAGTTTAGACAAATGGACTTGGATTGGTTGATCTATCCAAGAGAAATTTGAGCGATTGCTCCAGCCAAGAGTATAATTATCGGAAAAGATTTCACAATCGAGCTGAGAGAATCCTAGAGCATTTTAGACTTGAGCTTGGATGACTGGTGGGAGTCGGGCTACAGTAGGACATTCACTCACATGATGAGTGAGACTGGCACAAAGCTCACAGGTTTCTGTGAAAGTTTGGATTGAAGTTTTAGCCTATTTGAAAGAGCCTACAGATTGTTGAAGAGATGAGAGTGAGACATGATTCATCTAATTTTCACTCAAAATGTCAAACAGATGATACGCCTCATTTTCACTTTTGTTCATAAATGCCCCTCCACAACATGTGTCCACCATTTGCCTATCATAATCAGATAACCCCTCATAAAATGTAAATATAATTTACCATTTAGACAACCCATGGTGTGTACATTGACATAACAAATCCTTCAACCTCTCCCAAGATTTATGAAGTTGCTCTCCTGGAAGTTGAGTAAATCCCATAATCGCCCTTCTCATAATGTTGGTTCAGACTATGGGGTAAAATTTTTCTAAAAATTCTAGCTGCATAACTTCCCAAGTCCTGATGGTCTTTCCAAAACTCATCAACCAATATTTTGTTTGATCTTTCAATGAGAATGGAAATAAGATCAACCTAAGGGCATCATCACTAAAGTTTCAGATTTTGACCAGAGAGCAAACTTCTAGAAAATCATCTAGATGCCTATAAGGATTTTCATTGAGATTCTCATAAAAAGATGGCAGCATCTAGATGAGACTAGGGTCAATCGCATAATGACCCACGAGAATGTTAGGGAGTTGAATACATGTTGATGGTTTATAAGTAGAAGGAAAAAATGTTCCTTCATAGGTGTGAGTTTCCCTCCAAGATTGATGGCCATGAAAAATAGGTTAGATCCCAGAAAGATTTTTTAATTTTTTTTTAATTTTTTAATTTTAATTTTCCTTTATTGATTTTTTTATTGTATTTTCTTTTGTTTGATTTTTATTATTTTTTATGTTGGATTAAGAGGTTTTTTTTATGATTAAGATTAAAGACCCATAATTTTTTATTAAAAATAACACTAACTAATACGAAGAAAGAGAAGATGAGATTTTTTATTTTTATTTTTATTTTTACATACACAAACAAGTTAACACGTAAATTACCTAACGACCTAGACATGACTTAGACCTACAAATGGGGTTTCACAAAATGACTATAGTACAACTTAAGTTCACCCTCAATATTTCCACCGGCCTGGTAAAGGGTGGGGTAGTAGGAGGCTCCCCCTACTTTCGTAGGGACCTAATTAGTAAACTACTAGCCCGCTTAAGGCGTTTGCCGTTCGACCGTCTTGCCTTAGGCACCGGTTTCCACAAGAGGCTAAACCTAAATCGTACTAAAATCATAGTGTGATCCTTGGACCAATGTCTACTAAATTTTATTTAAAGTTTAGGTCATGCAAAGATGCAATGGAAATGTGGTTTGTGGGTTAAGGAAGGGTGATGAAATCCCCACCTTATGTGATTATGGGTGTTGCCCTTAGAATATTTTTAGAATGAAATGCTCACCACAATTTCAAACAAGGGGTTCTTATGTAACAATGCATGCTCAAGATAAGATAAGTAGAACGTACCTTACCCCTCGCAATCTCTAAAATGCAATGACCAAAATTAAACAACAATGAAAAAATCATATGCTAAATGATGCATGACCTAGAACAGGGATGGTGTGATTTCTACTCTTGAATGAAGTCTTTTATTTTTGTGATCAAGTGTTTTTTTAGTTAATGAAGCTAACTAGCCAACATAATTTTTTTTGAGATTTTCTAAATATAAAAGTTAACAAAATACAGAAAACAAACTAAATCGTAAGAGAGAAGATTGAGATACTTACTTGGAGCGCGATCCCTCGTCCTTTATTTATTTTTTGATATTTTGTTGATTTTTTTCTCTTTTTTTAAAGGAGATGTAAAAGGGAGATATACTTCATTTTTTCTTTTTTCACATTATCTAAATGTAACAATGTATGAAAGAGATGTAACCAGTCATGAAAACATGATATCATGATGAAAAAGGAAAAATAATTTTTATTTTTTATTTTCTGATTTTTTAGAGATTATTTTTTTAAAAAAATTCAATAAGAGATGAATGCAAGAATGTATAAACAATAAAAGAACAAAGATATGTAAATTTATTACAAAATGAAACCTAAAATGATATTTTTATGT
Source organism: Amorphophallus konjac (assembly GCA_022559845.1). Taxonomy (NCBI): domain Eukaryota; kingdom Viridiplantae; phylum Streptophyta; class Magnoliopsida; order Alismatales; family Araceae; genus Amorphophallus; species Amorphophallus konjac. The sequence goes on along the minus strand of CM040127.1, from coordinate 150,574,139 downwards.
GTCCTAATTTTTTTCTATTTTTATAGATTTTTTAAGAATTTTTCAGATGTTTTTAAAAAAATTTTAGACATAAAAAATAGGACATTTTCCTACGTTTACTGCCCTTTCGCGACGCTTAAATTTTCTGAATTTTTTGATTTTCTATTTTCTGCTACAATTTCAGGTTTTCAGCGACACTTCCTGTGACAGTTTATTTTCTGAGAATTTCAGATCCGAATTTCTGTGATTTTTTTCTAATTTTTCCTGTAAAATAAAAACAGAAAAATTAGTATTCACACATATATATAAAACACAAGAATTTCCAACCATTAAAAATAATTTCCTCTCCGGTAACGGCGCCAAAAATTGATGCGTACAAAACTCGTCGTTTAAAAGCCGTGCCACAATTTTTAAAATAATCAGACTCACTCACTAAAAAGATATAAAATCTAAGTAGAGTGGTAAGTACGGGTCGATCCCACGGGGAGGAAATGATTCTTTTAAACAAGTTAAAAAAAATTTATGTTTTAAAAATCAAGATTTTGAGTGAGTTAAAGCTAATAAAAAATAAATTACGTGAACTTAAGACTAGAAATAAATCAAACTAAAGAATATGAGAGGGTTGAGAATAGAGTTTGGAAGAAGATGGAAAGAGAAAATAAAGAACAATTGCACAAACTCAATTTTTATTGCTAATGAAGAGTACAACATCTATAAAAACTAAAAATACAACTTGAATAATGCTAAGGGAAGAAAGGAAGAAAGGAGCAAAGATGAAGAAGAATAGCGCCGCCATCTCCATGTCGAGCCTTGGAAGAAGATCGTCCCGCCTTAAGATTAGACATCGCCTTTAGAGCACCGAAGGACAAGAATATCTGCCTTGGGATATTTGGATGAAAATAGAGGAGGGGGAGAGATAGAAGATGAAGAAGAGAGTTTAAAAATAGTGAAACAGAAATAATGAAAATAGGTCAAGATTAGAAATAAAATAACTTTAAAACCGGAGAGAATTAGAAGAAGTGGTAAAAATAAAAGTTGAAGATCAAAGGAAGAGGAAGAAGGTTTGTGAAGAGTGCAGAGGGAGAAGAAGACCAGACGATGGTGAAAACTAGGGAAGAACAAAAGTGGTATGCACAGATGAAAAGTAACTGTGTAAAAAATTGAACTGTGGAAAAATAAAAATAGCTTAAAAACCAAGAGGAATTAAAGAAAGTGGTAGAAGAAGAAAATTTTAAATCTTTAAAAGAGGAAGAACTTTCATGAAGAGTGCAGGGGGAAAAGAAGACCATAAGGGCATGAAAACGGAGGAAGAATAGGGTGTAGAGCCTCGGATGAACAGTAAAAACACAGGACAACACCTTGAAAAAGAGATTATAACTTGAAAACGATAGAGAATTAGAAGATTATGCAGACGAAGAAGTTGAAGACATTTAAAAAATAAAGAACTTTCATGAAGAAAGAAAGAGGAGAAAATGACTAGAAGGGGGAGAAATCGACGACCTAAGATGAAGATGTGAGAGAGAGAGAGAGAGAGAGAGAGAGAGAGAGAAAATGCCAAAGGAAGCACTCCTATCTCCTCCTTGGCATGGGCTATTTATAGAAAAAATTAGGTCAATGGAGGGTAGATATTATATCAAAAGGAGATGGATGGCTGAGATTTAAGTAGAAGATGATGTATGGGGAAAAGGAAAAGGAGGTGGGGCACCCCCTCCTTGGACTTTGGGCACCCCCTTTCTTGGACTTTGGACACCCCTTTCCCAAGACTCATCATTTCTCCCCTTTATTTCAAACTTTGAATTTTCTTTTCCCTCCAACCAAAATATAAACTTTGAATTCTATTTTCCCTCCAACCAAAATATAAACTTTGAATTTTATTTTCCCTCCAACAAAAATATATGCTTTTGACTTGGTCAAAGTGGTGATGACATTTTTACCCCCGGGGTTTCTTGTAATTACCTTCAGTGTCCTGCACACACGTAATTATAATTTAGTCCATAAAAATTACCATAATGTGCACATAAATCTCAAATGCTCATGGTTATACAATGGAGAATTAATGCTCATGGCCCTCAACTTTAATTTATTAAATAATATCACAAAATTAATCAATTTACGTGAAAGCTCCAATTTAAACGCGGAGTTGAGATTAACTATGAAATATGCATAATTACCTTAATTATATGCACATAAAATGGTGTACATGTGATAAATTACCATCGAAAATGGACACTTATCACTCACAATATTATAGAAATCTGCATGATCCCCCTAGGATTAGGTCATTTCTTAGAGATGTCAATAACCAGGACCTTGTGGCACTAGTTTCACAAATTGAACCCAAATCCATAGAAGAAGCTTTAAAAGATGAATCATAGATTAATGCAATGCATGATGAATTGGGTCAGTTTGAAAGAAATAAAGTCTTGACCTTGGTTCCCAGACCTGAAAATTCTTATATCATTGGAACCAAGTGGGTATTTAGAAATAAAATGAATGAGGATGATATAATCTATAGGAATAAGGCTAGGTTGGTTGCTAAGGGGTATTCTCAAGAATTTGGGGTGGACTTTGATGAATCCTATGCACCAGTGGCTAGAATGGAGGCTATTAGAATTCTTATAGCCTTTGCGTGCTCTAACAACATAAAACTTAAACAAATGAATGTGAAGAGTGCCTTTTTAAGTGGCATCATAAAAGAGGAAGTTTATGTTGAGCAACCCCTTGGATTTGAATCTATTGAGCTACCTAACCATGTTTTCAGATTGAATAAGGCCTTATATGGATTGAAACAAGCCCCTCAGGCTTGGTATGATAGGTTGACTGAGTTTCTGATCAGCAAAGGGTATTGCAGAGGTAAGGTTGATCAGACTCTCTTCACTAAGAATGTGGATCAGAAATTAATCATAGTTCAGGTATATATTGATGACATTATTTTTGATTCTACATGTCCTGAACTTTCTGAAGATTTTGTGAGTCTAATGTCAAAAGAATTTGAGATGAGTCTAGTTGGTGACTTACAATATTTTCTTGGTCTTCAGGTTAAACAAACAATGGAAGGATGCTTCATCAGTCAGACCAAGTATGCATCAGAAATTCTGAACAGGTTTGGCATGGACAAATTAAAGCATATGTCTACACCAATGGGAGCTAATACATCATTAGATGCTGATGAGTTAGGTAAACCAGTGGACACAAAACTCTATAGAGGTATGATTGGCACATTACTCTACCTTACTGCTTCCAGACCTGATATCCAATTTAGTGTGTGTTTTTGTGCTAGATTTCAAGCTAATTCCAAAAGAATCACACTTGTCGACTGTCAAAAGAATTTTTAGATATGTTGCTGGCACACACAATTTAGGCTTATTTTTTCTTGCATCATGACACTTAGAGTTAATTTCATATACTGATGTAGATTATGCTGGGTGTAAACTTGATAGAAAAAGCGCTAGTGGTTACTGTCAATTCTTAGGAAAGTGTTTGGTTTCTTAGACTTCCAAGAAACAACACTCAGTAGCTCTGTCCACCACAGAGGCTAAATATGTAGCTGCTGGTAGCTGTGGCACACAAGTAATATGGATTAAGCACCAGCTACAAGACTACAATGTAGATCTTGGCTGCACACCTATCTATTATGATAACACAAGTGCTATAAACATATCCAAAAATTCTATTCATAAGCACTTAGACATAAGACACCACTTCATAAGAGATGAAATTTTAAAGAAAAGATTTGGATTGATTCATATAGGCACTGCACATCAAATTGTAGACATCTTCACTAAGCCACTGGATCATGAAAAATTTTCAACCCTAAGAAGAGAATTGGGTCTTTTCAGACCAACCAGAATTTGCAATCACTCATTGACATCAGTTCATCTATCTGTAGATGCAATAAGTAAGGGGGAGCTAGCCCCATTGTCCAATTCTTGGATTGCCATGTCTCTTCTATTCTTCCATTGCTTGGAATAAGCAACCCTGTGGTATATCAAATTGTGGTCTCTTGAAAGATAGATCAAGTATGTTTGGAAGTTGTCATAACGCGTAGAGTGTTATAACTCCGCCAAGTACCAAGGATAGTAAATGCATCTAGTAAGGGGGAGATAAAAAATCTTTGATTCATACTTTCATACTCTTGTGTGAATAAACTCTCATTGTCAGGGGCAGTAGTCTCAGTCATTCATACAATGGTGTCCATATATTCTTTTTATCAAGGGGAGTAGTCTTATTCACTTCAATTTTTTTTTTCTGACAATCACTTTAGTTCTTTCTTGCATAAAATTCCTTTGTGAGATCTCTCTGAGTCTCCAACAGTCTTTTTACAGACTTAAAGCCTTCTGCATTCAGGACATTTAAATAGACCAAGATTAAGTATGTTGGCCATGCTAAGTCTGGTGGTTTAAGATTCATAACCCTGCAAGATCAAAATAAAAGATTTCTGAAGAACACTTCTATGCAGATTTAATGGGTTAAGAACATCTTAGAAATACTATGTCCTAAAATCTTCTAAAGCGTGAAATTCAATAATAAGGGGGCAACTTTGGTTGAAAATCTCAAAACTCGGTATTATTTTCAAACATTTAAACTATCTAATGAATTAAAAAAGGGGTAAACAAGATTTTAGAGCAATGATCTTGGTTTACTGAGAAACCAATTATTCTTCACCTTGAAGTGAAGTACATTGTGTCATGAAGTTCCAAACTATCTCTGATTAAAAATTATGATTATGAAAACTCATGACAGAGCAATGGCATAGTATGGTGAGTAACTGGGTCAATTCACTTGAGACGTGTTGTGCTTCATGTAAAAAGTCATTACTATTGTTGACTCTGTAAACTCAAAGGCAAAACGGTTAACACACTGAGTAACTGGGGATTCTGGCATCTAAACAATGTGTTTCCTCATGTCAAAAGGTGTGGATTGAACAAGACTGCTCATAAAAAAAGAAAAATTCTACAGTAAATATCAATGTTTGAAAAGAACATCACAAATAGTGACCCCCATCAATAAATTCAATATGGATAGGTTTCAGGTGTTTGTCCTCAATATTAACTGTAGATCTTCCTAGATAAGTCCCTGAACCATTGATCAGTAAAGCTGTAGATAGATTGCCAAGACACTTAAATCAATTTGTTCATTCTTCATTACTTGTGTATATAATGACTGCAGACTTTTTTCTCTTGTGTCTTTCTGAGTTATCAGTCATAAACCATACAAATTGCTTAAGCTAACACACTGATCTCTCTAAAGGATGGTTTTTGAAGGTAGTTAGATTCATGGTCTGTAACACTACTATTTCTGCCACTCAGCCCTTCGTCTCATTAGTACAGTTCTTTGCACTACATCCTCCCCATTGTCTCCATTTTTTTTGATAATGTCAAAGGGGGAGAGTTTTTGTGGTTGTGTGTGAGTCATTACTGTCATTGTACATACTTTGCAAATTCTGTTGCACGTACATACTTTGCATATTATGTTGCATAGTCAATGTCATAAGGCTCTCTCATGAGAATTCTAGTCAATGTCTCATATCAATTCACCAAGTTGGTAATTCAATCCAGTTGATACCTCTCATTGCATTGTTGATCCAAATGTCTTTCTCAAGAATCAATAATTCTTTTAAATCAATTTTCATACAATAAGCTTAATGACTCATGTGGTTGCCATCACCAAAAAGGGGGAGATTGTTGGGTATAGTTTTGTTTTGATGATGTCAATGCAACATGAAGTCATTTGGTCATTTCAGTTCTAAGTCTAAAAATACATAAACACAATTCTGCATAACTTGTTCTTCATGTTCCGCACATATTCTATTAATTTTCAGACTGTAATTGTTTAATGAATGATGTTTTCAGGTTGTTTGCGTGTTTAAAATATGTTGTCAGACATTTGATGTTTGAAAGGAGGTGCTACAAGAAAGATCCATGAAGAGGAAGTCAACTTGAGGAATCATGAAGTCAACTTGAGCTCTGCTAGAACACCCGCTAGCTCAAGGGTCAATAGCTACGGATTAGTGGTGACAAATAGGTGGCTAGCGGTGTAAAATATATGATAAAGCTGAAAAATAAGTCAATAACGGTGAAAAATAAGTTGTAGCACTGAAATCCTTCAAATGCGAAGGGGAGTCGACCCGTGGAGTCGACACCCGAGCCACCTGCTAGAAGAAGCATTTATAGCGACAGAATAGGGGTGAAAAATAGCTCCTAGCGGTAACAAATAGGTCCCTAAGGGTGTAAAATGTCTTGTAAGGGTGAAAAATGGGCGATAGGGTTGAAACCATTGAAAACATGAAGAAGTGATCTTGATGGAGTCGACGCAATAAGGCTCTTGGGTCGACGCAGGAATGTCAAGGCTTACAAAGGTGAAGATCAGCTTGAAGGCGACGGTAAGTGAGGGATAAAGGTGAAAAATAGCTTGTTAGTGATGACAAATAGCTATCTAGTGGTGACAAATAGCTATTTAGTGGTGAAAAATGACTGTTACCAGTAACAAATAGATCATAGCTGCTTCAAGTGAAGGGAAACAAAGCCAGTTCGATCCAGAACTAGAAGATAAGAAGAAGAAGACGGGTTGACCCTAGTCAACGCCACGACAGTCAAATGGACTTTAGTCAAAGTCAACCTAGTCAAAAGTTGAAGACAAGATCAACTTCAATGAAGATCAATGCTAGTCAGATGACCAGTCAACATTGACCAGTCAAAGTCAACAAAAGCTTCACAAGGAGTCAACGCAAGAACTAGCCAGTGGACTCTATCAGCTGAAGGAGCAACAGTCACAAATGTGTAGTATGGGTGAAAAATGAGCTACTAACGATGACAAATAAGTTAGTGCGACGGCTCAAGCTCAAAGGCAGAGGATCTAAGGCAACAACTATTAAGGGTGACAAATAGCCGATATGTCTGAAAAATGGGTCCTTAAGGGTGAAAAATACTATGACAAGGGTGACAAATGGGTGGGTGTGTAGAAGACTTAAAGAAGTCACGTGCCTTCGACTGTCAATCATTTGCACCCGATCCCAGGCACCTGACAGGCTCTGTACGAGGCTGAAATGTCAGAACATTCCCTCCAAAAGTTTTGGACTAATGAATTTTTCAAATTAAAGGAAATGCCAGGTTGAAGATTCAAATGCTATGCTGTATATATACCAAGTGTTCATGTAGTTCAAGACATCAAAGGTGGGAAAGCTTAAGTGTGTATCTGTTGTAAGTGAGAAGATGTTCTTCGAAAGAAAGAGTGAGAGCTGATCAGGAAGAAAGTGAGAGCCATCTTCGTGAGCTACAGAAAGAGAAAGAGAGAGAAAGAAGAAGAAGAAGAGAGATTGAAGCAGCTTGAGAAGGTTTTTCAGAGAATGCTCTTGAACCAAGTTCAGAGCTACATTCGGTTTTCTCTACTGATGTATTTTGCCCTTCGCTCATTGTATTTTGCTTTTGTTCTTTGATTCTAGTTAAATTGTAGTTCTCTGATAGTGCATTGGTGCACTGATCGGAGGTGTGATCAGTGGGTTACTGGTCACGTTCTGGTTTGCATACCATGGTGCGAGGGAGTTCCTCGTGGGCTGCCTTAGTGCAGTGCTTCTAGCTCTATTGGGTAGTGTTAGGGGTGTGTTCAACGAGCTGTTGAACACGGTTCTTCCCTCTGGGTTGTTAGAGGAAGGAAGGAGGCTCCTCCTCCTTTGGGAAGCTGTGTGATCAGCTTTTGTAAGCGGATTCATCCGTGGTTAGCCGTGTGCCAATGAAGTCTCCTCTAGATTGGGTGAGGGGTGGAAGTAGATTGTTGGAAGCAATCGAACCACCTAAAAATCTCGGTGCAGTGTGTTTGATTTCCATTTCATCTACCCCATTCTTATCTGGACTAGGTATATAAAACGGTGCTACACCTTGCGTGAGGAAGTCCTCGGGCATGTCCTCTGCCTTGTACCAGTCCTAACATACTGTTTCATTGTGGGTGCACCTTGAGTGTTTGTGAGTGTGTCTGCTCGATAGCCTTAACTAAATGCATTATTTTGTATTCCTGTTTACCTCTATCGAATCTGAGCTTGGCACAAAGTTTTTTAAGCTAGTTTATTTTTAAAAGGGGCTGATCTATTCACCCCCCCTCTAGATCCTCATTGACATTCTCAACATGAAGTTGGTGTACTACGTGAGCCGAGTACTCCAAGGCCCAAAGTTCTAGTACTCGCAGATGAAAAAGTTCACGCTAGCCCTAGTCATGGCCGCGAGGAAGCTGTGACCATACTTTCTCTCCCATCCGATCACGGTTCTCACTGATCAGCCCCTGCGCCAAATTTTCCAAAACCCAGATGCATCGGGGAGGCTCATTAAGTGGGCCATCGAGCTGGGGGAGTTCGACATCAAGTTTCACCCAAGGACAGGGATCAAGGCTCAGGCCTTGGCGGACTTCATCATTGAATGCACGCTTTCGGAGAAAGAATCGCTCGAGCAAACTTTAGGACCGACGTGGGAGCTTTACATGGACGGTTCGTCCCATGCCACCAACTGCGGGGCAGGTCTAGTCCTCTTATCCAAATAAGGGGTAGAGTTGCAATACACCCTACAATTCAACTTCCTAGCCACCAACAACATGGCAGAGTATGAAGCATTGCTCTCCGGTCTCCGCATGGCAAAGCACCTCAGGGCTACCAACCTGAGGGTCTACAACGACTCTTTGCTCATTGCCAGACGCGTCAAAATAGAGTTCAAAGTCCGAGAGCCAGCAATGGTGAAGTACCTCGAAAAGGCGAAGGAAGCCACATCAACATAGACATGACTTCAACTAATATAACCAGACTCATGACACTTCTAAGGTTTCACTTGTACTTTATTTGCTCTCAGACCCGTCACTTGAGTAGTCCGATTCCTACTCGCTAGAATTTCTTGAAAGATTGAAAAAGTAGGGAATGAGCGCACTCGCCCAGTAGGTATCTTCGTATCAACATGATGATAATGTTAAAGTAATTAACATTTTAGCTCTAGAAAAGGGCAATAAGGAAAATGTGATAAAACACGCGAAATAAAACCAAAGTAATAACAAGTCTCAAAATAAGTGTAGAGATATGAGAAGTAAGTAAGAGAACATGATCAAGCAAGATGGTAATATGGCCTGTCAATAACGAGAATGTACTAGCATGTATCGAGAATGTACTTTTCATAACCTTGAAAAGGCTACGCACTAGAAAGTCATATAACAAGCAAGCATGTAATTTCATAAGATTGCCTCATGGATTTCACCCGTTTATAAAAAAAGTATACCCAGCGCAATGCGACGCCAGTGTTCATCATACCCCATGGTTTATAGTATGTTTCCAGCCGTCTGTCGAGGGGGCTAGCGTGGAGCCCTTGGACACTGTCCGTGCCCGCTGTTGCATCTTCAAGTTATAAATCAAGCTACTTCCACGAGAAATAATAATAAAGTAGGCCAATAATATCAAGTTCAAACAATAGTTCCATAGCAAGAAAACCAAGGTAAGAACGTACCAAAATGAGCATGTGAGCTCAAGGATGAATTAACTTGGCCATTATGCTACGGAGGAATTCCAACAACATAACAGTACATTTCCATAGTTTCATAGTTCATTAATGACTTAATGATTAAGGTGTTGGGTTCCAGATAATCAGAAGACCATCTGAGAACAGAGCACAATCAACCCTTGGGTCAAACCACGGGTTGGATAGCATTTAGACAGAACGCGGTCGAGCCAGGACCACTAGAACGACAAGAATTGGATTGTGGAATGTCATTTAACTAGAACGACAAGTACTTCGGTGCAATGCCACACCGTGATCATTACAACTCCCATGGGCACAAGTACTTTTGAGTGCTCCTCCCAGGACTAGATCGGGCCCTATATGCGCAGGCATTGATCATGTATTTTTGACACCCACTATAGTTATAGCCAATATGGAATTTCAAAGGAATAAGCTTGTAGGAACTTTAAGGTAGATCTTGTGGAATAAAATCATAAGGATTGAACATGATGTGTAAGCACGTACCACGATAATAACGGTATAACCATGATTCACGTTGAAAACTAGGCAGAATCGACTCCCTAATTGGGTGCCATGACACTAAGAATACTCATAGATATATGGTCGCTCGTTCTTGTACATGATAAGGTAGATAGAATTAGTGTCCACAAGTATGGCACATAATTCTTAAGAAATATTAATGGCATGGTTTCCCATTCCATTAATTCAAGGATATTCTCACGGCATCCAAATAGCATGTCATGAGGGCCGGTATACCATGTTTCTTCAGAGTGACATGTCAATCAAGTAGTGTCATGGGTTTTAAGGGTACAACCAACTGAATCGGCCTTGAGGCAATCCAAGGCTATGAGGAGTCTTACAGAGGTCTCTATGATAAAATCACCAGTCCGAAGGAACAAAATGTCCCGCGGAGGGTTCATCTATCACCGAGAAATAATGGGGAAATCGATAAAATATCGAGAAACGTGGGATTATATTCACGGACTGAAATATAGTGCCATATACATATCCCACTGAAAGGGATTATAAAAAAAAACCACGGAAAACCAGAAAACAGTAAATTGACGCCTTAGATCACGTCTTCATTTCAAGAAATAGCGCCCTGGGCAGGGTCGCTAGTTTAATATATAACGACTGTTCACTCAGTCATTATATCCAGGTTACATATTTATTAAAATCTGTAAAATTTCTTAATTCCAGATATTATGTAAATGACGACTTGGCTTAAGTCTTTAATTCAATAATTAGCGCCCTAGTCAGGGGCGTCATATCTCAAATTGATGGTAGGGTGCATGTCGTTATTTCAAAATCCATGTAATTAGGTCATGCATAGATCAAAGTTCACAGGTTATCACTAATTAGCACCTGAGTGCGGGGGCGTTCATTCAATTGACGACCTGAAGGCAGTCGTTATTTATTTGTCATATGAAATGCACCGGGCAGGTACAATCATAAACACATGATTTTTGAAGTATGTCCAATCAAGAAACTAGAGGCATGTTCAGATAGAGAAAAATAGCAGGAATCTAACAGTATACTCATGCATTAGGTTAGATGTCATGGTTCACAGTTATTAAATTTTGAACATGTGTAATTATTAATTAACTAGCTAATTGACTACTGTTTGCACGGTCATTATATCAAATAGCACCTTAGAGGGAGGCGCGATTTTTCTGAGCATTCCAAAACCTACGAAAATAAATCTAACAGACCTATATGCATGTTTATGATCTTATAGCTATTAGATTGGGCTTATACTTGAGAACACCTACCTTGATTGGGTGATTCTGGTTGATAGATGTGAAGAACTGTGAAGGAAAAGTAAGAATATCCGATACTCTGTTTCAATTTCAGAGAAACTGGAAACAATGGCAACAAGATGAAAATAACTGCAGCTTCCTTTGAAGGAGAAAAGCTAAAGAGGACGGCATCTTCTGGCAGGAACAGTAGCAGTTAAGATTCAAGAAGCGGCGGGCTTCCTTTACAGCAACTGCAACTCTTTTAATAGACAAAGCGAGACGAGGCTCTCTCTTTACAGCAACAAGACGAAAAAGAAGAAGATACCACTGCAGCTTCTGTAGGATTAGTAGCTCTTCAACGGACAGGGCTTTCCTTTGCACTAGAAGAAAGGAGAGGGGGATGCACAATAGCAGGCTTCTCTAGCAAGAGGAAGAAGAAGACGCAGTTTCTTCTTGTTCGTGCAGAGGATGGAGGAACACTTTGCTCCCTAAAATAGTGTTGGAAGCAGGGACAACAATAGGAAGAACTCTAGAACACCTTGTTGTGTTCTGAAGGGGTGTATTTATAGGGTAAAGGATCGATCGTGGGTTAGAGTTTGATCGGGATTAAAACTTCCCACATACAGATCCTATTAGATTTAAACTTTCCTACGTACTAATCCTTCCAGATCAGGACCTTCCCTAACAGCATTCAACATCCTAGTGCGAACAAAATACTGCAACGGCTTCCGTTTTTGATTCTGTAGGGAAATAGCACCTAGAATAGAGGCGCCCTTTAGGTAAATAGCGCCCATGATAGAGGCGTCATTCATGTAATTGGCGCCTTCGTGAAGGGTCTTCAATTTATGAAATAGCGCCTTAAGAGGGGGCGCTATTCAATTTTTGGCCCATTTATTATATGATGTAAGCCCCATTATTTATATATATAAGTGGTTAAAATATATATATATATATGAGTTAGGCCTTGAACCTTGGCTTAAATTTTCAATCTATTTACATTCCTTCAATTTACCAGGGTTGCTACAATTCTTGTTGTTATGCTCATTGCTTGTTCAGAGAAATTGGGTTTGCATGTGTCTCATGCATGCTCTTCTTAATTGTCATGAGGTGGTCTTTAGCTCATTTAGCTTCCTATATTCCTTAATGAAACCCTAGTCTGATTGGTGTTTTAAGACCCTCCAATGCATGTTTCTCACTTGGCTAAATCAAGTTGTCAAATGGGGTTGAAGGTTTTTCAGATTGCATTGGACCGCCCCTAAACTGCTTTTGAACTGATCTTAGTATTCATGAGTGGTTTGATTGAGTTCAATTTGGAAATGGCTTTTCCATGCATGAATCTTTCTCTATATGTAGCTGCATTTCTATAAACTAACATGCAGGTTGGAAAAGGCAGTATTGTGATGAAATGCAGTGAAGATGGGTCTTTCATGAGTATTGACTTAAAGATTGACACGAAATTGATTATCTAATGTGTGCAAGTTCATTTATGTCCACAAATCTTTGAAGTCATGGTAAGAATTCATGTTTGAATGTATTTCAATGTAGCTAGATTGAGCTTAATGCATTTATAATATTTTTGGGTTGGTTTTATTGGTTAAAGGCTTTTAAAATCATGTCAGAAAAAGTGTCGACTCATAGAGTCGACACTTCTTGGACTAAGGCGCTGGTTTTGGCCATTTTTGACCTGGACTGAACAAGTGTAGACTCTGTGAGTCGACACTTATTGTCCGGTGTGCTGGGTTTAATGCAGACAATGTGTTCGCTGAAAATTGTCAACTCACAGAGTCGACACTTTCAGGTAAGTCTTATTTTTTTAGTGCAAACAAAACACATGGCCAAAAGTGTCGACTGCAAGTGCCGACACTTTCGCCTGTGTGTTGTTTTTTCTTCGCTGGCAGCACGTTGTAAAGAAAGTGTCGACTCTAAGAGTCGACACTTCTTCTGGTACGTCCGGAACGGGTTTTCTGGATTGATATCGAAATCCCCATTTTGAGATCCGTTTGGGTTGAGATTTTACCATTGGGTTTCTTCTATGGTTTGGGTGTTGTTTTGAAGGGTTTACCCTTGGGCTTTCATGTCTTTTTAGGTCTTGTTTCCTTTGGTATATAGTGGTTGTGATTTCCATTTGATGGAATCAATCATTGAGGGCTAATATCTCTATTCTTGCAGGAGGAGGAGGAAGGGCATCGCACCCTGGTGGAGGAGAACGTAGAAGCCGTTGTAAAGGTCATCCACGAGCCCCAGCTGCAATTTGAGGGCTGCTCCTGGTGCAGCTTCGCGATTTGCTGTCTTGGGCGTCTCATTCTACGAGGCTGAGTTCTTTCCACTCCATGAATCAATTTCCTAGCACACCTTACCTTCCTATCTAAATATATCCTTGAAGATCCGAGGGAAATATCATGATAATTTATTTCCACGCTTTTATTTGAAGCATTGCTTAAAGTTTGGAATGGTTGTGCAATAGGTGCATTATATATTGTTGTGATTTCGGGTTTCTAAGAAAGCACAACAACAAGGGAAATATAGTGAGTTCGGCCATAAGGTGGAGAGGAGAAGGCTTTGGGAGATTCTGTAGTGCCCCAGAATTTATATAAATAATTTTTGAATTATAAAATATTTTTTTGAAATTTATATAAAGGCCTAAATATATTTAAAGGGATTATTGAATTAATAAGACCTTATAAAGCCCAATTGGATGGAACTAATTAACATAGTCTATCTAATTATTATCCAAAAGGTTTAAGGACCAAGCCCATTAAGTTTGGCCCACATTCTAGAAGGTAATTAGCTTATTCACGTATTTTAAAGATAAATACTATTTTTATAAAATAATTATATGGATAATTAACCAAAAGAGTTTTATTAAAATGAAACTCTATACACGTTGAGTGTAACGGTCTATCGGGCGACCGCCACAGCCATGTAACGCACCTATGGACGACCGTTACATCCTGCAGTTCCGTGGTGTGAAAAACAAGCCAAAAGATTAGATTTTTGCTAACTTATCTCTTAGGGATCGAGATAGGAAGACTAATAGAGGTGTTAAGGACTCATAGAAGTTGATCTAAGCTTTAACAAGGACTCTAAAATCGATCTAATCTTCAAACCCTAGCCAAAACCCTATAAATAGGACCTAGTTCTGAACTGAGCGACCCTTACTTTTGACTCGTGAAGAATCAAGGTAAGGAGTCATAATTTCGGGTAAATTCTTTAGAAGCTTTTGTTTAGTATATTTTAGACTAATAGATCTCCAAATTTCGTGCTAGGAGACCAAGCAACCAAGGATATTGAAGCTTCCCAAGTTGCTGATTTACCACAAGAAGAGCAAGGATCAAAGGGTAGCACCTAGCATCAAATTCGAAGTTTAAAGGTCTTAGAAGAGGTAGGTTATCTCATGAACCGCAAAAATAACATGTTAGGGATAAAAGCTCTCTTATTTTTCTTGATTACATGCACGTTAGCTCGTGAATTTCATGTTTTAGTAGAGACATGCATATATCTATATTCTTAGCCCTAACTAAATTAAAAAGAAACTTCCTTGTGAAATTCACAGAGAACCCATGCATGATATTCGTTTAGCCTTCATTCTATCATGTTGGAAGTTATATGTATGATTTTTAGACATGATGCAAGTTGAAACTTAGGTCATTGTTATTTATTACTGTCAGTAGAGGCTCTGACGGATCAGGGTAGGACCGTCACATGATATAATGGCCTTACGACCGACCGTTACACACTCTGTTATGTTTCTATTTCACTGTTGTCTCTAACGCACCAGGACAAGAGCGTTACATTACTGTAACGGCCCCTCGATAGACCGTCACAAGCACTGTGACGCTCTCCTGTTAGACCGTTAGACTCTGTGCTCTGTCAGCCCATGACAGAATAGTAACCAGTTAAGTTAACTTATAAATAAGCCTAGTTAGCAAAGTTTTGACCTATTATTATGATTTTAAGTTTTCTTATTAATTCATATTGAAATCTGCATGATCTAGGCATCTTAAACTATTTTAAGTTATGTTAATTTTATGTGCCAAAACTTTATAGTTTTGTAATTAAAAACATGATTTTCCAATGTTGTATTGACGGAGCTTATCTAGGTTTCACGTTGTTACATATTCTTCCTCTATCTATAGAGTCATTTTCTTTAAGTACATGGCACATACTCTGGTATGTTGTCCATTAGTTCACTTTGCACTATAGGAACATTATTCTTGGACATGAGGACCTCTCTATTGGATATTCCTTCCAATGGACTAGGAGATCTTGTTTCAAGGCCTCCGTAATTCTCCGCGAGCCTAGGATTCCCACTAGGACGCCGAGTTGGTTGTACCATTAAAACCCATTTGATTAGATTACACTATTGATGTTTTCTGGTTCTAGCTATGTAACGGACCTATACTGGACCGTCAGGAGCACCTAACGGCCCACTATACGACCGTCACACTTCACTGAGTCTATTTTATTAGTTCTAGATTCAGACTAATGTAACGGCCCAGAACTAGACCGTCACATCATGTAACGGCCCACTATACAACAGTCACACTTCACTGAGTCTATTTTATTAGTTCTAGATTCAGACTAAGGTAACGGCTCAGAACTAGACCGTCACATCATGTAACGGCCTAATACACGACTGTAATATCCCGGACCTTTCGGATCCTTCTTCGTGGGTCCCGGATCTGGTTTTCGGAGTGTCCAGCTCTGTTGTGTCCGAAATTTCGTTTCGGACATCTTTCGTGTTCGGATCGGCGCGATCCGGAGTCGTTTCGAAGGCCCGGAGGCATTCCGCGGCTTTTCCGCGCGTGTTTTCCGATTTCCGGCGCGGGTTTCGGCTTTTCCTTCGGACGCTCGCTGCGGGTTAACTGGGCCGTTCACCCGGGCACGAGTGGTACCGTTGCGATCGGTGCGTTCCGAGGATTCTGAAAATGTATTTTTCCATTTTTCGGTATTTTTTCGAAAATTCAGATTTTCTATAAATCATAATCCTTTTTCTTTTCTTTTTCCCTTTTCTCTTTCTTCTTCTCCGTTTCTTCCCACCGTGAGCCCTCCTCTCTCTCCCTCTCTCCCATTCGGACGCGGCGAGCCCCTCTCCGGCTACGGACGGCGGTGGGGCGACGGCGCGGGCGTGTGGGCGGCTGTGAGACGATCTCGTGGGCGTGCGGCGAGCGTGGGAAGCGTGGGGAGTTTGTGAAGCTTCGAGCATTCTTCGTGATTCGTGATCGATCCGGCGGAGCATTCGCTCCATTGAGGTAGGGTGACGTTCCTTAGCCTCATGCCGTTCTTTTCCGTGATTTATAGGCCGCGGGGAGGCCGAGAGGGGATCATTTGAGCGTTTTTGGGTTTTTCCATGATTTGGGGAGAGCTCGCCCGATCTATGGATTCAATGCATGGATTCGTGTTTTGAGGGCCTAGAATCATGCTAGGGGTCCCAGGGGTCTTCCCCTTTGTTTTCCCCCTCTCCTATGGAGGTATGGGGGCGTGGTTAGAATTTTTGGGCGTTCTTACCATTTTCGGCCGCGGACTGAGAACGCGCTATACTCCAGTAGCGCGTTCTTGGAGGTCGCGCTGCCCCGACCGAGCGCGTTCATCGGAGAAGATGAACAGGAGGCGGTTTCTGTCTCGCTATGGGGTCATAGCGCGATCATCCTTGTCGCGCTAGGAAGACCTAGCGCGATGGTCCCTGTCGCGCTAGGGAGACCTAGCGCGATCTTCGCTGTTGCGCTAGGGTTCCCTAGCACGTTCTTCCGTGTCGCGCTGGGTATCCCTAGCGCGATCAGGTCGTTGTTGGGTGTTCCCCTTGGGCCGTGCGTGCGTCCCGGGCACCCCGTGGAGTTCCGTGACCGTGTCTTTGGTGTCCGGAAATCCCGTTTGCCTCGGTCAGGCGTTTGACCGTGGGCCGTGCGTCTGTTTCTTTTCCGACCGTGGTCACCGTGCGACGGGGCTGGTGTGTGGGGTGATTCCCACCTGTTGTCGGGTTCGGACGTCATTTTTCGTTGACTTGAGAGTCTACTCCTTCAGTGACCCTCCACTAGTCGTAGCCTACTAGTACGCGGGTGCTAGTCGCACCAGGGAGTGGTGTACGGGCCGACCTTTTGAGACGGTTTGTGGACCGGTTACCGTTGGGCCCCACGTCTTGCAGCCAGAGTCCGGCTGAGGGGAAAACCGGTCAGAGGGCCAGACCTGGGACGCGTGGTCTGTGTGTGCACACGTGGTTGGGGGCGGTTGGACCCACGTCGACGGGCGTGACCCCAGCTAGTCACTTGATTGTGGTTACTTGTACGGTGTTTGCGCCTCGGGTAGGACCTACCACGTCAGGCGGTTCACCTGCGGTGCGGTGTCAGACGTCAGGGGACGTTGCCGGCTGTGCTTCTAGTGGGTGGTACTCCTGTCAAGTACGGAGTGGCAGACTGTCAGTCGTGTGTTTCCGACCTTCGAGTTTGGCGGTTCGACCGTTGAGTTTCGGTCTTCTCGTACCGTGGCACGTGTGTCGGTTTGCGTGCCGTAGGGTCTAGTTCTATAGAGTACAGGGCTTTCCTTTCCGAGGTACTTTCCTACCGCTAGAGTAGTGGTTTCTCGTTTTACGAGGTAGGGTTCGAGTGATCCCTACTGAGTCTTGTTCCGAGACTCATTCCTTGCGTGTTTTCACCGTGTTTCAGGTGAGGCGCCACCTTCGGGGAGCGCGTCAGGAGCCCAGCGTGGTGCGGGTGCCCAGAGGTAGTGCCAGAGGTCAGAGCCGGGGTATGCCCCGTGTAGCTGTACCTTTCTTTCTTGTCACTGTACTAGTCGTGGACTACTGTTGCTGTTGTTGTTATTTTATTATGGACCATGTAAATTGTTAATTTATTTCCTGCTTAATATTATAACTGTTTAATTTCTGCAATTATTTGTGATACTTGTGTAGTTTCCACACCATCCTTTTAACCCTTCCGAGTCTTCAGGCTCGTGGGTGGCGGTGCGAGTCTCGGGTTATCGGGCCTTCCCGGTAATCGGATTCTCAGGTCGTTACAACGACCGTCACACTACTTGAGTACTTAACCAGAGATTTGACCCAAGGGTTGATATTTCAAGGTTTCTAGATGACCCTTGATAATCTAGAACTTATCATATTGCTTAAGAGACTTAATATAATGAATGAAAGTTAAGAAATATACCGTTATGCTATTGATTTATTTTATGAGCATAACATTGTTTAATGTCATTTTTGATTCCTCATATTCAAATTGAAGCGTTCATTCATTGATTATTATTATCTTGAAATTATTGAACTTATTATATTCTTGGCCATACTTTATTGTTACATGCGTGGAAGTAACTTGATTTATACTTGAAGATGCGATCGAGCACTGATTGTGTTCAAGGGCTCTATGCTAGTCCCCTCGGCTGATTGTCGGAAACATACTATTTTATAAACCATGGGATATGATGCCACTGGCGTCGCATTGCGCTGGGAGTACTTTCTCTATAAATAAGTGAAAATCCACGACACGACATGACTTTCTTGCTTGATATTCCACAGAAATTCACGAAGTACTTGCTCATAAGTAAAAGATACTGGAGTGATGATTATGTGGCTTGCTAGTACATTCTCGATACATTCTTCTTCATGAAAGGCCAATATCATGTTCTTGTCACATTCTTGCTAGTTCATACTTGCTCTCATTCTATCTTACATGATTATCGGGTAACTTTGGTTTAATCGCGTGATCATCACATTGTATGATTTTGCCTTATTTTTTAGAGCAAAAATGTTAATTACTTTAATAGTGTCTTCATGTTGATGCGAAGATACCTTCTGGGCAAGTGTGCTCATTACCTATTTCTAATCTTTTTTAGGAAACGGAAGTGAGTCGGGTTCGGATTTGGAAGGTTCAAGTAGCAGATCTGAGAGTGAATAAAGAATGAGCGAAGACTTAGGAAGTCTACATTGTTTAGATCGAGTCAATGTAATTTCATATTTCTTGAGTCTAGTAGAGTGAAAGATGATGGAAACATAATTGTATTTGACTATTAATCATTTATGAAATAAAGTTGGAGTTTGATTAAATATTGTGCAATTGCATTTATGTGTGTGATTGTCTTACACTCTGATCGTTCTTGCTTGCAAGAGGCTTACCATGTCGGCTGTTTGCGCTCCCCGAGTTAGTCTTCCGTTGTAATAAAGGCTCGGGACGTGACAGATTCATTATTTTCTGATGTTTGCAGGTAGACTGGAACTTGGATCTAAAGAATATATCTTGTACGAGTTGCTGAAGTTGCAGACAATCCCGGATCTTCAAGAAGGAGGACCGGCTGCTCCATCCTGCTATAGTTTTAACTCCCTCTAAGTTGAACTTCAAGAAAGATCTTCTTATGGCTATTGGAGAACTAAGGGGACACATTCTATATCTTTTACTCATTTACTTGTGATGGTTTTCTTGATATAAATCTTGCTTGAGCATATATTGTATATCTTTCTTATTTTTCTAAACATCAGAATATTCATGTGTGGTGTACGGAGCTACGTCTCCATGTGGGATTTTAGTGCGGGGTGAGTTCCCCGATTGTGTGTGAGTGTGTGCTGCGATGGCAACGTCTTGGGGCTAGGCCCCATGCGTGATGATTGCTGCGGAAGCAGCGTGTGTTGTGTTGGGGCTCGTCCCCGTGATTGCTACTTTTGTAGCGTGGCAGTGAAGCCTCACCGGGTTCGGTGAGGGGTGGATGTAGGGAGCCCGTCGTGGTCCCGAACCACCTAAAAATCTTCGTGTTCATTGTGATTTGCCTGTTTGATTGTCCATTTCTCCTATCCCCGTTCACATGCTATTTTATAGATTTTTACTCACTACACCATCGCACTTCGCTAGCTCTGCTATCTGTCAATGGTAATCATTCATCGTTTGTTGGTTGTATATTTGTGGTTAGTTGTAGTTAACTCATTCTTTGCATTGTATATCCGTGTGAGATCGGAAAGGTTGAGAGAACATTTAAATCTCACTTGAGTTTAGCCTAATTAACGTAGTTAATTCTAATTCCATTGTGATTAGTTTAGATTGTTTTTAAAATCCGCCATCTCGGCAAGGGGACAATTCAACCCCCCTTCTTGTCCGCCATCTATTCTGGGCCAACAACATACTTTATCATTCTCTTGCGTTTTTCGTTCAGATCTAGCATAATCTGTCATTTCTACATTAGATATTTGGTATATCAAAAGGTAGGTTCGGATTGACAAGGCCATTCTTGTCAGGAAGATAATACCTTGCGTGAGCAGAATCTTCATATTTATATCTCCGCCATAGTACCAAGGATATGCTGTGTGTGATAGGTTTTGATAGATCTATTTGTTATTCCATCAGATCCAAGTCTCTAAAAGGTTGTTTCATCATATCTGTTTAATTCTGGTAAAAGTTTTGTAAAGTTTATAATCACCTAATTCACCCCCCCCTCTTCGGTGTGATTGATCGCGGGACTTCAATTGGTATCAGAGCTAAGGCTCTACATTTCTCAGATCTAACGATCTAGAGTCAGATCCAGATCAATGGCCAACAAGGAGATGATGCTTGAGGGTCACTCCATCCACCGTCCTTCATACTTCGATGGCTCGAATTACTCCTATTGGAAAAATAGAATGCATGTTTTTCTAAGAGCCCAAGAGTATGAGATCTGGAGGGTGGTGGACAAGGGCCCACATGAGCTTTCCAAAGATGAAGATGAGTGGACCCCTGAGGATATTAAAAAATCCACATTAAAATTTAATGCTATGAACATTAAGCAATGTGCTATCCGTTGCACTCCTACAGTTTTGATGATGTCTCACACTATAAGTTAATCTTGATAATCTATATTAATACATTCCACTTATTCATTTTTCAGATACTGCATTCTCTAGTTCTACTCAGATAGTCCGTGCATACTTAGTACATCCTGCATTGCGCCCGTGCATATGTTGCTTTTTCAACTGAGTAGAGTATGTGCATGCAAGCATCTAGTCGGTGCAATCTTAGTTGCTGCACGCGACTAAGTTGCTTCATTGTCTGTTCATGCATTAGACAAGTCGGTGCAATTCTCGCACCGTGCACATAAAGTTCGTGCACATTTAAAGTCTGTGCACTCTTCCTTGCCTAGTCCCATGCATAAGAAGCTATAGGTATGACCTCGGTGCAAACTTTGGGTCACACAGGTTGGTGCATACTCTGCATGCACCAAGTCAGTGCATTCGATGCCAGCGCAAACATACGAGGTCGATGTAAATGTCATGTATTCATGATCAACGTCGGTGTAATTTCTTGTCTTAGGCATGATTTAAGTCTGTGCACTGTTCCAGTCCTGAGCAATTATGTTCGTGCATGTTTGTGTTCCGAAGCATTCTAAGTCTGTGTAAGTCTTACATTATCTTACCCATACTAAGTCCGTGCAGGGTTCATTTTGTGCTAAACAGGTCAGTGCACATCTTCTTGTCTTGCATATCTTCTAGTATGCACATCACACTCTATGCATTCTTTGCATTAGGGCACCTGAACTAGGTGCAAGTTCTATCTCGGTGCATCTCATCGTTGGTGCAGTCTTTCTTGTAGAAGGCATGTTAGTGTCTATGCTTTGCTTTGTCTTGTGCATTAATACCCGTGCAATCCTTGCATTGGGTTGCATATGGTCGGTGCAACCTTTGTTCATGCACGCACGTAAGGCCTGTGCATGTCTTGGCTTGTGCTCAATCAAGGTATGTGCATGCTCGTGATAAGTGTAGCTTCCACTAATGTCTTCTCTTGCTTGGCAGGTCTGTCACCTGGTCGAGCAGGTGTTCGGCGAACCCAAAACCAGTGAGGGTGCTCCACGTGGAACTCAATGTACCAGGTTTAAGGGCTCGTGATCTGAGGCAACAAAAAGAAAGGATGATCCTGCCACGTGGAATTGAAAAGGGATCAGCTCTGCCAGAAGGAATGGGCGGGAATCGTGTTAACCACGTGCCACCTTCTAGATATAAAAGAGGTTGAAGACTGCAAGAGAACGCCGCTGAAGAATTGAACTAGAGAGAGCATCTGCAGCCAACTAAGTGTCAAAGAAATTTTCTATTCGAGAGAAGAGCCTGACTAGAATTGAGGGAGAGTCTGAGTGATCTTTTTCTGTGTTTCGAGCTTGAAAGATTGCTTTTCAGGAAGCTACATTTTCTCTATTTTGAGTGACTGCTTTCCTCTCATTTTCTTCATTTTTCGAGTTGTTTCACCAATTTCTTATATACTGCTTTGTTACCCTCTAAGTATTCTTAGAGGAAGGGAGATTGGTTCTCCAGTTGCGAGTGAAGGCATTTCGCTCGTGTGTACCCTCTGATTTAGAGGAAGGGAGGTTGGTCCTCCGGTTCTGATCTTGCTAGGGCAAGGTCAGGTTCAGATCTTGTGGGTTGCAGGATCGGTGTTGAGGGATTTATTCCCTTGTAGCACGCTATAAGTCAGCGGATGTCAGCAGACCGAGTCTGCGGTGGTGTTTATTACTTAGTGCAAGGAAGCCTTACTCCAGTGGAGTAAGGGGTGGACGTAGATTGTAGTTCGCAATCGAACCACCTTAAAAACTCTTTGTCTCCTTTGTGGCTGGGTGCTTGGCTATCTTCTCCTGTGTGGTTCATCTGGCTGATCTTTATTGTGGTTCTAGCACGTCTGCTGTTCGACCACTGTTCTATTTCAATTCATTCTCGTTTAGATTTTGCTTATTGTCTCTCTCTGTGGACTGTTTAGAAAGACTCAATTACTGCAACTGGGTTTTCGTCGCTCATAATTCAAATCATTTTAAATTGGGGAGTGATCTATTCATCCCCCCCTTCTTGCTCACTCTTCGCACTATCAATTGGTATCAGAGCAGGTTACCCATCATGTGGTCCAACGGCCAGGGTAATTCTGGATCTAGCGGTCCTCGAAGCTTCATGGCTGAGGGACAGTCCTTAAGTCGCCCTCCCTTCTTTGATGGTACTAACTATTTCTACTGAAAAATAGGATGGAGGTGTTTATGAGAGTCTAGAGCCACAAACTCCGGAGAGTGATCACCGTAGGGCATTATGAGCTTCCACCGAATGAAGATGCGTGGACGGATGATCACGTCAAACTTTCAACCATCAACTGGTCGGCCCTGAACATCATACAGTGCGCGGTTCACCCTGATGAATACGCCCGGATTTCAGCCTGCAAGATTGCCAAGAAGATGTGGGATGAATTGGAGCTGATCTACGAAGGTACATCCCAAGTGAAGGCCACTAAGGTAAACATGCTTACCTCAGAATATAAACTATTTAAAATGAAATCTGAGGAGATGATCACTGAAATGTATGCCCGGTTGTCATTGATTACTAATAGTCTTAATGGGCTTGGGAAACAAATATCAGAGGGGGACATTGTCAGGAAAATTCTTAGGTCGCTATCCCCCACTTGGCACACTAAGGCCATACTGATAGAAGAGTCTAGGGACCTGTCAAAAATGAGAGTCACTGAATTGATAGAATCCCTAATGACCTATGAGATGAAATTCAAAAGGAACGGTGAAGGAAGTGAGAAAAAGGGCAAGAACACTGCCCTCAAGGTGTCAAGCAGTAAAGCTAGCAGCAGCAGTGGTAGTAGCAGTGGGGAGTCTGACGGCTTGTCAGATCTTGATCAAGAGGAGCAAGCTATGCTCACTCGTCAGTTTCGAAAGTTTTTAAGAACGAAGGGAAAAACTTTTAGAAGGAAAGGGTCGTATCCCTCTGGTAAGAAGTTTGATTTTAACAATGATAAAAACAGGAGCGCTAAGAAGATTACGTGTTATCATTGCAGGAAGACATGACATATAAAGGGTGAATGTCCTGATCTCCAGAAGAAGCCCTCCAAGGTGCAGAAGAAGAAACCTCAAGCTATGGTCTACACGTGGAGTGATGAGGAGGAAGACGAAGAAGGAATATGCCTCATGGCCAAAAGCGACGAAGAGGTAACAAATATTTTTGAGAACTTTACAATTGATGATTAGGAAGATTCCTATGCCGA
This sequence comes from Amorphophallus konjac, assembly GCA_022559845.1. Lineage (NCBI taxonomy): Eukaryota > Viridiplantae > Streptophyta > Magnoliopsida > Alismatales > Araceae > Amorphophallus > Amorphophallus konjac. Next base: position 150,549,965 of record CM040127.1, on the reverse strand, counting down.
ATTGCTAGCAAAGTTTAATGCTTTAAGTAAAGAGCATAGGATGGTAAAGAGAAAACTGACTGCTGTCACTGAAGAATAGATCCAAACTAACAAAGAAAATAAAAAGGCCAAGGAAGAATTAGAAGAATTGAACACTCTCAGAAAAGAAAATGATGAATTTAAATCAAAACTTCAAGAGAGCCGAAGTGAAAACAATTTAATGATTGAGAAAAATGAAACTGTTAAGAAAATGAATTCTGAACTCCTGAAAAATCATGAAAAATTGCAGGAAGAGCTGGAAGAAAAACAGAAAACTCTAGAAAAATTTGTTCAGGGAAAGTCCAACTTAGAAACTCTGTTGGGTACTAGAGTTAATTTCAATAAGGAAGGATTGGGCTACAATCCGGCACAGAAAAGACCATTTGAATTCAAAACTACAAAAGTTTGCCCAGCTAAAGGGAAAGAAAAATTGGACACACCATCCAGTTCTAACAATGTTCAAAATGTTCAACATCCAAAGGAAAACTCAACAAACAATGCTGGAGGACAATCTAAAACAAGAATGAACTTCGTGAAGCAACCTACTATGCCCATTCACCAGAACAAGAACAGGTCAAGCTATGTGAGTCAAAACAGAAACTTCAACTTCTATAACAGAATGGGTTAGTAAAAAACAAACTGGGGAGGTCCTGCACATTCACAGAAATTTTTTAATAAACCAAACTCCTCTAGACAGTTTGGGTACAGTGGATACCCGAGGAATGCTCAGTCCACCAACAGGAACAGGTTCAATATCAATAAATCAAGTGGACATAACTTGAATCATAACTTCAACAAAAATGCAAATGGAGTGCAAACGAAAAATACCATGAGACAAATATGGATTCCAAAGTGCTTGCTTAGAGAATTGAATAATGTTTTTGGACCCAACCTATCTTGGGTTCCAAACCACTTTGCTTAATTTGCTCCATGCAGGTTTGTCTAGCAGTCGAGAACAACAAGTGGTATCTAGATAGTGGCTGCTCCAAGCACATGACAGATGACCGATACAAATTCAGCAAGCTGGAGATGAAGGTAGGGGGTCAGGTCAAGTTCGGAAGAAAGAATAGAGGTAAAATTGTTGGCATTGGAACAGTTGGTAAGACCCCGACTACCTCTATTGAGAAAGTTCTTCTTGTCACGCCCCGAGCGCGGAAGGAACTCGGAGACGCGTGACGAGTTTATATCGATCATGTCAATCAGAGCGTTAGTGTATTCAACACAAAGACAGAGTGTGCAAAAGTAAAGATAACCCAATCCTTTATTCAATCACAACCTCAAAAGTACTTCTATTACAATCCACTTAATGAAAGTGCTAAGACTTAATAAAGGGAAAAGTACAACGATTGACTCAAAAATATAGAAAGATAAGACTAGTAAACACTTGGATAGACGGAGTAGCTCTAATCTCTTCACTCTTTACCTTCCCCATCCGATTGAGTCTCGTCATCGGACTTACCTGAAAAATAGGAGAAAACACTGGATGAGCGAACGCTCAGTAGGAATTATATCTCAAGAGCTAACTTGCTTTAAGTAAATTACATGTTACATGAATGCAATAAAGCTATGCATGTTTACGTAAAACGACAAGAGAGAGAGAGAGTATAACAAGAGATAATTGAGTGAACTAGCATGTCTTTCAAGAACTTATATCAATAAATGTCAAGATATTCAAGCAAGTATATTCATCATGTCATGTCAGGAATTGACTATCACGTTTCAGGCAAGTATATAAATACCCTTTCCGGGTCACGCAAGTCATGTCATGTCAAGTCGAGTGTGAGATTGTGGAATGTCTAATCAAGCTAGTCATGCACTTCGGTGCAATGCCACACCGTGATCATTACAACTCCCATGGGCACTAGTACTTTCGGGTGCTCCTCCCAGGACCAGATCGGGCCCTTATATGCGTAGGCATTGATCGTGTATTTTTCGACATCCACTATAGTTATAGCCAATATAGAGTTTCAATGGAATAAGCTTGTAGGGACTTTAAGGTAGATCTTGTGGAATAGAATTTCAAAGATTGAACATGAACAATAACGGTACAATCATGATTAACGATAAAACTAGGTGGAATCAGCTCCCTAATTGGGTGCCATGATAATAAGAATAAGCGCTCATATAGCGATGGTCGCTCGTTCTTGGACATGATAAGCTAGATAGAATTGAGGTCCACAAGTATGGCACCTAATTCATAAGAACACTAATGGCATGGTTTCCCATTCCATTAGTTAGAGTATTCTCATGACATCCTCTTAGCAAGTCATGAGGGCCGGTATACCATGTTTCTTTAGAGTGACATGGTAATAAAATAATGACATAGGTTTTAAGGGTACAACCAGCTCGGCTGCCTCGAGGGAATCCAAGGCTAGCGGAGTCTTACGGAGGTCTCTATGATAAAGTCACTGGTCCACAGGAACGGAATGTCCTATGGAGAGTTCGTCTATCACCCGAGAAATAGTGGGTAATCGATAAAACAACGTGCAACATGGGACTATACTCACGGAATGGAATATAGTGCCAACACACATAACCCATTGTCAAAGGGTTACTGAAAAAACCCAAAAATCAGAAAGTCATAACTATCAGTCAATTGACGTCTGGGCTTAAGTCTTCATTTTATGAATTGGCGCCCTTGTCAGGGTCGTCAGTTCAGTAAATGACGATTGTTCGCGCAGTCGTTATATCCATGTCTTGTTAATATTAAAATCTATAAATATTCTAAATTTCAGATATTATATAAATGACGTCTTACATTAAGGCTTCAATTTCGTAAACAGCGCCCTAGTCAGGGGCGTCATATATCAAAAGATGGTACGATGCATGTCATTATTTCAATATCTGGGAAATTATAAACATTTTCAGGAATTCTTGATTTATCACTAATTGACACCTGTGTACAGGGGCGTTTATTCAATTGACGACCTAGACACGGTCGTTATTTACTTGTCATATGAAGGATTTTGGAGTATGTCCAATCAAGGATCTAGAGACATGAAAAGATAGAGAAAAATATAAGGAATTTACTAATATAATCATGCATTAGTTAACTCATCAGGGTTCATAGTTATTAAATTTTGATCATGCGAAATTATTAATTGACTAGTTCAATTGACGACTATTCGCAATGGCGTTAAATCAAAATAACGCCTTTAGTTAGGGCGTCATTTAATGTAAAAACTGAAATCATGAAAACTGATATATCAATATCACCACTAACAACCTACATGCATGCAGATGGCCTAAAAATCATAGGTTTTGCTTAACACTTGAGAAAACCTACCTTGGTTGGGTGATTTGGGTTGATGATCGATGAAGTACGTGAAGAAAAGAACCACGCACGATACTCTGTTCTGAATATAAATAGAGATAGCAGCAGTAGGTAGAAGAAGATGAAGAAGCTTGGATGAAACCAACAAGAGCAGCAGCTCTATCATGCGCAATAACAGCAGACGGCAGAAGAGAGGACGCAGCAGGATGAAGCCTGAAGGATGATCTGAAGAATATCACGCAGTAGCTCCTTTGGTTCAAAGGATTTAAGTAGCAGAGAGAGAACGGTCTTCCCCTTCCCTTCAAGCCTTCATGCAGCAAGGAAGAAGAAGAAGATGACGAAGAACTCCTGCGTTCTTGAGCAAGAGGAAGATGAACTTCCACAGTAGGACTTCTTTGATCACTATTGTCAACATGAAGTTCGACGGAAGGGTGGGTATTTATAGGAGAAGGAATCCTAATAGGTTCTAGGAGTTCGATTAGGACTAAAACTACAGATATCCACGTATGGATCCCTTTCCTTAATCCAAACTTACCCAGATAACATCCATGTTCGAACCAAACACCAACGGGTCGGTTTGTAAATGACGCCTAAGGTTGGGGCGTTATTTCAATAAATGACACTTGTATACACAGTCGTCAAAATTAAATGACGACCTGCTCGGAGGCGTCATTCACCTTTCCCTATTTGTTGATTTTAAGGTGTAACGATCTTTCTGGATGTTTATCTTTTTTTCTTGATGTGATCTAGATGGGAAATTTTAGGGGTACAAGTTTTCCATTTTTCTTTATTTTTCCATATAATTAGTTTTCCAAAATTCTTTTAATTCAAAAAGTGGCACTATTCATCATTTTTGAAATAACGACTTTCATTAAGTCGTTTGCTACGTTGCATGCGCCTGAACAAATGGGCGTCATTTTAACTTGTCCCTTTCTCTTCAACCTCAAAAAGATCGATATTGCATATATACCCACTCCATCTCCCTTTTAACTATCTATAATGTATTTAAAGCTTATATATGTATCCTTCTTCCTTCTAATAAAATTATAATATAATAAATGTGGAATATTAAAATATCTAAATTATTAATAAAATATAAATTGATATTTTCTTCAAGATTTATTGATTCTTAATTCAAATAAAATTATGTTGTGCATTAAATGCCTACTTAAAAATAACATGTTATTCTAAAATTTATTATAATACAATGGTAGTGTCCATGAGTTCTTTTGTCGGACTTTTTAGGACGTAAGAGGGTCATGTACAAGGTCTGGGCCTTGTTTAATTATTGTTTTTAATTTATTTAGACTTTCTAGTCCGTTAATTTACCAGGGTTACTACACCCTCCCCCACTTAAAAGAATTTGGTCCCCAAATTCAATCGTATATAGACGTGGAGAGTGTAGAGTACATACCTTTTTAGAATAATTCTGGGAATCATTTCCTCATAGACTACTCGGTCTCCCATGTGACTTCATGTTCTGAACTTTTACTCCATTGCACCTTGACCATGGGAATAACTTTGCTCCTTAATGTTCGTACTTCGCGATCGAGGATCTTCATGGACTTTTGTTCATAAGTGAGATCCCTTTGAATCACCAGGTCTCCATGATCAATGATATGTGACGGATCGTGCACATACTTCTTCAACATAGATATGTGGAATACATTATGAACTTCGGACAATTGAGGGGGTAAGACGACACGGTAAGCAACCTCGCCAACTCTTTCTAGTATCTCGAAAGGTCCGATAAACCTTGGTGTAAGCTTGCCCTTAACTCCAAATCTCCTTATTCCACGTCCAGGTGATATCTTGAGAAATACGTGATCTCTGACTTGGAATTCGAGATCTCTTCTTCTTGTGTCAGCATAAGCCTTCTGTCTAGACTGAGCAACTTGAAGTCTTTCTCTAGTCAACTGAATCTTTTCAGTGGCATCCCTTACCATGTCTGGACCTAATAGTTATTTTTTGCCAACTTCGTCCCAACACAAAGGCGATTGGCAACTCCTTCCGTATAAAGTTTCGAAAGGTGCCATTTGTATACTTGCTTGGTAGCTGTTATTGTATGCAAATTCAACCAAAGGTAAGTGATCATGCCAGCTTCCACCATAATCAATGATGCAAGCTCTGAGCATATCTTCAACTACCTGATTGGTTCTCTCGGTCTGACCATCCGTTTGAGGATGAAAAGCTGTACTAAAGTTAAGTCTCGTCCCCAGCGAATGTTGTAGACCCTTCCAAAAGTGAGAAGTAAAACGAGGGTCTCTGTCAGACACGATTGAGACAGGTAGTCCATGTAACCTGACTATCTCCTTAATATATAATGCAGCAAGAACATCAACTGACCATCGACTCTTGATTGGGAGGAAGCGTGCCGATTTGGTCAATCGGTCGATGATAACCCATATTCCATCATGTCCTCCTCTAGATTTAGACCGACCCATAATGAAGTCTATACCGATATCCTCCCATTTCCACTTGGGAATATCAAGAGGATGTTGCTTACCAGCAGGCTTTTGGTGTTCCACCTTAACTTGTTGGCATGTGAGACAGCGAGACACAAAGTTTGCTATTTCTCTCTTCATGTTGGGCCACCAGAAGGTCCTTTTCAAATCTTGGTACATCTTAGTTGACCCTGGATGAATGGTGTACCTTGATCTATGAGCTTCATCTAAGATTTTCTTCTTTAGCTCTGGACAATCCGGTATACATATTCTATTCCTGAACATCAATCTTCCATCCGAGGCTATCTTGAAATCAAGTTGTTCTTCCATTTTGCCCTTGATTTCTACTAGTACGGGGTCACTATCTTGAAGTCCTTGTATTTCGGATAGCAAGTCTGGCTGTATGCTCATATGAGATAATGTGACACACCTACTGTCCTTGTCTATGCTTATATTAAGTTTAGAGAATTGTTCTAGCAACTTCCACTCCTGAATCATACAATTGGCTAATAGTGCTCTCGGCTTCCGACTGAGGGCATCAGCTATAGGATTACCCTTTCCTGGATGATATTGTATTGTGAAGTCGAAGTCCTTGAGATATTCTAGTCAACGTCTTTGCCTCATATTCAATTCCTTTTGAGAGAAAAGATACTTAAGACTTTTATGGTCATAGTATACAGTAAACTGCACTCCATATAGGTAATGTCTCCATATCTTCAGCGCAAACACTACCGCAACCAATTCTAAGTCATGGACTGGGTAGTTCTCCTCGTGCTTCTTCAATTGGCGAGAAGAATAAGCTATAACTCTTCCTTGTTGCATTAAAACACATCCAAGGCCAATGCCAGATGCATCGGTGTATACCTCAAACTTTTCTCCTTCAACTGGTAAAGCTAAGACCGGGGCAGTAGTTAGGTGATCCTTGAGAGATTGAAAGCTTCTTTCACATTCCTCGCTCCATTCATAACAGATCTCCTTGAGAGTTAGCCTTGTGAGTGGTACGGCTATCTTGGAGAAATCCTTAATGAATCGCCGATAATAACCTGCAAGACCCAGAAAACTTCGGATCTCGCTAGCGTTGGTCGGTCTTTCCCAATTTCGTACAGCTTCAACCTTTGATGGATCTACGGATAAATTGTCCTTCGATATAACATGACCCAAGAAAGATACTTCTTCTAACCAGAATTCACATTTACTGAGCTTTGCATATAACTGATTTGTCCTCAATATCTGTAATGCAATCCTCAAATGCTCCTCATGCTCTTCCTTGGTCTTTGAATAGATCAGTATATCATCAATGAAAACCACTATGAATTGATCTAGATGAGGCCTGAATATACTATTCATTAACTGCATAAAGGCAGCAGGGGCATTTGTTAGTCCAAAAGGCATAACAATAAATTCATAGTGCCCATACCTGCTTCTGAACGCGGTCTTATAAATGTCATCATCTTTGATCCTTAGTTGGTGATATCCCGACCTTAGATTGATCTTTGAGAAATACTTGGATCCAGATATTTGATCAAACAGTTCATCGATTCTCGGCAGTGGATATTTGTTCTTGATAGTAAGGTGATTCAACTGTCGATAGTCGATGCATAACCTCATGGATCCATCCTTCTTCTTTACAAATAGCACAGGTGCTCCCCACGGGGAAGTGCTTGGTCTGATAAAATCCTTCTTAAGAAGTTCCACCAATTGTTCTTTAACTCCTTGAGTTCGGCAGGGGACATCCTATATGGTGCCTTAGAAACTGGACCAGCACCAGGGACCAAATCGATGGTGAAGGCCACTTCTCTTTGTGGAGGTAATCCAGGCAAATCTTCCGGAAACACGTCCGGAAATTCTTGCACAACAGGGATGTCTTCTATCTTAGTCTCCTTAGTCTTCTTAATAGTGACAAACGCAAGGAAGGATACACATCCTTTCCTTATTAGCTTGCTAGCTCGGAGAGCGGAAATAAGAGACGACTTGCTCCGACTCTTAGGGCTAGTCTAGATCAATTCTGGGAATTTCTTGAAAGTAACTTTGCTGTTACGGCAATCAACAGCTGCCTGGTATTTGGATAACCAATCGGCTCCTAATATGACATCATATTCCTTTAGGTCTAAACATATGAGGTCGATAGGAAGATTTCTTCCCTTTACCAATACTTCACAGTTTTGATAATGGTGAGTAAGGTCAACCTCGCTTCCGAGAGGAGTTGAAAGAACTAATTTCATCCATGCCGGTTCCATGGGTAATGGATTAGCAAACTTCTTAGAAATAAAAGAATGCGAGGCACCAGTATCAAATAAGACATATGTAGACTTGGAACAAACTTTCAATGTACCTTCCACTAGTCCGCCTTTGTCTTGTTTTATCTCCTTAATAGCTTGGAGACGTGCATTCTTTGTCACCGGGCGCTTTCCGTCACCGGCTTGATCATTGAGTAGGGGATAGTTGAGAATCCGATGATCACGGCTCCCACAACGGAGACACGCTCCAAGTTTCCTCCAACATTCTTCGGCCTTATGTCTGGCCTTATCACAATGCTTACATACCACCTTAGAAGGTGTAGTGGTGATGGAGAAAGGTTTGGTCTTCTTGAACTTTTGCTCTTGGGAGGGAGTACCTCCATTACTCGGCCTCTTCTTGAAATTGGGTTTGAAGGAACCCGAACTAGTGACTTGTTCTTTCTTATCCTTCCCACGGATCCTATCAGATAGCTCCGTGGCATCTTCTAGTAACTAAGCTCGACGTACCATCTCCGAATAGACCTGTATGTCCATCGGCGCCAGCTGTGTGATATATTGGGGTCTGAGCCCATTTAGGAATCTCCTAGCTTTCATCTTCTCGGTACTAATTAGATGTTTAGCATATCGAGACAACCTGGAAAATTGTGCCTCATACTCAGCCACCGACAAAGATCGTTGTTTAAGTGCGGTGAACTCGGCGGCCTTCTTCTCCTGGACTCGGTCTGAAAAATATTTATTGTTGAAATGTTCAACAAACTCCTCCCAAGTAACCTGTCCTTGATCTAATGTGGCTTCTACCGACTCCCACCAGCAGCGGGCGTCCCTTTCCAATTGAAATGTTGCTAACAAGACCTTCTCTTGGTCCGTGCATTGCATAACCTGAAAGATACGTTCGGTCTCCCGGATCCAGTGCTCGGCGTCATCCAGATTAGTGGATCCCATGAACTATTGAGGGTTCATGTTCTTGAAACTTTGGTGGAGATTTCCTGCTCCACGATGTGCACCTCCTTGTGCCACCTGTTGAAGTGCCTGGGTCATGCCTTGCAGAGTGCGTTGCATGTTGCGCCACTGGGCACGTTCGGCAGCCATTGTCCTACAATTACAATAACTATATTAATATGTGATTATGTTCAAAGGTTTTGATTCTAAGTTAACTTAACCGTTGGTTCTACCCAATCTCACCGGTAAAAGGGTTTAAACCTATCCTTGGACTTGGGTTTCCTAGGAATTGAATATCCTAGGCTCTGATACCACAAAAATTGTCACGTCCCGAGCGCGGAAAGAACTCGGAGATGCGTGATGAGTTTATATCGATCATGTCAATCAGAGCGTTAGTGTATTCAACACAAAGACAGAGTGCGCAAAAGTAAAGATAACCCAATCCTTTATTCAATCACAACCTCAAAAGTACTTCTATTACAATCCACTTAATGAAAGTGCTAAGACTCAATAAAGGGAAAAGTACAACGATTGACTCAAAAATATAGAAAGATAAGACTAGTAGATGCTTGGATAGACGGAGTAGCTCTAATCTCTTCACTCTTTACCTTCCCCGGCCATCCGATTGAGTCTCGTCATCGGACTTACCTGAAAAATAGGAGAAAACACTGGATGAGCGAACACTCAGTAGGAATTATATCTCAAGAGCTAGCTTGCTTTAAGTAAATTACATGTTGCATGAATGCAATAAAGCTATGCATGTTTACGTAAAACGACAAGAGAGAGAGAGTATAACAAGAGATAATTGAGTGAACTAGCATGTCTTTCAAGAACTTATATCAATAAATGTCAAGATATTCAAGCAAGTATATTCATCATGTCATGTCAGGAATTGACTATCACGTTTCAGGCAAGTATATAAATACCCTTTCCGGGTCACGCAAGTCATGTCATGTCAAGTCGAGTGTGAGATTGTGGAATGTCTAATCAAGCTAGTCATGCACTTCGGTGGAATACCACACCGTGATCATTACAACTCCCATGGGCACTAGTACTTTCGGGTGCTCCTCCCAGGACCAGATCGGGCCCTTATATGCGTAGGCATTGATCGTGTATTTTTCGATATCCACTATAGTTATAGCCAATATAGAGTTTCAATGGAATAAGCTTGTAGGGACTTTAAGGTAGATCTTGTGGAATAGAATTTCAAAGATTGAACATGAACAATAACGGTACAATCACGATTAACGATAAAACTAGGTGGAATCGGCTCCCTAATTGGGTGCCATGATAATAAGAATAAGCGCTTATATAGCGATGGTCGCTCGTTCTTGGACATGATAAGCAAGATAGAATTGAGGTCCACAAGTATGGCACCTAATTCATAAGAACACTAATGGCATGGTTTCCCATTCCATTAAGTTAGAGTATTCTCATGACATCCTCTTAGCAAGTCATGAGGGCCGATATACCATGTTTCTTTAGAGTGACATGGTAATCAAATAATGACATAGGTTTTAAGGGTACAACCAGCTCGGCTGTCTCGAGGGAATCCAAGGCTAGCGGAGTCTTACAGAGGTCTCTATGATAAAGTCACTGGTCCACAGGAATGGAATGTCCTATGGAGAGTTCGTCTATCACCGAGAAATAGTGGGTAATCGATAAAACAACGTAAAACATGGGACTATACTCACGGAATGGAATATAGTGCCAACACACATAACCCATTGTCAAAGGGTTACTGAAAAAAACGAAAATCAGAAAGTCAGAACTATCAGTCAATTGACGTCTGGGCTTAAGTCTTCATTTTATGAATTGGCGCCCTTGTCAGGGTCGTCAGTTCAGTAAATGACGACTGTTCGCGCAGTCGTTATATCCATGTCTTGTTAATATTAAAATCTATAAATATTCTAAAATTTCAGATATTATATAAATGACGTCTTACATTAAGGCTTCAATTTCGTAAACATCGCCCTAGTTCGGGGTGTCATATATCAAAAGATGGTAGGATGCATGTCATTATTTCAATATCTGGGAAATTATAAACATTTTCAGGAATTCTTGATTTATCACTAATTGACGCCTGCGTACAGGGGCGTTTATTCAATTGACGACCTAGACACGGTCGTTATTTACTTGTCATATGAAGGTTTTTCGAGTATGTCCAATCAAGGATCTAGAGACATGAAAAGATAGAGAAAAATATAAGGAATTTACTAATATAATCATGCATTAGTTAACTCATCAGGGTTCATAGTTATTAAATTTTGATTATGCGAAATTATTAAATGACTAGTTCAATTGACGACTATTCGCAAGGGCGTTAAATCAAAATAACACCTTTAGTTAGGGCGTCATTTAATGTAAAAATTGAAATCATGAAAACTGATATATCAATATCACCACTAACAACCTACATGCATGCAGATGGCCTAATAACCATAGGTTTTGCTTAACACTTGAGAAAATCTACCTTGGTTGGGTGATTTGGGTTGATGATCGATGAAGTACGTGAAGAAAAGAACCACGCACGATACTCTGTTCTGAATACAAACAGAGACAGCAGTAGTAGGTAGAAGAAGATGAAGAAGCTTGGATGAAACCAACAAGAGCAACAGCTCTATCATGCACAATAACAGCAGACGGCAGAAGAGAGGACGCAGCAGGATGAAGCCTGAAGGATGATCAGAAGAATAGCACGCAGCAGCTCCTTTAGTTCAAAGGATTTAAGTAGCAGAGAGAGAACGGCCATCCCCTTTCCATCGAGCCTTCATGCAGCAAGGAAGAAGAAGAAGATGACGAAGAACTCCTGCGTTCTTGAGCAAGAAGAAGATGAACTTCCACAGTAGGACTTCTTTGATCACTATTGTCAACAGGAAGTTCGACGGAAGGGTGGGTATTTATAGGAGAAGGAATCCTAATAGGTTTTAGGAGTTCGATTTAGACTAAAACCACAGATATCCACGCATGGAACTCTTTCCTTAATCCAAACTTACCCAAATAACATCCCTGTTCGAACCAAACACCAACGGGTCGGTTTGTAAATGACGACTGAGGTTAGGACGTTATTTCAATAAATGACGCTTGTATACACAGTCGTCAAAATTAAATGACGACCTGCTCGGAGGCGTCATTCACCTTTCCCTATTTGTTGATTTTAAGGTGTAACGATCTTTATGGATTTTTATCTTTTTTTCTTGATGTGATCTAGATGGGAAATTTTAGGGGTACGAGTTTTCCATTTTTCTCTATTTTTCCATATAATTAGTTTTCCAAAATTCTTTTAATTCAAAAAGTGGCACTATTCATCATTTTTGAAATAACGACTTTCATTAAGTCGTTTGCTACGTTGCATGCGCCTGAACAAATGGGCGTCATTTTAACTTGTCCCTTTCTCTTCAACCTCAAAAAGACCGATATTGCATATATACCCACTCCATCTCCCTTTTAACTATCTATAATGTATTTAAAGCTTATATATATATATCCTTATTCCTTCTAATAAAATTATAATATAATAAATGTGGAATATTAAAATGTCTAAATTATTAATAAAATAAAAATTGATGTTTTCTTCAAGATTTATTGATTCTTAATTCAAATAAAATTATGTTGTGCATTAAATGCCTACTTAAAAATAACATGTTATTCTAAAATTTATTATAATACAACGGTAGTGTCCATGAGTTCTTTTGTCAGACTTTTTAGGACGAAAGAGGGTCATGTACAAGGTCTGGGCCTTGTTTAATTATTGTTTTTAATTTATTTAGACTTTCTAGTCCGTTAATTTATCAGGGTTACTACACTTCTAGTGGAAGGCTGCAACACAACTTGATCAGTATTCGTCAGCTATGTGACAAGGGTCACAGAGTTGTGTTTGATAATGATTCATGCAAAATTCTGGAAATAAATACTGACAATGTGAAGTTTGTAGCCAGTAGAGTCAATAATGTCTACATTGTGGACTTAGATGATAAATTTGAGTTAAATCTCTGTTTGTCTGCTGATTTTAAAAATAATGCTTTCAATTTGCATAGGCGCTTAGGTCATGCTAGCTACACTACCTTAAATAAATTTGTGAAATTTGATCTGGTTAGGGGTTTACCTAAAATAAAATTCAACTCAAATTTAAAAATTTGTGATGCATGTGCTCTAGGCAAACAAACCCGAAAGTCTTTTAAACTGAGATCTGAGCCATTGTCTTCTAGACCAATGGAACTCCTTCATATGGACCTCTTCGGTCCTACTAGAACTCAGAGTCTTAATGGAAGTAGGTTTGGTTATGTGATTATTGATGACCATTCTAGATTTTCATGGATCTTTTTCTTAGCTAACAAAAATGATGCTTTTCAAAAATTCAAACAGTTTTTCAATAAGGTCAAACAAGAAGGAAAACATAAAATTTGCTCAATTTAATCTGGCCATGGAGGTGAATTTGAAAAATTCATGTTTTCTGAAATTTGTGAAACTGAGGGACTAACGCACAAGTTTTCTTCTCCCAGGACACCGGAGCATAATGGAATTGTGGAGAGAAGAAATCGAACCATTGTAGAGATGACCCGAACTATGTTGATTGAGAGTCAACTACCAAGGAAGTTTTGGGCAGAGGCGGCCAATACAGCAACTTATACAATCAATAGGGTCATGGTAAGACCATTTCACAAGAAAATCCCTTATGAGCTATTGAAAGGTAAGAAACCAAACTTGGCTCATTTCAAGATTTTTGGTGCTAAATGGTTTATCCATAATAATGACAAGAAGGACTTAGATAAATTTGATGCTAAAAGCTGTCCTTAAATTATTTTAGGATACTCTGAAGTGTCGAGAGCATATAGGGTCTTTAACATAACTGAACAAAAAGTTGAAGAGTCTCCACATATCATTTTTTATGAAGCAAAAGGTGCTACTAACCTTGAAGATGCTAACATGGATTCCAAGATTGACGGAGAATTCCTAGAAGATAAAGAAGAAAAGGAGATTCACCCTAATGAAACACCAGATGCTCCCAATCAGGTAACACCAGCTGAAACATGTGAGTCTTCAATAAATGTTAGATTTCTAAAAGGTCACCCAGTAGATAACATCATAGGCAACCTTGAAGATCCTCTTAGAACAAGGTCTTACTTTAGAAATGTTCATAATCAAGACCTAGTTGCCTTGGTCTCTTAGATTGACCCAGATCAGTAGAAGAGGCTTTAAATGATCAGTCATGGGTTGTTGCTATGTGTGAGGAGTTAGGTCAATTTGAAAGAAACAATGTCTGGGAGCTAGTTCCAAGACCAGAAAATTCAAATGTCATAGGAACTAAGTGGGTGTTTAAGAATAAAATGAATGAAGGTGGAATCATTTCTAGAAATAAAGCCAGACTAGTAGCCAAGGGCTACTATCAGGAATTTGGTGTTGATTTCGATGAATCCTACGCACCTGTTGCTAGGATGGAAGTAATAAGAATTTTATTGGCCTTTGCTTGTTCTAAGAACATAAAACTTCAACAAATGGATGTTAAAAGTGCATTTTTAAATGGAGTTATCAAAGAAGAAGTTTTTGTTGAACAACCTCCCGGATTTCAATTTTCCTCTCAACCTAACCAAGTTTTCAGGTTGAATAAAGCCCTGTACGGTCTAAAGCAGGCCCCTCGAGCATGGTATGAAAGGTTGACAGAATTTCTGATCAGCAAGGGCTACCACACAGGTAAGGTGGATCAAACCTTATTCACCAAGAGTTCAAATAAAGACCTCATCATAGTTCAGGTATATGTAGATGATATTATCTTCGACTCATCAAGTATTGAACTATGCAATGAATTTTATCAATTGATGTCTGCTGAGTTTGAGATGAGTTTGGTAGGTGAATTAAAATACTTTCTTGGCTTGCAGGTACAGCAGCTGGAGGATGGATGCTTCATCAACCAGACCAAGTACACATTGGACATTCTCAATAGGTTTGGCATGAACAATTTGAAGCACATCACAACACCAATGGGTACCAATACTTCATTGGATGCAGACAAATCAGGTAAAGAAGTTGATGCAAAGCTATACCGAGGTATGATTGGATCTTTGCTCTACTAAACTACCTCGAGACCTGATATACAATTCAGTGTAGGAATGTATGCTAGGTATCAATCTAGACCCACTGAATTACACTTAGCAGCTGTAAAAAGAATTTTCAGATACTTATCTGCTACACACACCCTAGGCTTATGGTTTCTTGCATCACACACTTTAGATATTGTTGCATATACAGATGCTGACTATGCTGGGTGTAAGTTGGATAGAAAAAGTACTAGTGGACAATGTGAATTTCTAGGTGGGTGTTTAGTCTCTTGGGATTCCAAGAAGCAACATTCTGTGGCCCTCTCTACTGTAGAGGCTGAGTACGTAGCTGCAGGGAGTTGTGGTACACAAGTTATTTGGATCAAACACAAACTTCAGGACTATCAAGTAGACCTGGGGTGTACACCTAGTCAAGAATCCAGTTCTGCACTCTCGAACCAAACACATAGAGATAAGACATCATTTTATTAGGGATGAGGTTTCCAAAGGAACTTTTGAATTAATCCATATAGGCACTGCAAACCAAATAGATGACATCTTCACTAAGCCACTGTATAATGAAAATTTTACATCCTTGAGGAGAGAGTTAAGTATTTTTAAATCTTAGCTCTATGAATAAAATGACCCATGATTTCATTTTCAGCATTTTCATTACTTTCTCTTTGATTCATGAATAAAATGCTTTACATCCATGAATATCATCTCATCCCTCTGAGTTCTTAATCACTCAGCATGAGTATGTCTGCATATCATGTCATAATGTGAGGGGGAGTCCTGTCTATGTGCATACGCTAGCTGAGGGGTCTGTGCATTTGCATATACTGCATGAGACATATATGAATAACATATCATTGAGTAAGGGGGAGTTGCCTCTGAGAAGGAGTGTTTGCTCTTATAAATTGTTGCATTTAGTGAGGGGTAGCTGATTAGTATGTGAAGGTTGACTGATTCAGAAGCACTTGGGAGATGTATGTTGCTGTTGTTTCTTATGAAAGACTTAATACAGTTTATTCACAGCAAGTAGAATCCCATAATTGTCTTAAATCCTTAAGTTTGAACCACTAAAGCACAGCTAGAATCTTTTATCTAGTAACTTAGCAAAGACTTGGATAAGGTGTTTGAAGTATATCTCCTTACACATTTCATGATCATGGAACTAGCTAGACTAATATGTCATGAAATCTGATAAAAACTTGAAACCTAGACTTCAAGGAACACATTCTTTAAGACTCAGTGGTTCTGATAAGTATTATTTTCAAACATTTCATATCAAGAATATAAGGGGATAACACAAAAAAAGGGGAAATGAAAGGAAAATCATTACATGCTCAGAGCAATGGTCTGTTCACTGAGAAACTGAGTGTTTCATCAAAGGGAAATGAAAATCTTCCTCAGTCATGAGGTGTTAGATTATCTCTGTTCAGAAGTGAAAATTTTTGATAATGACAGAGCAATGGTAATAAAGTGGTGAGTAACTAGGGAGTCTGGCCTCTGATCAAGGTGTCTCATCACGTAAAAAGTCACAATTACTAACTCTGTTCTCTAAGAAGAGAGGTAATACGGTGTTCACATGGTGTAACTGGGGAGTCCGGCCTCTGATCAAGGTGTCTCCTTAATGTCAAAAATGTGATGTACCAATTTACTCAGTGCTCTATATACTGCTCCTTAAAGCAAAATATGGTTTAGTAAAATCCCTCAATGTTGCACAAGCTTATGGATTGTTTATCCTCAATACTTCAAGAATTTTGTTTCTGAAGATGATTCTCTTGCAGTCTAACTAGTATAGTGTTGGTCAGTTTTTTGTTGGCATGTCGGTTCACCCTTGATTCCTCATCATATTTTTTGTACGAAGATAAACTTCACTTCCTCTTCTAGGTCTTTCATGATTACTTGATTTGAAGAATCTACACTTGTTTTAGTGCCCCACTTAATCTTTTAAGATATGATCATGGGTCATTCTCACTGTGAACATACTGCATGTTTTTCCTCTCCATTCTCCAACGGCTGCATATCTCTTTCATCACCTTTTGATGATGTCAAAGGGGGAGAGAGTCAAGAGGAGGAGAGTCATGATAGGGAGAGACATGTTTTGCATTTGAGGGGGAGAGACAGGTGGAAGAGTCATATGGTGGAGAGAGTGTCTTGCATTGGCAGTCTTTAGTGTGTTTACTGCTTGATCACTCTATTTTGATTGTATTGACATAAATTGACTCATAGTGTTGCCATCATCAGAAAGAGGGAGATTGTTGCACTCCTACAGTTTTGATGATGTCTCACACTATAAGTCAATCTTGATAATCTATATTAATACATTCCACTTATTCATTTTTCAGATACTACATTCTCTAGTTCTACTCAGATAGTCTGTGCATACTTAGTACATCCTGCATTGCGTCCGTGCATATGCTACTTTTTCAACTGCGTAGAGTCTGGGCATGCAAGCAGCTAGTCGGTGCAATCTTAGTTGTTGCACGCGACTAAGTCACTTCATTGTCTGTTCATGCATTAGACAAGTCGGTGCAATTCTCGCACCGTGCACATAAAGTCCGTGCACATTAAAGTCTGTGCACTCTTCCTTGCCTAGTCTAGTGCATAAGAAGCTATAGGTATGACCTCGGTGCAAGCTTTGGGTCGCACAGGTCGGTGCATACTCTGCACGCACCAAGTTAGTGCATTCGATGCCAGCACACACATACGAGGTCGGTGCAAATGTCATTTATGCATGATCAACATCGGTGTAATTTCTTGTCTTAGGCATGATTTAAGCCTGTGCACAGTTCCAGTCCTGAGCAATTATGTCAATGCATGTTTGTGTTCCGAAGCATTCTAAGTATGTGCAAGTCTTACATTATCTTACCCATACTAAGTCGGTGTAGGGTTCATTTTGTGCTAAACAGGTTAGTGCACATCCTCTTGTCTTGCATATCTTCTTGTATGCACATCACACTCTATGCATTCTTGGCATTAGGGCACCTAAACTAGGTGCAAGTTCTATCTCGGTGCATCTCATCGTTGGTGCAGTCTTTCTTGTAAAAGGCATGTTAGTGTCTGTGCTTTGCTTTGTCTTGTGCATTAATACCTATGCAATCCTTGCATTGGGTTGCATAAGGTCGGTGCAACCTTTGTTCATGCACGCACGTAAGGCCTGTGCATGACTTGGCTTGTGCTCAAGTGTAGCTTCCACTAATGTCTTCTCTTGCTTGGCAGGTCTGTCACCTGGTCGAGCAGGTGTTTGGCGAACCCAAAACCAGTGACGGTGCTCCACGTGAAACTCAATGTACCAGGTTTAAGGGCTCGTGATCCGAGGTAACAAAAAGAAAGGATGATCCTGCCACGTGGAATCGAAAAGGGATCAGCTCTGCTAGAAGGAATGGGCGGGAATCGTGTTAACCACGTGCCACCTTCTAGCTATAAAAGAGGTTGAAGGCTGCAAGAGAATGCCACTGAAGAATTGAACTAGAGAGAGCATCTGCAGCCAACTAAGTGTTAAAGAATTTCCCTATTCGAGAGAAGAGCCTGACAAGAATTGAGGGAGAGTCTGAGTGATCTTTCTCTGTGTTCTGAGCTTGAAAGATTGCTTATCAGGAAGCTACATTTTCTCTATTTTGAGTGACTGCTTTCCTCTCATTTTCTTCATTTTTCGAGTTGTTTCACCAATTTCTTATATACTGCTTTGTTACCTTCTAAGTGTTCTTAGAGGAAGGGAGATTGGTTCTCCAGTTGCGAGTGAAGGCATTTCGCTCGTGTGTACCCTCTGATTTAGAGGAAGGGAGGTTGGTCCTCTGGTTCTGATCTTGCTGGGGCAAGGTCAGGTTCAGATCCTGTGGGTTGCAGGATCGGTGTTGAGGGATTTGTTCCCTTGTAGCAAGTTGTAAGTCAGCGGATGTCAGCAGACCGAGTCTGCGGTGGTGTTTATTGCTTAGTGCAAGGAAGCCTTACTCTAGTGGAGTAAGGGGTGGACGTAGATTGCAGCTCGCAATCGAACCACCTTAAAAATTCTTTGTCTCCTTTGTGGCTGGGTGCTTGGTTGTCTTCTCCTGTGTGGTTCATCTCGCTGATCTTTATTGTGGTACTATCACGTCTGCTGTTCGACCACTGTTCTATTTCAATTCATTCTTGTTTAGATTCTGCTTATTGTCTCTCTCCGTGGACTGTTTAAAAAGACTCAATTACTGCAACTGGGATTTCATCGCTCATAATTCAAATCGTTTTAAATTGGGGAGTGATCTATTCATCCCCCCCCTTCTAGCTCACTGTTCGCGCTATCAATTGGTATGAGAGAGTGAGTCAAGTTTATGGGGGAGAGAGTCAAGAGGAGGAGAGTCATGATAGGGAGAGACAGGTTTTGCATTTGAGGGGGAGAGATAGGAGGAAGAGGCATATGGTGGAGAGAGTGTCTTGCATTGGTAGTCTTTAGTGTGTTTACTGCTTGATCACTCTATTTTGATTGTATTGACATAAATTGACTCATAGTGTTGCCATCATCAAAAAGGGGGAGATTTTTGCACTCCTACAGTTTTGATGATGTCTCACACTATAAGTCAATCTTGATAATCTATATTAAGACATTCCACTTATTCATTTTTCAGATACTGCATTCTCTAGTTCTACTCAGATAGTCTGTGCATACTTAGTACATCTTGCATTGCGTCCGTGCATATGCTCCTTTTTCAACTGAGTAGAGTCTGTGCATGCAAGCATCTAGTCGGTGCAATCTTAGTTGCTGCACGTGACTAAGTCGCTTCATTGTCTGTTCATGCATTAGACAAGTCGGTGAAATTCTCGCACCGTGCACATAAAGTCCGTGCACATTCAAAGTCTGTGCACTCTTCCTTGCCTAGTCCCGTGCATAAGAAGCTATATGTATGACCTCGGTGCAAGCTTTGGGTCGCACAGGTCGGTGCATACTTTGCATGCACCAAGTCAGTGCATTCGATGCCAGTACACACATACGAGGTCGGTGCAAATGTCATTTATGCATGATCAACGTCGGTGTAATTTCTTGTCTTAGGCATGATTTAAGTCTATGCACTGTTCCAGTCCTGAGCAATTATGTCTGTGCATGTTTGTGTTCCGAAAGTCTGTGCAAGTCTTACATTATCTTACCCATACTAAGTCGGTGATGGGTTCATTTTGTGCTAAACAAGTCAGTGCACATCCTCTTGTCTTGCATATCTTCTAGTATGCACATCACACTCTGTGCATTCTTTACATTAGGGTACCTGAACTAGGTGCAAGTTCTATCTCGGTGCATCTCATCCTTTGTGCAGTCTTTCTTGTAGAAGGCATGTTAGTGTCTGTGCTTTGCTTTATCTTGTGCATTAATACCCGTGCAATCCTTGCATTGGGTTGCATAAGGTCGGTGCAGCCATTGTTCATGCACGCACGTAAGGCCTGTGCATGTCTTGGCTTGTGCTCAATCAAGGTCTGTGCATGCTCGTGATAAGTGTAGCTTCCACTAATGTCTTCTCTTGCTTGGCAGGTCTGTCACCTAGTCGAGCAGGTGTTCGGCGAACCCAAAACCAGTGACGGTGCTCCACGTGGAACTCAATGTACCTGGTTTAAGGGCTCGTGATCCGAGGTAACAAAAAGAAAGGATGATCCTGCCACGTGGAATCGAAAAGGGATCAGCTCTGCCAGAAGGAATGGGCGGGAATCATGTTAACCATGTGCCACCTTCTAGCTATAAAAGAGGTTGAAGGCTGTAAGAGAATGCCGCTGAAGAATTGAACTAGAGAGAGCATCTGCAGCCAACTAAGTGTCAAAGAATTTCCCTATTCGAGAGAAGAGCCTGACTAGAATTGAGGGAGAGTCTGAGTGATCTTTTTCTGTGTTTTGAGCTTGAAAGATTGCTTCTCAGGAAGCTACATTTTCTCTATTTTGAGTGATTGCTTTCCTCTCATTTTTTTCATTTTTCAAGTTATTTCACCAATTTCTTATATACTACTTTGTTACCCTCTAAGTGTTCTTAGAGGAAGGGAGATTGGTTCTCCAGTTGCGAGTGAAGGCATTTCGCTCGTGTGTACCCTCTGATTTAGAGGAAGGGAGGTTGGTCCTCCGGTTTTGATCTTGCTGGGGCAAGGTCAGGTTCAGATCCTATGGGTTGCAGGATCGGTGTTGAGGGATTTGTTCCCTTGTAGCAAGCTGTAAGTCAGCGGATGTCAGCAGACTAAGTCTGCGGTGGTGTTTATTACTTAGTGCAAGGAAGCCTTACTCCAGTGGAGTAAGGGGTGGACGTAGATTGCAGTTCGCAATCGAACCACCTTAAAAACTCTTTATCTTCTTTATGGCTGGGTGCTTGGCTGTCTTCTCCTATGTGGTTCATCTCGTTGATCTTTATTATGGTTCTAGCACGTCTGCTGTTCGACCACTGTTCTATTTCAATTAATTCTCGTTTAGATTCTACTTATTGTCTCTCTCCGTGGACTGTTTAGAAAGACTCAATTACTACAACTGGGTTTTCATCGCTCATAATTCAAATCGTTTTAAATTGGGGAGTGATCTATTCATCCCCCCCCTTCTAGCTCACTTTTCGCGCTATCACTATCCATCCTATTGAGTTTTCTCGTGTATCCATGTGCAGTTCAGCAAAGGAGATGTGGGACAAGCTGCGGCTTATCTATGAAGGAACCTCCGAGGTCAAGGAGACCAAAGCCAAACTACTCATCAGATATTATGAGCTATTCAAAATGAAACCTGAAGAAACCATCTCTAAGATGTTCGCAAGACTGATTGAGATCATTAATGGTCTCAAGAGTCTTGGAAAGGAATACACCAACTCCGAGCTAGTGAGGAAGGTGTTAAGATCCCTCCCACCCGCCTGGCATACAAAAGCCACAGTCATTGAGGATTCAAAGAATCTCTCCACACTCCCCTTGGATGAGCTCATAAGGTCACTCATGACCTATGAAATAAACATCAAAAGAACTGCGGAGGAGGAATCCAAGAAGAAGAAAACCGTCGCCTTGAAAGCGAACCAGTCTTGTGATGACTCCCAAGAAGAGGAGTCCAGCGAAGGGAGTAATGAAGAAGAAGACTTGGCTATGCTGACCCACCAAGTGAAGAAATTTTTGAGAAGAAAGAAGAATTTCCAAGGAAATTTCAGAAAGGGGCAAAGGAAGCCCGTTCAAACCAAGGGCGAGCCGAGCAAGCCCAACAATGTTATTTGCTATGAATGTAAGAAGCCCGGGCACATGAGAGGAGAGTGCCTAGATCTGAAAAGAAAGTTCAAGAAAGAAAAATTCAGAAAGCCAAAAGTCATGGTCGCCACATGGAGCGATGAAGAGGATGAACAGTCCGAAGAGGAGCTGCAAGAGCTCGTAGAAAGCTTGTGTCTTATGGCACACGAAGATGATTCAACTGTGGTAAATTCTGACCCTAACTTTATCTCAAATGAACAATGGGAATCCGAGTATGTAAAGTTGTATACGAAATATAGGAAAATTAGATATGAAAATAAAACTCTCAAAAAGAAAATTGAAGATTTAACACATGAGGGTACTTCTGTCAAGTTTGAGAAACTAGAACAGGAATGGTTTGAATTAACATAAGAAAAAGAAAGCTTGTTACAAAAAATTTCAGACACTCAGAAAAACCGAGAAGAAGTGATATGTAAAATGTCTGAAATGGAAAAGAATTTTGAAAAATTAAAAAATGAAGAAGAAGTTCTAAAATCCACAAATTCAAAACTCGAAAAGAAGAATGTGAGTTTGAATGAAGAGGTTGTTGAATTACAGTCCACCTTATCTAGGTTTGTCAAAGGCAAACAAAACTTAGATAACTTGTTGGGAGTTAAGGTTAACTTCTAGAAAGAAGGGTTGGGGTACATTCCCCAAAACAAAAAATCATTTGAGCACAAGATCATAACTTCCTTTATTCATGAAAAGGACAATAACTGTGCTTCATGTTCATATGCAAAGCCTTAACATGTCCAACCTAATCCATGCAAATTTCAAAGAAGGTTTTCAAATATTAACTGCTTTCACTGTGGTAGATTTGGTCATGTTATTGCTAATTGTTGGTTCAAACAAAACACTCAAAGAAATCATGTTGCTTGGACCAGAAAAGATATGTGCAGAATTGGACTAACTCCTATGGACCCAAATTAGTTTTGGTACCAAAAATAATTGCATGACAATGTTGTTTCTTGAGATATGCCTTGAAGCTAGGGGGAGTAAATGGTACCTAGATAGCAGTTGTTCAAGGCATATGACAGGGGACAATAAGGTGTTCTCTACGCTGTAAGACAAGGATGGAGGTTCAGTTACCTTTGGAGGTAAAGACAAAGGTAAAATCATCGGGATTGGCAACATAGGTAAAAATTCTGAAACCATAATTGAAAATGTTCTTTTGGTGAAGGGCTTGAATCATAACCTTTTGAGCATAAGCCAATTGTGTGACAAGGGCTTTAAAATTGTCTTTGATGAAACTCACTGTCTTGTCATGAATAAAATTTCAAATGAAATAAAGTTCATCAGAAAAAGGAACAATAATGTATACACCGTTGATCTTTACGATGTTTCATGTGATGATGTGTGTTTAGTAGCTAGCAATCATGAAAGTGCATGGTTATGGCACCGAAGACTAGGTCATGCTAGTTTTGGAGTGATCTCCAAATTGTCTAGACATGAGTTGGTGAATGGATTGCCAAAGTTAAAGTTGGAAAGTGATAAAATCTATGAGGCTTGCACAAAAGACAAGCAAACACGCATCTCTTTCAATAATAAGAATATTATTTCTACCTCCTAGCCTTTGGAACTGCTGCATCTTGATTTATTTGGCCCAACTAGTACATCAAGCATAGGAGGAAAATCTTATGGATTTGTGATTGTTGATGATTACTCCAGATTCACATGGGTATTATTCCTAGCCAATAAAAGTGATACCTTGATAGAGTTTCAAGTATTTTGCAGGAAAATCCAGAATGATAAAGGATACCTCATCATCACAATTCAAAGTGATCATGGTGGTGAGTTTGAAAATCATGAATTCAATAGCTTTTGCAAGGAGAAGGGATACACACATAACTTCTCATCACCAAGGACGCCTCAACAAAATGGTGTAGTGGGGAGGAAAAACAGAACCTTGATAGACATGGCACGGACCATGTTAAGTGAGAACTCCCTACCAAAATACTTTTGGGCTGAGGCGATAAGTACAATATGTTACATCATCAACAGAGCAATGGTAAGGCCCATTTTGAAGAAAACTCCATATGAGCTCTACAAGGATGAAGCTCCTAGAAATCCAAATGATTCTGGACCATCCAAAGCTAAGGATGAATCAACTGAAGGAACTTCTAGTAAGGATGAAAATGATGAAGATCCTTCAATTGAAATACT
Organism: Amorphophallus konjac; assembly: GCA_022559845.1. Lineage (NCBI taxonomy): Eukaryota > Viridiplantae > Streptophyta > Magnoliopsida > Alismatales > Araceae > Amorphophallus > Amorphophallus konjac. The sequence continues at coordinate 150,525,656 of CM040127.1, read as the reverse complement.
TCAAGAACAACTATTGCAACACCCTGACTTGCCTAGAGCTTCAACATACTAGAAAGATCACCCCGCTTAAAACATCATCGGTAATCCTGAAGATGGGGTAAGAACTAGATCTTCATTAAGGCAAGTGGAAGAAGAGGATTTAATGGCCTTTATCTTACAAGAAGAGCTTAAGGATATTCTTGAAGCTCTTCAAAATGAATCCTGGATTCAGGCTATATATGAAGAGCTACACTAGTTCGAAAGAAACGAAGTGTGGTCTCTCGTGCCGTGTCCCAAGAATCATCCCGTAATTGGAACCCGTTGGGTTTTCAAAAATAAACTAAATGACACGGGATTGGTTGTCAGGAACATGGCCCGACTTGTAGCCAAATGGTATAACCAAGAGATTGGCATTGATTTTGATGAGTCTTTTGCACTAGTTGCTAGATTAGAAGAAGCCCGGATTCTATTGTCCTGTACTTGCTCTTTTAACTTCTAATTATTTCAGATGGATGTTAAATCTACCTTTCTTAACGGGTACATCAAAGACGATATTTTTGTAGAACAACCTCCAGGCTTTGAAGACCCAACACATCTACAACATGTGTACAAGCTGTAAAAGGCCTTGTATGGATTAAAGCAAGCACCAAGGGCTTTGTATGAAAGGCTCACCTCATTCCTAATTGAAAATGATTTAAAAAGAGGTAAGGTTGACCAAACATTCTTCACGAGAAAGTCAGGTAAAGACATATTAGTAGTTCAAGTGTATGTTGATGAAATAATTTTTGGAGCTACTAACAATGCTTTATGTGATGAATTTGCAGAAATAATACAAGGAGAATTTGAGATGAGCTTAATAGGTGAACTTACATTCTTTCTTGGATTGCAGATTAAACAAACGTCAGAGGGCATCTTCATAAATCAAGCCAAATATACCTTGGAGCTGTTGAAGAAATATGGGATGGTAGAAGCAAAACCCATGTTAACTCCGATGGCCACAACCACGAAGTTAGACAAAGATGAAAAGGGTAAAATAGTAGATTCTACACTATTTCGAGATATGATCGGATCACTACTGTATCTCATAGCATGCCATCCTGACATTCATTACAACGTATGTCTATGTACTCGTTTTCAGTCATGTCTTAAAGAATCTCATTTATTGGCTATTAAACGGATTTTTCGATACTTAATTAGCACAATAGACTTTGGCTTATGGTTTCCCATTGGTAGTTCATTTGATTTGATTGCATATACCGATGCGGATTATGTTGGATGTATTGTAGATCGTAAAAGTACTAGTGGCTACTGTCAGTTTCTCGGTGGGTGCCTAGTTTCATGGGCCTCCAAGAAAAAACATTAAGTAGCTCTCTCAACGACCGAGGCTGAATATGTAGTCGCCGGAAGTTGTGGAGCCCAAGTACTTTGGTTCAAAAATCAATTACTTGATTTGGATGTTGAAATGAATTATGTTCCAATCTTGTGTGACAATACCTGTGCAATCAGCTTGTCAAAAAATCATGTACAACACTCTAGGTCAAAGCATATTAACATTCGACATCATTTTCTGAGAGATCATGTAGGAAAAGGGGTCTTTGAATTGAATTTCATTGACACACACAATCAATTAGCTGACATCTTCACAAAACCCCTAAACCAGAGTAATTCAGCAAAATAAGAAGAGAACTTGGCATGTGCAAGGGAGAGAGCATACATACCTAGGTTTGCATTTAGGTTAAGAGTTGCACATGTAGAAAAATCATTTGCATAAAGGGTAGATTGCCATGCATACTCTGTGTGATTATTACCAATAACTTGTGTGTATATACACCCTTGCATGCTTGAATGTAATTATACATACAGCCCTCCTTGAAACTTTTCTAACGCCGAATATTTCTTGATTAAATAAGTGTGGACCCAGTGACTTCGAGATCTGAGGCACCTTCTGAGGGGGAGAGTCAGAGGATTTTTTCAATACCCCATCACCTCTCATTTTAAGTCATTCCCTCTCATTATTCCAAGGTGTTGGTTCAATCAAGAAGGAAGGTTGATGGAGGTTTATAAAAAAATAAAAAACAAAAAAAGGAGGTTGAAGGAGTTATAAAAAGAAAATGGAAAATTATGGCAAGGTCGACCATTTCTGTCGACCGCCGCCCCGAGTCCGGTCGACCGAACCCGGCGAATCGGACCGGCCGAACCAACAACCAAACCCTTTTTTAAGGGGTCTTCTCACCCCATTTCTTCATTCTATCTCCCCCATTCTCTCTCCAACCTTCTTCCCTAACCCTAGAACACCCAAACTCCAACTCTCTGTTGTGCCTCTGTGATTTTGATGATAGCAAACACTATAAGTCACCATGTGTTTGCATAAAAGATTGAATGAAGGATTGAATGTTTATGCATCTGCTCTTGCTTGCTGTGCATTGCTTAAGTCAGTGCTGGTGAATAATTGTTGTATGCATCACGAGTATAATTGTTGTATGCACGAGTTTGATGAACATTTCATGGGTATGCTTGTGCATGCATCACACTGAAGAAGGTCAGTGCATTTTCTGTCTTGGTACAAACTTTGCATACTTATATAGCATAGTCAGTGCATGTTTTACTTCGGTGCATATGTGCACTCGGTGCAATGTTGGTCGTGAACACAGCATACTTGGATCGGTGCGTATAGAAGATCGGTGCAAAAGTTTTGCCTCGGTGCAAACCTTGCCTCGGTGCATATTGTGTTCATGCTTACATTAAGGTCAGTACAACCATGCTCATTTAGTAGAGCGTCCGTGCATGTTTCATCTTATGTGACCAAGCATAAGGTCGGTGCAACCTTTGTTGGTGCACGCTGGATAGGTCGGTGCAAGGCATCCTTTACACGCACCCAAGTCGGTGCATTCTCTTGGCTGCTCATACACAAGGTCGGTGCAGAATTCCAGTTTGTGTAGACTAAAGTCAGTGCATATCTTAGCCAGTGCATTGATTTGTTCGCGTCTTTGAGTCCGTGCTCTTAGCAATATTAAGTCGGTGCAAGATTTGGTTTCAAAGGATCAACGTCGGTGCAATGCCTTTAGCACATCAGGTACATCTGTGCAATATTTCTCATAGCATTCACTGAGTCGGTGCAACACTTGCACCAAGTAATTAGAGTCTATGCATCCCTCTAATACTCGCACACACGGAGTCCTTGCAAGGCTGCTCACGACCCGAGCAGGTCTGTGCAATGCTTGCACATTGCATACACATAGCTAGTGCATCTGTTAGTCTTGTGCTGCAATTAAGTCTGTGCACATCTGGCTTATTCACCTATTGACTCCGTGCAGTCCTATTTAACTCTTTACTATATGTATAACTGTCTCGAGCTGATATTTCTTTCTGACTGTATGACAGGTATTTTTTTGAGAAGAATAAGAATGGCACGTGATCCAAGAGTGGAGGAGGTGCCAAGATCGTGACACGTGGAAAGCATTGAGCTAGGATGCTACCACGTGGGCCAAGGCATTTGGGCGGGAGTCGTGAAAAGCACACGCCCTACATTTGTTGCTCATATAAAAAGGAAGCCTCTCCTTCCTGAGAAAGTGATCAAAGTAAAAAGATCTAGAGCTAGCACGATCCAGAGAGGAAGAGGAAGAAGGAGAGAGAGAGCTTTTGAGAGCAGAGATCGAGAGAAGAAAAGAGAGAATAGCAGAGAGAGAAAAGAAGCAGAAGAAGAGGAAGAAAGAAAGAGAGTGAAGAAAGAGCTCGAGGAGAAGAAGATAGAAGAATTTCCTGAAAGATTAGTTCCACTGGACCTTGGATCAAATCCAGGCCAGTCTGCTCCCTGAGAGCCACATTGGTACTATCATCTTATATAGCTTTCTGTCGCTATGATTTCTCGTTTCTGTTTTTCTTTTACACTCTTTATTTCAAGCTGTTTGTCAGCAGAGCAAGCTGTGTTGCTCAGCTGTAGCAGAGGAGGATTCCTCTGGACGGGTTAAGCTGTAAGCCCCAGCGATTGCAGAGGTGGACTCCTCTGGACGGGTTAAGCTGTAAGTCCCAACGGTTGCAGACGGGGACTCCTCTGGTCGGTGAAGCTGTAAAGCCCAGCAGTCAAACTGTGAGTCAGCGGATGGCTAAGCTGTATTGCCTAGCGGAAGCAAGCCGTGATGCTCAGTTGATGTTGGCAAGCTGTGAGGCCCAGCTGTTAAGCTGTGTATCAGCGGAATCCACACTCTAGTTGGAGTGTGGGGTAGACGTAGGTCAGTGGACCGAACCACCTTAAAATCTATTGTCTCCATGGTTTGATTTCTTATCTGATTGTCGATATATGAATGGCTAGGAGCGTTTCATTTGAGTATTCTATCCAAATGCTTTAAGGCACACGCCGTTCGTACTTGACTCTGTATACGGATCAGACTTGGCTAAGTGTCCATAGTTCATGTAGCCCAACTGATTGATCAAGTGCTTCTGTGAATCTCTTAGTTGGAAGATCTCAATTGATTTCTATTCGTTAACTCTGATTGCTTTAAGTGTTAATTGGATGAAGTTTTAAAGGGGAGATTCATTCACCCCTCTCTAAATCCATCGCACTAGCTCCAACAGTTGGTATCAGAGCGGGTGTCTGCACAGAGGGTCCAGCGACCTGCAGATCCGATCTGTAATTAGATTTGGTGCGATCTGAGTGATCCGTCTACTTGCGTTAATTGATCTAATCTTTTTTTAGATTTCTGATCTTGTCTAAGCATGAAATCCATAATCGATCTTCCGAGGTTTGAAGGTGTAGAGTTTTACAAGTGGTTTAATCAACTTAGAGAGTATGTGATGCAAGTTAATCCAGATCTATGGATAATCATTGCACACAGCTCTTATGATGTTCCAAAGGACAATTCCTTATGGAAAATCTCTGACCACTTGAAATATGCAAGGAATCAGAAGGCCCTGGACCTAACTCTAAGGGCTATAAACACTGACAAGTTTCAATGTGTGCTTGAGTGTTGCAGTGCATCAGAAGCTGTTAATATGGTTGCAGCTATCAAATGTCAAGATGCGGTAAAGTGTCTCATGGCAGTAGACGAAGACGAGGATTATATAGAGGAAACTTCGTCACAGGTAAATTCTGATACTGGCAATTTCTCTCTCGAAAATTTGATTATGTTGAATGAGCATCTAATTGAGAAGTACGATAAAATTAAATCTGAGAAAAAGAAACTAAGAAAAGAAATGTTGCATGAAATTAGAAGTATGAAGGTGGAAAATGAAAACCTAAAGTCTGAAAATGAGAGTTTAAAAAATAGACTCATCAAAGAAAATGATTCTTGCAATGAATGTGTTGTTCTCAGAGATATGATTAATGATATAGATTATGATGAAAATATGCAAAAAGAATTAGTCAAATCTCTGAAAGAAGAAAACAAGTTATTATTGGAAAAGAAAAAGATTGAACAACGCAAATCTGAAATCATTTGTGATGTTTGTCCTACATTGAAACAGTCTTATGATACTTGCTTAATAGATGTTCAAAATTTTAAGGAACAAAATGGTTCTTTAAAAATTGAGAATCAAACATGTTTGAATAAGATATCAGAACTTGAGAATCAGCTGAATAAGAAGAAAGACGAGCATCTAAAAAGCATGCAAGAATTGATCGAGATTAATTCTGTAATGGACAAACTGAAGTTTGAAAATGCAGAAGTTCAAAAAGATAATGAAATTCTCAAGGCTAGAATGAATGAAGTCAATAAGGAACCCGTACATATTTCTTCTGTAGAGTCAAGCTGCAACAAGTGCTCGGTTATGCGAGAACGTAATGAGGAACTCTATAGTGAAAATGAATGGCTGAATAAACAAATTGCTTCGTTTAAAGAGGATCATAAAAATCTACTTGGTGAGAAAATTAAAGTGGAAGAAAGAGAAGTGGAACTAATTGAGAAACTGGAGTTGATGTCCAGTAATGAAAAATGTGATGAAGAAATTAAAAAATTGCATGAGGAAAATAAAGAACTGAAGGAACAAAATAAGAAACTCATGGTCTTGAACATTGTCGCATCTGAAAGATGGTTAACCCTTGAGAAAGAGAAAGCTGCAAATAAAGAAACTCAATCTGAGAAGGAACAAAAACTGAAACAATTGAATAATGCCGTATCTGAAAGGCTTCGTGCTTTAGAAAAAGAAAAAGTTGTTGGTATAGAAAAAGCTTAGAGACTGTGCAATCTGGAACAAGAAGTTGAGAAATATAAAATTGAAAATAAGGTGCTAAGTGGGTGACTTAATTGTAGTGAACAGGAGATTGCCAGTTATGAATTACACATTGCCTCCCTAGAAAATAAAATTCATGATCTGGAAAAATCACCATCCAAGTCTGCTGAAAATAAAGTCAAAATGATAGTTGTCATGGAAGGCGAGGATGATGATTCAAGAAAGGGGATTAGTTGCAATTCTGGTGTTAAGGAAATTATTAGAAACCAGCTATACACCACTTTTGTACAAAGCTCTAATGTAGCTGGTACCTCAAGTCAATCCCCAAAATAAAATAAAACTCTGAAAACACCTTCATCATCTGTCTTTCAATTTAAGGCTCAGAAAAATGAACAACAAACAAATGTTGTGAACAAGGGTAAACAATTGAACAAGAATGGTAAGAAAAATAAGGTCAAAAATGTCCCTACTTGTGTCTTGAAATCTGCTAGCTCTGCTACATCTGATGGGTCAATGCATACTGCTCATGACTCATTTACTTATTCGTATGCATCTGATAAGAGTGTTTCATGCCATCATTGTAGCAAGGTAGGCCATGTAATGGATGTTTGCAATTTGATGGCTGATGATGAGCACCTCTGTGAAACAATGCATTCTAAGAATTCATTTGTTAGAAACCATGCTACTAGGAAATCTTATGCTTCATGCTATTACTGTGGTAGGCGTGGTCATTTAATGAATGAGTGCTCTGTTATGAAATTCGATGATAGGGTGCATGCTAGATATTCTGCTAATCATCATGGCCCCAAAAGAAACACGTTTGCTTCAAACCGGCACATTATTTGTTTTAACTGTAACAAACGTGGTTACAAAGCCATTGAGTGCTGGTTTGGATCTACTTGGGGTAAAAATAGTTATAAAGGTAAGCACATCAGGTGCTTCGAGTGTAGGAAGCATGGCCATACAGTCAAGGACTGTTAGTATGTTTAGGAAAATTCTGTTAATCCCTATTCTGTCAAATTCTCCGCAAAACGACCTGTGAACTTTTCATGCTTTAACTGTGGTAAGCCAGGTCACAAATTTGCTGAATGTTGGCTGATTAAGAATAAGAAACAAAATGTCCATGTAAACAATAGAACATTTCATGCTCAGGTTCATAGGTCTCATGCTGCTGTTGATATGCATCATAGGACCAGAAAATCTGATGTTTCATGTAGATATTGTGGTAAATATGGTCACTTCATGGCCAATTGTTATCTGATGGATTTTGATGACAATGTCGCTAAGAAACTATTCATAACTCCTGTTAGGGCTAATACAGGACCCAAGGCAGCTTGGGTTCCTGCAGGATCAAAATGATTACTTTACTGCAGGTGTGCCTTGGAATGAATAAATATGGGTCAATAAACCAAGGCACTCAAAAATTGAAAGACCCCATGATCCTGCTCTTCAGGTATGTTCTGAGCACTTACTTCAAATTCTGTCATCTGAAATCGTGAGTTTGAAAGGTTTGAATATCATGTTGATTTGAGCTGTGCTGAATTGAAATCATCTGAAAATTTGAATTGCACATAATGTTTATGGTAATCTTCTTTTGATTGAATTGCATGTCTGTTTCATGAGCTTTCATCATAAAACCATGTGTTATGTTTTCTTTGTATACCATGCACTTAATCAGGGGGAGTTTGACTGCTTTCGCATGATGTTCATACTTTGAGCTATGTGTGCACATGTTCATTGAAGATATGTTGAATTCATTTCTTATCTGCATGCATTAATATTTTGACATCTGTTTGTGCACATAGAGAAGGTTAGAAACTCATGAGCATAGTCTGCACATTCATGATGCATATTTTGTCAAAACTCCCTACATTCTATCATTGCACTTGTTGCATTTAAAATCTTCATACATTGCATATAGTCAGGGGGAGTTTGGTTATCCCTGCATAATGTTCATGACATTCATGTACAGGAAATATCTCTAGGAGTGTCATTGCATATGCATGCATGTAGAGTAGTGTATTGCATATCATCAAATTTGAAAAATCTAAAAAGAAATGACTCATTGTATCTAGACAGGGGGAGTATTTGAGACTAATTAGTCTTTCATGATCTAAACCCTTCCATATCTAGTCACTCAAATCTTTCTCGAGTTGAACTAGACTTTATTGTTGTCAAGTTGATCTGTCTATACTCTAGACTCAGCTATTGGTTTCTTGTAAATCTATCTGATGCATATTGATCATACCTGTTGCAAGCATGAGTTCCGTTTGTCTTACTCTCTATGCATGTTTGTCAAATGTCTCTTGCTGCTGAATGCTTTGTCCATGTTAAACGTACAGAGAAGTGAAGTAATATCAGTTTGTGTACCCTTTCACAAATCTGAAATCATCCTTAATAAAGAATCTTCTATTATACAGGTTTAAGAATGTTTGTTGATTTGAATTGGTTTAAGTCTTATGTATTCTTAAGTTTGAATTTGAAGGACCTGAAAATATCTGAATCAGTTTTTTTTAATAAACCTTAACTGACTGTCTCATGTAAGTTCATGTAAGATCTTCCGACATCTGAAAATTGAAACCTTGATTTACTTTGGTTGAAATGCATGTAACCTGTATTGTTTTTAAACAAGTCACTTTGAAAATTAAAAGGGCAGCAACAATAAAATCATTGTAAAAGAAATGAATATTGTGGCAGAGCAATGACTGAATTGCACGGAGAAACTGAACCCTCAATCAAAGAAATGGAGAGGAATTTATGTCATGAAGTGCTTCATGTTACCTCTGTTCATATGGTCAAATCTATAGTGCTCGTTTCACTTAGTAACTGGGGGTACTGGCGTCTGAAAAACGTGTACCCTTAATGTCAAAGGTGTAAATCATCTGTGTAGTTTTTGATCAGAGACAGATATGGTAGTTTATGCTTAGTAACTGGGGGTACTAGCGTCTAAGCCACGTGTACCCTTAATGTCAAAGGTATAAATGACACCTATCTGGTCACTAAGCTCAATGTTAAAAGCAAAAGTGAAAAAGACTTGCTGTAACCCTTGCAATTCAAAATTCACTGAGTGTTACTTTGTTTAACCTCAATACTCTTGACTGTTTTTCCTACAGAAGTCAATGGAATTAATTGTGTAAGATGAAAGGAGTTTGAACTAGAATGTTATATGAGAAATTGGTTCATCTTTATTAAAAAGTTGCTTCAGATATGAGTATTGTATTTTATTGACAAACCTTGTGTACATCATTCTTAAACCATGCTTGTCAATCAAAGCCATTTCATAATCTTTTATAATAGAAGATTCTGAAACTTTAAACATGGATATATGAATTGGGTACCCCACTGAAAATCTTTTCTTCTCATGTACTTTGGCTTGGAGATCACACCTACTCAGATTCTGCTCACTTGAAACTCATTGTGCTTATCTTCTACACTCTTTTACAGTCCACAAATCAAGTTGTGCTTCTATTAATTTTTTCAATCTGTCATGATCTGAACTGCTATATCAATGTACCAGGTATCAAACTTCCAATCTCACTAATCCTGTGGTTGCTGATCATTCATGATCCTCTTGTTGCATTCATGTTATGTCATTAAGGGGGAGAATAGCTTTTCTATGCCTTCATGACTTAGTCAAAGGGGGAGTTTTTACTTCAATCATTTCCTGCATGCTTGTATTTCTCTCTCAAACTATTTTCTTTTTGCTAACGTCAAAGGGGGAGAATAATTTGCCATGAGAGTCAATGTTGACTCATAGTGTTGCCATCATCAAAAAGGGGGAGATTGTTGTGCCTCTGTGATTTTGATGATAGCAAACACTATAAGTCACCATGTGTTTGCATGAAAGATTGAATGAAAGATTGAATGTTTATGCATCTGCTCTTGCTTGCTGTGCATTGCTTAAGTCAGTGCTGGTGAATAATTGTTGTATCCATCACGAGTATAATTGCTGTATGCATCACGAGTTTGATGAGCATTTCATGGGTATGCTTGTGCATGCATCACACTGAATAAGGTCAGTGCATTTTCTGTCTCGGTGCAAACTTTGCATACTTATATAGCATAGTCAGTGCATGTTTTACTTCGGTGCATATATGCACTCGGTGCAATGTTGGTCGTGAACACTGCATACTTGGGTCGGTGCATATAGAAGATCGGTGCAAAAGTTTTGCCTCGGTGCAAACCTTGCCCCGGTGCATATTGTGTTCATGCTTACATTAAGGTCAGTACAACCCTGTTCATTCAGTAGAGCGTCCGTGCATGTTTCATCTTATGTGACCGAGCATAAGGTCGTTGCAACCTTTGTTGGTGCAAACTGGATAGGTCGATACAAGGCATCCTTTGCACGCACCCAAGTCGGTGCATTCTCTTGGCTACTCATACACAAGGTCGGTGCAGAATTCCAGTTTGTGTAGACTAAAGTGAGTGCATATCTTAGTCAGTGCATTGATCTGTTCACGTATTTGAGTTCGTGCTCTTAGCAATATTAATTCGGTGCAAGATTTGGTTTCAAGGATCAACGTCAGTGCAATGCCTTTAGCACATCAGGTACGTCTGTGCAATATTTCTCATAGCATTCACTGAGTCGGTGCAACACTTGCACCAAGTAATTAGAGTCTATGCATCCCTCCAATACTCGCACACACGGAGTCCTTGCAAGGCTGCTCACGACCCGAGCAGGTCTGTGCAATGCTTGCACATTGCATACACATAGCTAGTGCATCCGTTAGTCTTGTGCTGCAATTTAGTCTGTGCACATCTGGCTTATTCACCTATTGACTCCGTGCAGTCCTGTTTAACTCTTTACTATATGTATAATTGTCTCGAGCTGATATTTCTTTCTGACTGTATGACAGGTATTTTTTTGAGAAGAATAAGAATGGCACGTGATCCAAGAGTGGAAGAGGTGCTAGGATCATGACACGTGGAAAGCATTGAGCTAGGATGCTGCCACGTGGGCCAAGGCATTTGGGCGGGAATCGTGAAAAGCACACGCCCTACATCTGTTGCTCATATAAAAAGGAAGCCTCTCCTTCCTGAGAAAGTGATCGAAGCAAAAAGATCTAGAGCTAGCACGATCCAGAGAGGAAGAGGAACAAGGGGATAGAGAGCTTTTGAGAGCAGAGATCGAGAGAAGAAAAGAGAGAATAGCATAGAGGGAAAAGAAGCAGAAGAAGAGGAAGAAAGAAAGAGAGTGAAGAAAGAGCTCGAGGAGAAGAAGATAGAATAATTTCTTGAAAGATTAGTTCCACTAGACCTTGGATCAAATCCAGGCCAGTCAGCTCCCTAAGAGCCACATTGGTACTATCATCGTATATAGCTTTCTGTCGCTATGATTTCTCATTTCTTGTTTTTCTTTTACACTCTTTATTTCAAGCTGTTTGTCAGCAGAGCAAGCTGTGTTGCTCAGTTGTAGTAGAGGAGGATTCCTCTGGACGGGTTAAGCTGTAAGCCCCAGTGATTGCAGAGGTGGACTCCTCTGGACGGGTTAAGCTGTAAGCCCCAGCGGTTGCAGAGGGGGACTCCTCTGCTCGACGAAGCTGTAAAGCCCAGCAGTCAAGCTGTGAGTCAGCGGATGGCTAAGCTGTATTGCCCAGCGGAAGCAAGCTGTGATGCTCAGCTGATGTTGGCAAGCTGTGTGGCCTAGCTGTTAAGCTGTGTATCAGCGGAATCCACACTCTAGTTGGAGTGTGGGGTGGACGTAGGTCAGTGGACCGAACCACCTTAAAATCTATTGTCTCCGTGGTTTGATTTCTTATCTGATTGTCGATAGATGAATGGCTAGGAGCGTTTCATTTGAGTATTCTATCCGAATGCTTTAAGGCACACGCCGTTCATACTTGACTCTGTATACGGATCAGACTTGGCTAAGTGTCCATAGTTCAGTAGCCCAACTGATTGATCAAGTGCTTCTACGAATCTCTTAGTTGGAAGATCTCAATTGATTTCTATTCATTAACTCTGATTGCTTTAAGTGTTAATTGGATGAAGTTTTAAAGGGGAGATTCATTCACCCCCCTCTGAATCCATCGCACCAGCTCCAACACTCTCAAGCCCACAAAACTCCTCATTCTCCCACCCGCACAAGATCCGGTCTGTTCATCACGGTTTTGGGATGAAACCTCTGCAGCGGCTTGTGCGACCTTGAAGCTATTCCCTAGGTTCCAGATTGTGGAGAAGATCTTTTCAAGCCCTTGGTGTGTCTATCGGTCCATCTACATCCCCAGGGAAGAGTTCAATCCTTTTCAAGGGTTTTCATAGCGGGTTTTCTAGTCTAGGATGCCACCTAGAAGAAGTTCTCGGCGTTCTACCCAGGGGGAACCCAGTGCTCAGAGACGTGAGGTCCCGGCTCCTCCACCACAGTGGGCTCCTACACCTCCTCGTGCACCACGGTTGCCTCCATGGCCCATAATCGACCCTCGACTAGTCGATTTCAATGAGGTGAATGACATTCTTCCCGATCTATGTGCACTATTTTAGATTCAAGACGGATGGGTTGATTTTGTCACAAGATATCCCCGATACTATCCCAACCTAGTCCAGAAATTCTATGGCAATTTGATTGAGAGAAATGAACGGTTATATACGGTTGTTCAAGGTGTTGAGATTACTATTACTCCGGACCTTTTTGAACAAGCCTTAGGAGTTTCAGCCAGGGGTGCAGACATGGTTTTTGGTCATGGTGCCATTGAGGACACCTTTCTTTCTATGATCGGCTGTGAATATGTACGTGGTGTCAGTGACTTGATCACATTGAATGCCAACTATTTTCCACCACTACAGCAAATCCTGCACCACATGTTTACTGCATTAATATATCCCAAGAGTGGAAGCCGAAATGAAGTGACAGAAGTTCACAAATTCTTGTTTTACTATATTATGAATGGGATATTAGTTAACATGGGTCGGCTCATGACAGATTTGATTAGGACATGCCATACCCAACTGCGGAGATCCTTGTCGTATGCTTCACAGCTGACGGGAGTGTTCATTTATGCTGGCATTAATCTGGCTGATGAACTGTTTATTCGAGTCAGGCAAGATGATGTGTATAACAAACACAAGATCTTTTCTGACTTTGGATATTATTGGGGTCCCGATGGCCAGTTACGTAGAAATGTGCCGGTTTATGGGGAAGAATCAAAAGCAGAAGAGGAATAGCAGCAGTAGGGTCAAGGGGAAGCCCCCCCTCCAGATAAGGCAGAGGACCAGCCTCCTCCACCTTCACCTCCACATGTAGATCCGGAGATGCCTCCTCCTCCTCAGTTCTTTTACGGGGAGTCCTCTACTCAGGGGGCAGGGCAGCCTTCTTGGGTAGATTCTGAGACTTTTGATAAGCATTTTTCTGGACTGGTCACTCGCGTGGATACCTTTGGGAACCAACTCTCTACTTTTGGGGATCACATAGACACAATGGGTGATATGTTGGACACCATGTCCGATCGCATAGATTCCTTCTCCACACCTTGTCCACTCAGATGACCACTCTCTCCACTCATATGACCACCCTCACCCAAAGCCACGAAGACTCACGTGAGGCCTTTCATATCATGAACCGCACTCTTCTTGACATGCAGAGCCATGACGTGGCCCGTGATGACTCCATTGCCAATCTCCAGTACTGCCTTCAGTTTCAAGACCACTCTCTTGAGGACATTTGATGCCGCCTTGGCTATCAGCCTCCTCCTGAAGATCAACCTCCTGCAGATGGCAACTGATGATTTTCTTTTGTTTCCTACCTTCAATCTATGTCCTTAGGTCTTGTGTCTTATTGGGTCTACTTTTCCTCTATCCCATCCCCTCTTTTGATGATGCCAAAGGGGGAGAAGTTGTTAGTGTAGGTCTGGTCTATCTACAGCTTATGCATGCGTGTCCCTATATTTGTGTGAATGTTCATTTGTGAGGTTCATTTGTGAGTCAGTTTTGCATTTGCTTTTGTCATGTGTCTAGAAGTCCTGCTTTCTTTCAAGCATCAATGTACTTTGTATTGAACTAATGGAATGAACTGATGAAAAGAATGGACTTGGTATTTGACATTACATGATTGGTTCTTGTCACTCATTTCCTCTCTTGCAAATAAAATGTTTGAATGGCTTGTGTTGCGTTGGCTTAATGAAATGATTACATGGTTTGATCGCCTAGTGGATTGTTGGCTTTTCCTATCTTCACATTGGTTCTATGTATATCAAATGGTGTCGGATGAAAGACCGGCCAGCCCGTCTAAAATCCTTCACTATGCGTGAGTGTAAACTCCGCCTCGTACAAGAATCATGTGAATATTTGCGCGGATAGAATGCGATGTTTTTGCAAGTTCTTAATTTGCCTAAATGCACGTTAATGCGCTTAATAATCTTGAGTTTTGTCATCATCAAAAAGGGAGAGATTGTTGAGTCTCTCCAGGTGATTTTGATGATAATAAAATCCCATATGGCAAACAGTGTGATAGCATTCAATAGTGAAGAAGTAAGAGATCATTTAGGCTCTCAAAGCCATTTTCATCCCAAGCTAAATGCTCAAATTTATCTTGCTTCAAGCTACCAAGATTTAGTCAAACCAAGCTCAAATTGAATGGATCAAATTGCAAACACAAAGTCTTTTGTATATGGACATGATTCATGAACTAAACTCTGTTATTGTGCAGGATTTCTAGGTTTCGGTCGACCAGCTTGACTGGTCCGATCGACCTAATCTCTCAGCAATCAAAAATCTGTAAACATATAGAGTTCGGTCGACCACCAGCCCTGGACCAGTCGACCGATTCTCCCAGAGCTGAAAGCCAGAACTTCTGTCACAGTTAGGTCGACCGACCGACCTTGACCGGTCGACCGAACCCCTCGAAGCCCCTATTTTTGACTTTGTTTTCTTCACGAGGGAAAAGCATCTAGATATGATTTTTTAATCCCAAAAGTCTCCAGACATGCCTGAAATTGTGGATCTGTGTCTGGCATGTCCCTTGAACATTCAAGTGTTATAAAAACATCTCTTAGGGCCAAGAAACCCTAATCACAAAAAGGGGATTAAAGGAAGGCTATCAAAGGAGAAAAGGGGTTGAAGGAAGAACTCCATAAA
The DNA here is from genome assembly GCA_022559845.1 of Amorphophallus konjac. Taxonomy (NCBI): domain Eukaryota; kingdom Viridiplantae; phylum Streptophyta; class Magnoliopsida; order Alismatales; family Araceae; genus Amorphophallus; species Amorphophallus konjac. Next base: position 150,510,443 of record CM040127.1, on the reverse strand, counting down.
TAGTATTTCGTCCAAGCATTCTTCATCAAATCTCAGGCATTTGAAGATCATCCGGAAGCCATTCAAGTGAAAATCAAGCTGAGAAGTAAGCTTCATCAAAAGATCTTCTTCATCCACTAAGGGGGAGCTTAAATCTTAAGTTTTCATTTATGTTTCTACTTCTACTTTCCATTGAGTTTCAAGTGTGTGTTTTTGTAATCTCTAAACATCTGTGTGTGTGTGGATCTACCCAGATCCGTGTGTATGTGTGTGTGTGGCTTTCCTTCACATTTCTGTGTGATTTGGTGCTTGTGCACCTTCGTGGGAGTTTCAAACTCTTCACGAGTGTGTGTGTGTGTGTGTGTGTTTTGTTCTTGTAATCCTTTACAAGATAGTGTGTGAATCCTCACAGTTAGTGAGCGGTGGACGTAGGTTACCGTCGTTGCATCTGAACCACCTAAAAATTGCTGTCCTTGGTGTGGTTTGATCCTTTTCTCCTGTCCCCGTTCTGTGCTAGCACACACTTTAACACTCTCTTGCGTTTTCCATTCAGATCTAGCATAATCTGTCATTTCTACATTAGATCTTTGGTATATCAAAAGGTAGGTTCGGATTGACAAGGCCATTCTTGTTAGGAAGATGATACTTTGCGTGAGCAGAATCTTCAGATTTATATCTCCACCATAGTACCAAGGATCTGCTATGTGTGATAGGTTTTGATAGATCTATTTGTTATTCCATCAGATCCAAGTCTCTAAAAGGTTGTTTCATCATATTTGTTTAATTCTGATAAAAGTTTTGTAAAGTTTGTAATCACCCAATTCACCCCCCCTCTTGGGCGTCATTGATCGCGGGACTGCAAGGAAGTGGTGGTCGACTGTGAGCCACGATTAGGTGGAGTCGACCCCGGAACAGGAAAAGAGTCGACTCAATAGAACTGCTGGCAGAACGCGGTCCAGGGACAACCGCTATAATGAGGTAGTGGTCCGGTCCAGTCCACAATCTAGATAGAGTACAGGAAAATGCAAAAAACTCAAGTACTTTCTAGACCAGTGGGTTTTTAGGGTACAACCAGCTCGGTGTCCTAGTGAGAATCCCAAGCTCGTAGAAACTTACGAAGGCCTTGAAACAAGATTACCTAGTCTGACAAAAGGAATATCCGACAGGGAGGCTCTAAAGTCCAAGAGAGATTTCCTATCAAGTGCAAGTGATCTAATAGCAACGTACCGGAATACGCGCTATATGTAAACTAATGAAACAGAAAGGAGACGAGAAGGGAATGCGCCAAAGCATAAAACGAAGTGTAGGGACTTGCATTAAAAATCCTTAAGTTCAAAACTATAAGATTTGGGCATAAAATATCATAGATGAAAAATAAGTGTTTAAACATGTTGAGGCTAAACATGATGTCATGTCATGATCAGAGAATGGAATTAACAACTAAAGTAGGTATATAGCATAGATATATTGTGAAAATAGACCGGGTTTGATCTGGTTATAGGAACTAGATCACGGTTGATCGAAGACCACTACTAGAGGGTCGCGATTTCTATGAGACCACCTTCTACTTGCAACAGACAGAGATGAAGTCTGGGCTTGCAGAGCCTATTTCTAAGGCAATTAATGATGAGAATCATGTAAAACTGAGAAAATAACCAAGATGACATGTGACTAATGCATGAGAACGCATGGATTTGGCCAAAGTTGTTACCTTTTCCATTAGTTTGCAGGGACATGCATGCAGTGACTACCTAGTTGTGCAGTCATGGAAGAACATGAAATACTATGTGTACAATGCATGAAATCACGAGAAATCAAAGGCCTTTTATTCCTATCTTGAAGTTTTAGCCATTCATGAGATAACCTACCTCTGGGTTTGCTCCTAGAGTGCGAATTTGTCACTAGAAGAGGGCTCTGGTTCCTGCGCGTCCTGCGTAGAAACAACGACTTCCGGTTGCCCTAAATCCTTAGCCTCTTGACCTCTTAACACAAAATTAAGTGGAGGGTTAGAAGATACTAAGGGGAATAAAAACTTCTAAAGGATGAACATAAATGGACAACACTATACCTTCGAACCGTGTAATCCAAAATTAAGGTTCGCATAGGTTGACACTGGGTCCTATTTATAGAGGATGACCTAGGGTTGAGGGATTAGATTGAATTAGGAGTCCTTATTGGGGTTAGAATCGATCCCTAAGAGTCTTAGACATGTCTCCATGTCAGATCACGTCGATCCCTAGTGATTTGGGAGGATTAAAATCCAGACTTTCCTGGGTTCATCAACTTCTGTTTACGGAACCAAGTAGAGGTCTAGAGTGGACTGCGACTAGCAGGTCGCGGTCACGCAACTGACCGCGACTTGCCTGGCCTTCCGAAATTTGAATTTTATTATAATTCAAACTCTAATTTCCTCCTATTTATCTCTTTTAATTAGGGAACTAAGCCTAATACGTCTCTAAGGTTGGGTTTGGGCCTAAAAGCCTTATAATTTGGTCTATGGGCCCATTTTAAATGGTCTTAACGGTCTACAAGTAATTGGGCCTTTAAAAAAATGTTAAATAACTCATTAAATCAATAATTAGTCTATTTTAAGCTTAATTAATTCTATTTAATTTCTAAAAAATCTCAAAAAATTCTTAGATAAAATCCAGGGTTGTTACAGATTACTTCACCAAATGGGTCGAGGCAGAACCATTGGGGAAAATCACAAGTGAAGCGACTTGGAAATTTCATCCTACAGAGCATAATTTGCCATTTTGGAATTTCGTGCGTTCTCACAACCGACAACAGCAAGTAATTCACGAGCACTGTCTTCCAAGAGAAGTGCTCAGAGCTGGGGATTTGGAATCATTACACTTTAGTAGGCCATCCCCAGGTAAATGGCCTAGTGAAAAATGCCTATCGAACGCTCCTTCATGGCATCAAGACCCGCCTGGAGCAGGCAGGCGAGTCTTGGATAGATTCAATTCCAAGCGTCCTATGGGCACACCAGACTACTGCTCGAACTGCCACGTGGGAGACACCTTTCCACTTAGCATATGGAGCGGAAGCAGTTGTCCCTATCAAGATATCCAACCCATCATTAAGGGTTAGCCAGTTCGACGAGGCCAGGAATAATCGACCAATGCGAGAAAACTTAGACCTGCTCAAGGAAGATAGGGAGCGTGCCCAGCTGAGAGTCATAACTTATCAACAACGGCTAGCACAATACTACAACGCTCATGTCATGGAGCGCCACTTCCTCCCTGGGGACCTTGTGCTACATCAAGCTAGCATGGAAGACCCCAGAGCAGTCGTGGGGAAACTGGCCCCAAACTGGGAAGGGCCATATCGGGTTACAGAGGTGCTTGGCAAAGGGGTGTACAGATTGACGACTTTGGATGGGCGAGAAGTTCCACGAACATGGAACTCTGTAAATCTTAGAGCATTTTATCAGTAAATAGAGTTTGTTACTCCTCACTGCTCTGAGTCCCCAATGCTAATGGATCATCGTAAGTTGCCCTCTGAGCCCAACGATGGTGGCTTCCGAGCTCCCAAGGGATGAGCACTCATGCTCCCCTCAAAAACAATGGTGGCTTCCGAGCTCCCAAGAGGCGAGCACTCATGCTCCCCTCCAAAAACCGCTTTAGATGGCTCTTAAGCCCCTCTAGGTGAGCAAGAATCCTCTCCTCTTCAAGAAGAAGGATGTATGCTCACCTCCAAATGTCCAAAGGTGGCTTCTAAGCCTCTTGAGGTGAGCAAGAATCCTCTCCTCTTCAGGAAGAAGGATGTACGCTCACCTCTAAATGTTCAAAGGTGGGTTCTAAGCCCCTTGAGACGCGCAGGAATCCTCTCCTCTTCAGGAAGAAGGATGTACGCTCACCTCCAAATGTTCAAAGGTGGCTTCCAAGCCACTAAGGTCAAGCAAGAGTCCTCTCCTCCTCAAGAAGAAGGACGTGCGCTCAACCCCAAGTAACCAAAGATGGCTTCCACGCCAGGCATTCACAATCCGAGTAATAGCTTTCTCCCCTTTGGAAGAAGGTTGCACCCTCCCTCCTACAAGCACTAACGACGATTTTGAACCTCCACAAGGACAAGACATCTCCTTTAGGGATCACACAGTTGCTTCAGACGTACAAAAGCCCTTCGGAGATTCTACCTACTCTACTATGCCCGTAAGCACTCCACACGAGAGTAACCTAACATGGTCTAGACTCGCGTGGTCATGCCATGAACTAGCCCTGGGTGCGTACAGAAAAATAAGAACAAAGTGGAAGAGAAAGATCGTGCATTTATTTATTGATTGCTGATACAAGGCCCTCAATCACTGTCTACATACTCATCCGTCCAGGAGAAGGATGGAGAGGCGGGGTCACAAAAGTGAATTGGGCACAGGCGTTGGTGCTATCACGATAGCCAGCCAGCCAACCCTCCACAAAGTCACTGTCTACATCGACCTGCTCATTAGGTGTGGCATGAGAAGGACATGATTTGGTCAGAGCACCATCTGCAAGGCCTACGCCCTTGGGAGAGGCTGGGTCCAAAGAAGCTTCAGCCGCTAGCTTCACCGGAGGAGGGTTCGTTCCCACCACAGTAACGACAAGAGTGCTGGGGACCTTGGAAGGTTCCCCTTCCACTGCGGAACCAGGAGTTGGCTGGGACATGGTGACAGCAAAGGTGAGTTTAAGGGAATCAAGAAGTGCACGATGCCTTAGAGCAATCTCCTATCCCTACTATTTATACGGGAGGTCTTCTCCCCTTTGAAGAAGCAGTGGTGGGTCACCCCCTACTCACGACGAATGGTTCCCTCCATGGGACTCACACATTATAGGAAAGTGTGGACTCGTTAATGGCAATAGAATCAAGAAGAAATCAAGCAACCGACACATGAGAAAGATAGTTGCAGAAAAGAAATTTTATTGATAAAGGGGGAGGAGTACAAGCAACTAGTCATCCCCCTTGGGACGAAACTAGTTAGTTAGAGGTTCATCACCCCCTTGTTACAATAAAAGTAGTCCACCTTTGCCAGGGCATCACGCCAGCCCTAAAGGTAGCCTTGCCTGTACTCATTAGAGACTCCTGTGTTACTCCCTTCACCAACTGGTGGGTCCAGCACCGACCACGCTTCTTTGCTAAAATGTAGCCGCTTGGCAGGAGCCCCCTCCGGTGAAGACCCTTGCCCTTCGGATGACATCGCTCCTAAAGATGCTTCAAACAGAAAAGAGAACATTGAGTGCCCTTAGGTTCTTCACGGGACTCCTAATTATAGGGAGGCAAACGAAGCCCCCAGAAGGGGCAAAGGGTCTTCACCCTTTCTTGATCTCACGGGAAATGAAGCGACAAAATCTCGAGGATCGTACCCTCAAGTATCTCACACTTTCCGAAGATACTTTGGTCATCGATTCGTATCCCAATGAAGATTTAAGCGGAGGAAAGCAAACACAAAAGCTCCATGGAAAGTAAATAGACCGCCAGGCAACTGGGACTTACAAAGAAAAGGTAAACATCTTTTATTATGTTGAGTGTGTGATTTTGATGATCACAAAATGTTATTTTAGTGCATTTATTATTGGAGTGCCTTTTGATTTAAACTAGGTAGCTTGATGCAAGTCGACTTGTGCCTTGGACAAGTCAACTTGGTCTTTTGTTTAAATGGTCTTACATGTGCTTGAATCGCTTTATTTTCTTGCTATGAAGTATGAAATTGATTTACGTTTGTGGAGATTGAAAAGTGTGGTTATTTTAAAAAATAAGAATCAAGTTCCATAAGGTTGAAATCTTTGATTTTGATGCTTATACTAAATTGGTAGTTTTTGTGCTTTTGCATGTTAAAATCAATAAATAGACTCCTCAAGAATCAAGGGGCAATGGGTTCATCAATCCCCTTTAATCCTTTGGTCATTAAGTGGTCTAGCTTCATTTTTCAAAATCATACAGGAGAGAGTCGACTTTGGGAGTCGACTCCCCCCTGCCTCTCTGCTGTCTGCTGAACAGACATGAGTCTCTCAGAACCCCGTTCTGTTCTTTAAGCAGACAGAGGAGAGAGTCGACTCTGGGAGTCAACTCTCATTCCTCTGAGTTCTATTTTTGGTGTTTTAGCTAGGGAATGTGCCATGAGTTGACTCCTAGAGAAGACTCTTTCCAGTGCCCATTCGTAAACCTGATCTAAACCTGATTTTGCCCAATAAAAATGTTACCAAATTGCCCCCACTTTGTTCCTAACCTTGTGGGATGGTTCTTAGACTATTCTAGAAGGGGCATCTATGTCTTTTAACCCCTCTCATGGGTATATAATGTATTGTTGCGAATTTGGGAGATTTTATCTAAGGGTTTTTCTTGTTTTTTGTGTGCAGGAGAAGAAGGAGGAGAAAGAAGAACGCGGGGATCCTTCAACCTCTTCTTCCCCTGATTTCAACCCCTTAGGTACAAGATCAAAGTGCAGGATCAACATCTACCACAAATCTAGGAGCTGATGTGCCATCTTCTTCATCGAAAAATCGAGATACAAGCGTTGGAGATTCAGATCTGGGCTTCAATCTCTTGAACTTCAATGAAGTGCAGTCTAGCGAGTTGCTTTACAAGAGAAAGAGAATTTCTACCCACTCCTTTAATTTTTCTTGATTGATTTTCATCTGAACTTATATTTTTGGGTGATCAGATCTTGTACATCCTTCAAATATTTCTGTTGATACACTGTGGAGTGTGTGTGAGCTGTGTGTGAACAGTAGTTTGTTGGCATTGTGCTACAATCTGTGCAGCGTGTGGAGTTAAGCTACATCTTGTAGCGTGTGTGTGTTGGAGACATTGTCGCCGTGGTTTGTAGGAGATTTTATCTCCGTTTGCTTCATTTTGAAGTGTGTGAAGCCTCACCAAGTTGGTGAGGGGTGGACGTAGGCAGACGTGTAGGTCTGGCTGAACCACTTTAAAAATCCTGCATATTTTGTGGTTGATTGATCATTATTGTGATTCCTAGTTGTTTCTCTAGTGTGGATTTATGAACGGTGAGTTTGAGGGAATTTTTGTTCCATCAATCTGATTTATCCATAAAATTAATAGAACATCATTTTAATAGTTTCATTTGTCTGCACGATTTGGGGGTAAATAATTCACCCCCCCCCTTCTTGTTCACTTTTAGTCTGGGCCAACAAGTGGTATCAAAGCAGGTCTCTGATTTTTTTCATTCAATCTAGTGATTGCAGAGTAAAGATTGTTCATCATGGCTAACAAAGGAATGCTCCCTGAGGGACATTCGATTCATCGACCCCCCTTCTTTGATGGGAATAATTATCCTTATTGGAAAAATAGGATGACTATTTTCTTAATAACACAAGAATACGATGTCTGGCGTGTTGTAAGCAAAGGACGATATGAATTACCAGTGGATGAGGGAAAATGGAATGATGAGTATATAAGTAAATCCTATGCTAACTACAAAGCTATGAGTATTATCCAATGCGTAATTCACCCAAATGAATATTCACGCATCTCTATGTGTTCTTCTGCGCAGGAAATGTGGGATAAGCTGAGGCTTATATACGAGGGGACTTCTGAGTTTAAAGAAACCAAGGCGAATTTACTCATCAGGGACTATGAATTATTTGCAATGAAGCTATATGAGATAATATCTCAAATGTTCGCAGGACTAAGTGAGATCACAAATGCGTTGAAGGAATTGGGGAAGAATTATACCAATTAAGAGTTGGTTCGGAAAGTGTTGCGATAATTGTCGCCACAGTGGCATACTAAGGCGACAGTTATTGAAGATTAGAAGGACTTGTCAACCTTGTATCTTGATGAATTAATCGGGTCGCTCATGACTTATGAGCTAAATATCAAGAGGAATGAAGAGGAAAGTAAGAAAAAGAATATGGTTGCCCTGAAATTCAACCCACAATCATCTAAAGAAAGTTATGGAGCTTCAAGAATTAACAGCGATGAAGAAGAGCTTATGGCTCTTAAAAAGCAACAAGTCGTACAGAAGATGGGCGACGTTTGCTCAGACGTGCCCCGATGGAAAAAAGGAAAAAGGAAAAAGAAGTGGCATAAGCGAGAGCGAGCACTTCGCCTTTAGGTGCTCGCCCCCTCGACTGCATGGGGAGGCGCCGGATCTTGGGCCATGGGCACGTCTTCAGGTACGACTCTGGGGGGTGGAGGGTCGTCAGTCAGGTGATGGGTCCCGTGATGTGTAAACGGATCTAGAAGGGGGGGTTGAATAGATCCTATAAAAGCCTTTGGCCTCTTTAAAACTCTTAGCTAACAGAAACTTAAACCACTCTTATAAAGTGAATGAATCACTTAGGCACGATGCACAACGAAATTAAGTAGAGTGGCTCAAATGAAAAGACTTGGATTACAAGCTATGAAACATCCACACTTCTTTAAGCACATTTGTGAACTTGAAAGAAATAAGCCTTGTAGTGCAGGGATCATAAAGCATAACACTAGAGCATACAATAGCTTGCAACAACCGTGCGTGTGTGTGTGTGCTATGTTGATTACTCAAAGTGCATATGTGTGTGAACAATCTAACCAAGTATGAAAGCACACGAACCTGCGAATGGGGTTAAAAGATATAGATCAATCACATACGATAAACAACCCACAACACAGGGATTTTTAAGGTGGTTCGGTTGCAACCCCGCAACCTACATTTACCCCTCACCAAAACCCAGTGAGGCTTCCTTGCTGACTCACAGCTTGACCGGGGACACGCCCCAACCACAGAACAGAGAAAGCCCTCTTTCTATCTTCCTACACACAAAGCCGGCAGGGACGGCTACACCGCAAATCGGAGAACTCCCGATTGCCTTCCTACTAACCACCGGTAGGGACGTCAACACCGCAAATCGGACAGCCTCCGATTACCTTCCTACTAACCACCGGTAGGGACGATTCTTAAGTTCAAGTGTTTGAAAGAAATGGAATAAGAACAACTTATGAAAAACACTTAACAAGATATAGAATATGCTTAAGAGAAAGGATCTTATCTGAGGTTTACTGGAGCTTGAATCTCTTGAGGATTTGATGAAGAACTTGTTCCCGGAGTACTGTTCATAGCTACAGTACTCGAACTCCTCTCCCTTGAACACACCCTTGCAGCCTCCTTTGATCTCCCTTATTAGCCTTGCTTGCTTCTACTCTTCCTTGGAGGTTGATGGATTGAGATATGAGCTTGAATCACCTTGAGTTGATGGAGAGATTGTTGGATGTAGCTTTGATCTTCCCTTGAGTTGACGAAGAGGTTTGAATGAAGATTTGATCACCTTTGTGAGCTTGCTTGCTTCTCTTTTTCCTTGGAGATTGAAGGCTTCAGATGTAGGCTTGAATCCCTTGGATTGGATGTAGAACTTCTGCACGAAGTACTGTTCACGGCTACTGTACCTCTTCTTCCAATCTCCTCTCTAGCCTCTCTTGATCTCTCTTTGCTCCAAATGATGAACTAGGGTTTCTAACCCTCTTGTGTTGGTTTTATAGACTTTGAATGGTCTATAGACAAGCCCCAGACCAGATCCACAAATCATGGGTGATTAGATGACTTTTGGATTAAACAAATCCATGTTGAATGGCCCTTTTCGAAGTGGAAAATAAAGTCAACATTGGTTGGCTCGGGGCTGGCGGTCGACCTGCAGCTTCTGGCGATCGACCGCTACTGTGAAACCTGCAAACAGGCGGTCCCTGGGATTTTCGATCGACCGCCACTGGCTGGCGGTCGACCGCCAGCTGAAAGACATACAGACTGGCATTCCCTGGCTGGGGCGGTCGACTGCCCCTGTGCTGGCGGTCGACCGCCAGCTGGGCAGCCCCCGGTCCAGCCCGGGTCGGTCCGTTAGCCGCTTCAGCTCCGCCGCTTGACTTCTTTAGCAGCCCGTTCATGTCCGTGGCATCTCCCTTGATAGTCTAAAAAGTATCAACTGAGTCTCTGGCCTTGGATTCTCTTGGCTATACTTCTTTGTGCATTGACCTTGGATGTGTGACGAGACGAATGTGAAATGCCGACTTTTGCTTGTAAAAGAGATTTGCATCTTTGCTTGGGCACGATCAATGAGCTTTCACCTTTGCCAACACCACTCCATTTCTTGGATTATCTTGTAGCATGCTATCCAGAAGTTGCACCGACCTTGAACCATCCATAAGGCAAGATATGCATTGATCATATAAGGAATACACAATGACCTTATGTGTGATGCTATTCAACTTGGTTTCTATGCTTGAAACATGCTAGATTTTTGTGCCTCCAATATTGTCATATGCCTTGATATCTGTGTATCCAGTTGCCTAGATTTGTGTAGCAACCCTGATAAATGAATATTTGAAATAAATTAAAACATATATATATTACAGTAGTAATACAGATAATGAGAATAGGATTAATTAGATGAAGTAAAACAAAATTAAAATAACGCCTCTTATTAGGGTGTTAATTCAAAAAGAAACGCCTCTATCAAAGGCGTGACTAAAGAAAGGACGCCCACACGTGCGGTCGTCAACTCTCACGACCAAATAGGCAAGTAAAAGAAACGCCCATATATGGGGCGTGTTTCAAAAACAAGGAACGCCCTTATCCAAGACGTTTCTTAAGAAACGACCTGAACTAGGTCGTCAATTCAAGAATCGACGCCCTGACCAAAGGCGTTAATTCAGTTCGTAAACCGTTCGAACCCAGAACTTATCCAGGGTAAGTGATAAGCATTTGAAAGAGTTCAAACGTGGTAATGACTCTATCATAGAAGTATTACTTCCACTAGAACACTAACCCTAACAGGACGTCCAAAATCCTATAAATAGTCTTGATCGAGCAAACCCTAAACCTATTTGATTCAAGCCTCTGCGACGGTAAGTGAAGAACAGAACTGTTCTTCTTATTCCTTTCTTTCTGTTTGGAGTGTATGAAGAACTAACGTTCTTCATCTCCTTCTCTTCTTACAGGTTGAAGAGAGAGCACACGCTGTGAAGAACATAGGTAAGGTTCTTCTAAAACTTTTCCTAACTACGGTTATGTCCCCATCTTCCTCATCTTCTTTTCTTTTCCTTACAGATCGATTGTTGGGTGAAGTTCCTGAAGACAGAAGATCAATATCTTCATCATCCTCATCAAATACAATCACCTTCTCTTCTTACTACTACCAGCGGGATTCTTCGTCCCTTCGATTAAACCAAATCAACCATTAAAGGTAGGTTTTCTCAAGTTACTGTAGCCCAAATAATTTAAGACAAGACTTATATACGTATTGACATGACATGCATACGGTTTAATATGGTTTTATTATGTTTCTGCAATATTTTTGAAAGAGACGCCCCTGTCCAGGGCGCTAATTTACAAGACACGACCATGTCCAGGTCGTCAATTTAATATTTGACGTCCTGTACACAGGCGTTAATTTCATGTAAATCTTCAGAACGGATTATCCATGCAATTACATGAAATCAATCAATAATTGTTAACGGTTAAAAGTCAATAAGCATGAAACATCAAATCTAAAATACTGCATCTGATTTTCCTGCCAATTACCTGTCATGACTATATGATTGTTATCATTGATTATCATGCAAATCTTGCTTTCCTAGTATCTCTTGAATTCACGACCTAGACTAGGTCGTTTTCCATGTGGTAACGCCCCATCACAGGGCTTGAATTAAGAATAAAACGCCCCTTACTAGGGCGCGTATCTGTTAAAATCCTGAAATTACATATTCTGAAAAATGAAATTAGAAAGTAACGCCCCTTCCAAGGGCGCGTTTTTGATAATTTCTGAAAATAAATATGTTCTGAAAAAAATATTGTAAATAAAAAGACGCCTGCTACTGTAGTCGTCAACTCTTGAAGAAACGCCCCTTCCCAAGGCGCGTTTTAAATAAATTATTGAATTAATGAAAATTCTACAAAACGGACCATGTGTAAACGCCCTTCTATTAGGCGTTAATTACTTGAGAAACGACTTGACCTAAGTCGTTATTTTACTGTAAACTAATTTTTCCTCTGATTTGCTAACCGATGGTTTATATATTATACATATATATATATCGGCACTATTCTCCACTCCGTGAGTATAGTCCCACTTTTCACGGTGTTTTATCGATCACACTCAACTCTCATTGACATACAAGCTCTCCTTTGGACATTCCGTTCCTTTGGACTGGCGAGTTAGTCATAGAGACCTCCGTAAGACTCCTCGTAGCCTTGGATTCCCTCAAGGCCGACTGAGCTGGTTGTACCCTAAAAACCCATTACACGATCCTTGCCATGTCAATCTAAAGAAACATGGTATACCGGCCCTTATGATTATACAAAGAGTATATCATAAGAAATTCTTGATGGGATGATGATATCATGCCATATCGTGTCATTCTTGTAAACCCCAATTCTATGATAAGAATGAGGGTATCTTGCTTGATCTAATGTTCATGTGGACCTCAATTCTATATAAAGAATGTCCCTATTGATTTGTCATGGTACCTAAGTTAAGGGAACCATATTCTACCTAGTTTTATCGACATCGTGATTATACCGTTATTATCGCCATTCTATGTCCTTTGTCATATTTTGGACTCTATTCTATCAAAGTTGTCATACGTGTCTACAAGCTTGATTATTGAAATTCTATATTGGCTATATAAACAAGAGTGGATGTCAAAACACATGATAAATGCCTGCGCATATAGGGCCCGATCTGGTCCTGGGAGGAGCACCCGAAAGTACTTGTGCCCATGGGAGTTAAAATGATAAGGTATCTGGCATTATACCGAGTACTTGACTTGCTTGATTGGACATTCCACACACATCTTGTACTTGAATCGTACTTGACTTTACATGAAATGCGTGGCCCGAAAAAGGGTAATTTACTTGCTTGATACATGATAGCCAAAGTTCTTGACATGACTTGTTAAACGTGCTTGCTTGAATACCTTGAATATACTTGTCATCTTGTTGAAAGTTCATGATAAGTTCATCTTATTTCCTTGATATTACATTCTCTCTATCTTGTCGTTTCATGCGAGCATGCATAGCTTTATTGCATTCATAAAAATGTAATTACTTAAACCCCTTGCTAGTACTTGAGATATAATTTCCTACTGAGCGTTCGCTCATTCCGTTTGTCCCTTTTTACTTTTCAGGTAAGTCCGACGACGATGGAAGTCAATCGGATGGGAATGGTCGAGAGTGAAAATGATAGAGCTTCTACAAGTGTCGTCTAGTCTTTTCTATAGTTTCTTGAGTCAACTATGTATTATTTTCCTTTTTTATTAAACAGAGTATTGGATTTGTAATAGTCTATCCATTATGAAATAAAGGATTGGGTTATCTTGCTATTTTGCGCATCTCTGTCTTTGTGTCGAATACACGACCACTCTGATTGACATGATTGATATAGACACGTCGCGCATCTCCGGGTATCTTTCGCGCTCGGGGCATGACAGTCTTTGTGGTATCAGAGCCTAAGGTATTCAATTCCTAGGAAACCCAAGTCCAAGGATAGGTTTCAGAACCTTTAACCAAGTAAGAGTGGGTAGAACCAAGGGTTAAATGATCAAGGAGTCCTTTGTAAGATCATAGTGATATAATACTAACATAGCTATTGTAATTGTAGGATAATGGCTGCCGAACGTGCTCAATGGCGCAACATGCAGCGTACCCTCCAAGGGATGACCCAAGTGCTACAACAGGTAGCACAAGGTGGTGCTCCACGAGCTGGAAGCTTACACCAAGCATTCAAGAATATGAATCCCCCGAAGTTCATGGGATCGACCGATCCAGACGATGCCGAGCATTGGGTTCGGGAGATTGAACGTATATTCCGTGTCATGCAATGCACGGATCAGGACAAAGTCTTATTAGCTACTTTCCAGTTAGAAAAGGATGCTAGATGCTGGTGGGAGTCGATTGAAGCTACAATTGACCCAACTCAAGTTACATGGGGTGAATTCGTTGAATATTTCAACGCCAAATATTTCTCTGATAGGGTCCAGGAAAAGAAGGCCGCCGAATTTGCCGCATTAAAGCAAAGATCTTTATCGGTGGCTGATTATGAAGCACAGTTCTCTAGACTGTCTAGATATGCTAAGCATTTAATTAGCACGGAAAAGATGAAAGCCCGTAGATTTCTTAATGGGCTTAGGCCCCACTACATTACTCAACTGGCGCCTATGGATATTCAAGTTTATACTGAAATAGTGCGCCGAGCTCAGTTGCTTGAAGATGCCACGGAACTATCTGATAGGATCCGTGGGAAAGACAAAAAGGAGCAAGTCACAAGTTCGGGTTCTTTTAAACCCAACTTTAAGAAGAGGCCCAATAATGGAGGTTCTTCCTCTCAAGATCAGAAGTTCAAGAAATCCAAGCCTTTCTCTATCACCACTACACCTTCAAATGTAGTATGCAAGCATTGTGACAAGGCTGGTCACAAAACAGAAGAATGCTGGAGGAAATTAGGAGCATGTCTCCGTTGTGGGAGTCGTGAACATCGGATTCCCGATTGTCCATTAATGAATGACCAAGACGGTGAGGGTAAACGCCCAGTGACAAGGAACGCGCGTCTTCATGCGATCCAAGAGACCGAACCAGAAGAAGAAGGCGGATTGGTGGAAGGTACATTAAAAATTTGTTCCAAATATGCACATGTCTTATTTGATACGGGTGCATCGCATTCCATTATTTCCAAGAAGTTTGCTGACCCATTACCTCTAGAACCAGAATGGATGAAGTTAATATTGTCTACTCCTCTCGGAAACGAGACGGATATCACACATCATTACCAAAACTGTGAGGTATTGGTTCGAGGAAAGAATTTTCCTATTGATCTTATCTGCTTAGATCTAAAAGAGTATGATGTTATACTAGGAGCAGATTGGTTATCCAAATACCAGGCAACGGTTGATTGCCGTGATAGCAAGATTGTTTTCAAGGAATTTCCGGAACTGACTTATACTAGTCCTAAGAGTCGAAGCAAATCCCCTCTTATTTCGGCTCTTCGAGCAAGCAAGCTCGTCAAGAAAGGATGTGTATCCTTCCTTGCTTTTGTCACTATTAAAGAAGCTAAGAAACCAAGATAGAAGACGTTCAAGTAGTACGAGAATTCCAGACGTATTTCCAGAAGATTTGCCGGGATTACCCCCTCAAAGAGAAGTGGCCTTCACCATTGACTTAGTCCCTGGTGCTGGTCCTGTTTCAAAGGCACCATATAGAATGTCCCTGCTGAACTCAAGGAGTTGAAGGAGCAGTTGATGGAACTAATCCGAAAAGGGTTTATTAGACCAAGTACTTCCCCGTGGGGAGCACCAGTCTTATTTGTAAAGAAGAAGGATGGATCCATGAGATTGTGTATCGACTATCGACAATTGAATCATCTTACTATCAAGAACAAGTATCCACTGCCGAGAATCGATGAGTTATTTGATCAGATTTCAGGATCCAAATATTTCTCCAAGATTGATCTCAGGTCGGGATATCATCAATTAAGAATCAAGGATGATGACATTCACAAGACCGCATTCAGAAGCAGGTATGGCCATTACGAATTTGTTGTTATGCCTTTTGGACTAACAAATGCCCCTGCTGCCTTTATGCAGTTGATGAATAGCATATTCAGGCCTTATCTAGGTCAATTTGTGGTGGTTTTCATTGATGATATATTGATATATTCTAAGACTAAGGAAGAACATGAAGAGCATTTGAGGATTGCATTGCAAGTCTTGAGGACAAATCAATTATATGCTAAACTCAGCAAATGCGAGTTCTGGCTTGAAGAAGTGGCTTTTCTCGGGCATGTCATATCAAAGGACGGATTATCTGTAGATCCGTCAAAAGTTGAAGCTGTGAGAAACTGGGAAAGACCCACTAATGCAAGCGAGATCAGAAGTTTCTTAGGTCTTGCAGGCTATTATCGGTGATTCATCAAAGATTTCTCTAAGATCGCCGTACCACTTACAAGATTAACTCGTAAGGAGATCCGATATGAATGGAGTGAGGAATGTGAAAGAAGTTTCCAAACTCTCAAGGATCATCTCACTACAGCTCCAGTATTAGCTCTACCGATAGAAGGAGAGAAATTCGAGGTCTACACTGATGCTTCTGGCATTGGCCTCGGATGTGTCCTAATGCAACAAGGAAAGGTCATAGCTTACTCTTCACGTCAGCTGAAGAAGCATGAGGAGAATTACCCCGTCCATGACTTAGAACTGGCCGCGGTAGTATTTGCCCTAAAGATATGGAGACACTACTTATATGGAGCACAGTTTACTGTATACTCCGATCACAAACGTCTCAAATATCTATTTTCACAAAAGGAGCTAAACATGAGACAAAGACGCTGGCTAGAATATCTCAAGGACTTCGACTTCAATATACAATACCATCCCGGAAAGGGTAATTATGTTGCTGACGCCCTTAGTCGAAAGCCGAGAGCAATGATAGCAAATTGTATGATGCAAGAATGGAGGTTACTTGAACAATTCTCCGAGCTCAATATAAGCTTGGACACAGAATCCAAATTTGTCACACTATCTCGTGTAAGCATACAGTCAGATTTGTTATCTGAGATACAAACACTTCAGGATGATGATCCTATGTTAGTAGAAATCAAGGGCAGATTAGAAGGACAATCTGATTTTCAACTAACTTCTGATGGAAGATTATCGTTCAAAGATAGAACTTGTATACCTGATTGTCCGGAATTAAAGAAGAAGATCTTAGATGAAGCTCACCGATCAAGGTACACTATTCATCCAGGATCAACCAAAATGTACCAAGATGTAAAGAGGAACTTTTGGTGGCCTAATATGAAAAGAGAAATAGCGGACTATGTATCACGCTGTCTCACATGCCAACAGGTCAAGGCGGAACACCAAAAGCCTGCGGGAAAACTACATCCTCTAGATATTCCTAAGTGGAAATGGGAGGATATTGGTATGGACTTCATCATGGGTTTGTCTAAATCTAAGGAGGACATGATGGAATCTGGGTTATCATTGACCGATTGACTAAATCGGCACATTTCTTGCCAATCAAAAGCCGATGGTCAATTGATGTGCTAGCTGCACTGTACATCAAAGAAATAGTCAGGATACATGGGATTCCTGTCTCAATCGTGTCTGATAGAGATCCCCGTTTTACTTCTCATTTTTGGAAGGGATTACAACATTCGTTGGGGACAAGGCTCAACTTTAGTACTGCTTTTCACCCACAAACGGATGGTCAGACCGAGCGAACTAATCAAGTTGTTGAAGATATGCTGAGAGCATGCATTATTGACTTTGGAGGAAGCTGGCATGACCACTTACCTTTAGTTGAATTTGCATATAATAATAGCTACCAAGCTAGTATCCAAATGGCACCTTTCGAAGCCTTATACGGAAGGAGTTGCCGATCTCCCATATGTTGGAACGAAGTTGGAGAAAAACAACTATTAGGTCCAGACATGGTAAGGGATACAACTGAGAAGATACAAGTAATCAGAGAAAGATTGCAAGTTGCTCAGACGAGACAAAAAGCTTATGCTGATACAAGAAGGAGAGATCTTGAATTCCAAATCGGAGATCATGTATTTCTCAAGATATCGCCTGGACGTGGCATACGAAGATTTGGTGTTAAGGGCAAGCTTACGCCAAGATTCATCGGACCATTTGAGGTACTCGAAAGAGTTGGCGAGGTTGCTTATCGCATCGCGTTGCCTCCTCAGTTGTCCGAGGTACACAATGTATTTCACATATCTATGTTGAAGAAGTATGTGCACGATCCGTCACATATTATTGAGCATGGAGATCTGGTGATCCAGAAAGATCTCACATATGAACAGAGGCCTTTAAAGATATTAGATCGAGAAATACGAGCTCTAAGGAATAAGGTTATTCCCATGCTCAAGGTGCAATGGAATAAGAATCCTGAACGCGAAGCGACATGGGAGACCGAAGAATCTATGAAGAAACGATTTCCCGAGTTATTCTAAGAGGTATATGTTCTACGCTCTCCACATGTATAATTATATATATATTGAATTTGGGGACCAAATTCTTTTTAAGTGGGGGAGGGTGTAGCAACCCTGATAAATGAATATTTGAAATAAATTAAAACATATATATATTACAGTAGTAATACAGATAATGAGAATAGGATTAATTAGATGAAGTAAAACAAAATTAAAATAACGCCTCTTATTAGGGCGTTAATTCAAAAAGAAACGCCTCTATCAAAGGCATGACTAAAGAAAGGACGCCCACACGTGCGGTCGTCAACTCTCATGACCAAATAGGCAAGTAAAAGAAACGCCCATATATGGGGCGTGTTTCAAAAACAAGGAACGCCCTTATCCAAGACGTTTCTTAAGAAACGACCTGAACTAGGTCGTCAATTCAAGAATCGACGCCCTGACCAAAGGCGTTAATTCAGTTCGTAAACCGTTCGAACCCAGAACTTATCCAGGGTAAGTGATAAGCATTTGAAAGAGTTCAAACGTGGTAATGACTCTATCATAGAAGTATTACTTCCACTAGAACACTAACCCTAACAGGACGTCCAAAATCCTATAAATAGTCTTGATCGAGCAAACCCTAAACCTATTTGATTCAAGCCTCTGCGACGGTAAGTGAAGAACAGAACTGTTCTTCTTATTCCTTTCTTTCTGTTTGGAGTGTATGAAGAACTAACGTTCTTCATCTCCTTCTCTTCTTACAGGTTGAAGAGAGAGCACACGCTGTGAAGAACATAGGTAAGGTTCTTCTAAAACTTTTCCTAACTACGGTTATGTCCCCATCTTCCTCATCTTCTTTTCTTTTCCTTACAGATCGATTGTTGGGTGAAGTTCCTGAAGACAGAAGATCAATATCTTCATCATCCTCATCAAATACAATCACCTTCTCTTCTTACTACTACCAGCGGGATTCTTCGTCCCTTCGATTAAACCAAATCAACCATTAAAGGTAGGTTTTCTCAAGTTACTGTAGCCCAAATAATTTAAGACAAGACTTATATACGTATTGACATGACATGCATACGGTTTAATATGGTTTTATTATGTTTCTGCAATATTTTTGAAAGAGACGCCCCTGTCCAGGGCGCTAATTTACAAGACACGACCATGTCCAGGTCGTCAATTTAATATTTGACGTCCTGTACATAGGCGTTAATTTCATGTAAATCTTCAGAACGGATTATCCATGCAATTACATGAAATCAATCAATAATTGTTAACGGTTAAAAGTCAATAAGCATGAAACATCAAATCTAAAATACTGCATCTGATTTTCCTGCCAATTATACTATATGATTGTTATCATTGATTATCGTGCAAATCTTGCTTTCCTAATATCTCTTGAATTCACGACCTAGACTAGGTCGTTTTCCATGTGGTAACGCCCCATCACAGGGCGTGAATTAAGAATAAAACGCCCCTTACTAGGGCGCGTATCTGTTAAAATCCTGAAATTTACATATTCTGAAAAATGAAATTAGAAAGTAACGCCCCTTCCAAGGGCGCGTTTTTGATAATTTCTGAAAATAAATATGTTCTGAAAAAATATTGTAAATAAAAAGACGCCTGCTACTGTAGTCGTCAACTCTTGAAGAAACGCCCCTTCCCAAGGCGCGTTTTAAATAAATTATTGAATTAATGAAAATTCTGCAAAACGGACCATGTGTAAATGCCCTTCTATTAGGCGTTAATTACTTGAGAAACGACTTGACCTAAGTCGTTATTTTACTGTAAACTAATTTTTCCTCTGATTTGCTAACCGATGGTTTATATATTATACATATATATATATCGGCACTATTCTCCACTCCGTGAGTATAGTCCCACGTTTCATGTTGATTTATCGATCACACTCAACTCTCATTGACATACAAGCTCTCCATTGGACATTCCGTTCCTTTGGACTGGCGAGTTAGTCATAGAGACCTCCGTAAGACTCCTCGTAGCCTTGGATTCCCTCAAGGCCGACTGAGCTGGTTGTACCCTAAAAACCCATTACACGATCCTTGCCATGTCAATCTAAAGAAACATGGTATACCGGCCCTTATGATTATACAAAGAGTATATCATAAGAAATTCTTGATGGGATGATGATATCATGCCATATCGTGTCATTCTTGTAAACCCCAATTCTATGATAAGAATGAGGGTATCTTGCTTGATCTAATGTTCATGTGGACCTCAATTCTATATAAAGAATGTCCCTATTGATTTGTCATGGTACCTAAGTTAAGGGAACCATATTCTACCTAGTTTTATCGACATCGTGATTATACCGTTATTATCGCCATTCTATGTCCTTTGTCATATTTTGGACTCTATTCTATCAAAGTTGTCATACGTGTCTACAAGCTTGATTATTGAAATTCTATATTGGCTATATAAACAAGAGTGGATGTCAAAACACATGATAAATGCCTGCGCATATAGGGCCCGATCTGGTCCTGGGAGGAGCACCCGAAAGTACTTGTGCCCATGGGAGTTAAAATGATAAGGTATCTGGCATTATACCGAGTACTTGACTTGCTTGATTGGACATTCCACACACATCTTGTACTTGAATCGTACTTGACTTTACATGAAATGCGTGGCCCGAAAAAAGGGTAATTTACTTGCTTGATACATGATAGCCAAAGTTCTTGACATGACTTGTTAAACGTGCTTGCCTGAATACCTTGAATATACTTGTCATCTTGTTGAAAGTTCATGATAAGTTCATCTTATTTCCTTGATATTACATTCTCTCTATCTTGTCGTTTCATGCGAGCATGCATAGCTTTATTGCATTCATAAAAATGTAATTACTTAAACCCCTTGCTAGTACTTGAGATATAATTTCCTACTGAGCGTTCGCTCATTCCGTTTGTCCCTTTTTACTTTTCAGGTAAGTCCGACGACGATGGAAGTCAATCGGATGGGAATGGTCGAGAGTGAAAATGATAGAGCTTCTACAAGTGTCGTCTAGTCTTTTCTATAGTTTCTTGAGTCAACTATGTATTATTTTCCTTTTTTATTAAACAGAGTATTGGATTTGTAATAGTCTATCCATTATGAAATAAAGGATTGGGTTATCTTGCTATTTTGCGCATCTCTGTCTTTGTGTCGAATACACGACCACTCTGATTGACATGATTGATATAGACACGTCGCGCATCTCCGGGTATCTTCCGCACTCGGGGCGTGACAATTTGTGTGTCATCCTTGATCTTTTGCGCTGGAAGTATAATGACCTGAAATGAATGAATATTAACCCTATCAATTGCAGGTATAGTTCATTAATGATTACAGAGGCAGACATCATCAAAACCATAAAATTAATCATGTTGCACACATGTTCAACATTCTCCCCCTTTTTGATGATGGCAACTATGAGTCATTCTGAACTATGAGTCATTATAAGTTCACATGCAGTAGTAATTCACATGGCAATTATGAGTCAAAAACATTCTTAAGAAGAAGATGATGATGATTCTCTCCCTATCCCCTTTTGACAAAGACTCACATGGTTCTCACCCCCTTTGACACACAGAGTGGATTCTTGGATTAATGATGCACATAAACTTACCACATTCTTTGATTAATGACTCACATACACATTCTTTGATTGATGACTCACATAAACTTCTCCCCCTTTGACAACATCAAAAGATCCAGAAAAGACACAGAGAGACTCGCATTAATGACGCACACAAAATGACTTACAAGAAGCTCTGGCATCTCCTATGTGACATCATTACAAGCAACCATAATGTGGAGAAACATGTCATTGCAGGTAACATTCCAGAAGATGATGTGGAAATACATGCCAATGGTTGTACACTTATTATGATTGACAAAATAACCAAAGAGAACAACCAATTGTGGAAAGCCAGTTATGGGGCTGATACCAATGAATGATATGGATGTATAGAACATGGTGGTGTCCCGTGGCTTGGCAAAGACAATGTATGTGGGAGAGGTGGAGACACAGTAGCATGATTCAATTTCTCAAATAGGGGATGGATAGAGCAGCCAAGGAGCAATTTTTGATTTCAAATTTTGCAAGATTTTTGGTGGTTTTCTAGTTTTTAGATTTTTTGGATTTTCTATGCAGTGCATGGAAATGATAAATGCAAGCTACAATTGTATGAAGTAAGACGTGCATGCCACCCTATTGCATGAAAGTATGATGCTAATGATGCTAGGACTTATGCCACATGCCAAAGAATGAGAAAGCAATGTGATATCACTTGACAGAAGACACCAATGATTTTAGATACAACTTGAAAGGAGCATCAAGATGATACCACTTGTTGGATTATACCAAGGTGATGTAATCATGGCAGCCTGAATGATTTATGTAGATATGACAGATGAAGACAAACAAGAAGGAGCATCAAGATATGACTTCTCAAGAGAGAATGGAGGTTCTTTAATCTGAAACCAAGTTCATAAATCAGAGTTATGGATTTTTCAGAATTTTCAGTTATAGAACCCAAATGTACCAGCTCTTACATTCAGATTGGTTTAAAGCTAATGAGTTTTGGCCTACTCAGTAGTATCACATGAAGACATTTGTATACAAGTTTAATAGTAGTGAACCAGAAATTCATGTCAAAATCAGATTAACCTTCTCTTATCTTACTCATTCAGTTTCATTGGTTCCCTTGAGAATGACCACAATAAGTATTGAGGCTAAACACTTAGATGACTTAGATTTGATTCATGAGTGCTACACATTCAGATTTTTCTTTTTGAAATCATTTGAAAGATGATTGTCATCATTTTACGAGCAGTCAAGTGTAGCAACCACCTTTTGACGTGAGTGTGCACGTTTACCAGACGCAAGCACCCCTAGTTAATCAGTGTAGCTCACGATTTTACATCACTTAGAACAGAGATAGCATAGTCACCTCATGACATATCGAACCCCATTTTCTTTGATGAGGAGATATATTTCTCAGCAACAGTGCCATTGCTCTGCCTTGAGCTTACTTTAAGTATAGACACTTTTTGAAATAAACAGATTCAACAAATGTTTAAAAATAATACTTAGCTGAAGTTTCTCGATCAAGGATGCCTTTGTACTTAAAATTTTTTCAGATTCAAGATGGCATAACAAGTCAAAACATGAGAAACTAGTTTAAGTCTATTAAACCCGATCACAAACATGTTCAAGACCATCAAACTTCAAGACTCAAGAAATCATTAATGTTAAACCAAAATCATTCATGTTCAAGGCAATCACAAGACTCTATGAGAGAAAATTCTTTTTGAAGATTTACTCTGATAAACAACCTCAATAATAGATAGGGAATCCTCCAAGAAGTTCAAGGTACTTTGAATCCAAATTGAACCACACAAGGATTAAGCAATATCATGCAGTGGCTTGATTTAAGAAGAGAGTGTTGCATAACTGGTAGGCAAGAATAGATGAAGAACACTCCCCCTGAGGTTATGCACTGAGCTCAGACAAGCGTAATTTTGAGACAGAAAGAAATGTGGGGTCGACCTGTCAAAGGAGTGAGGTCGACCGGCAGAATTTTGACTGGATTTTCATGATGAACAAGCTCCCCCTGAGAAGATGCATTCTATGCCATGAGGTCAACAGAATGAAGATGAAACATATGCATGAATGCTGCAAAGAGACAACTCCCCTTTACTATATAGCCTATATGCGACATTGACGCATGGTACGTGGCGGAGGTGAAACCTCACGCATATTGAGTGCTTCTAGGCAAGCATAACCTGCCTTTCCATACATCAACATTTGATATACCATGGCCGTGCAAGAGTGAGATGATGTGAAATGATTCAAACTAGATTGATGTTGACTCTCCCTTTTGAATAATGCTAACATGAATAACGAGTTGAAAATGCAGCCATGACATGCATCATCAAAACCAAAGTCTAAGAATTTCAAGTGGCTGATAGCAAGACTTAAGCAACTCATCATCACATCAACTTCATCAGCATAACAAGTTTTTCATGAATTAAACAGCTGAAATCAAGCATGGTGTGAGCAAGTTATCAAGCTCAAAAGTTCATCTCACACCTTGGGGGTTTTGCATTTCTAAGAGCAATTCAGTTTACAGAATCTAATGACATTGGGCAGACGTATGATGCACTATCTACATGTCAAGATTAAACATGCAAGATGACTGAACTTAAAGGTTTATGTACATACCTTTGCCTTGAGATTTTATTTACCTTATGATCCTTTGTTCAGCTCCAAGGCATCCTGCACCCAAAATTCTCATTTGGAATTTTTAGGTACCCAAGCTTGCTTGGGTCCTTGTGGGTTAGCAACATGTTTAGCATCTTGGCCCATCTTTTTCAAGGCAATCACATCATCCTCCCTCATTGTGAGGCAATCATATATCTCATGCCCATTTTTCTCACAATAGAAACAACACACAAAAGATTGATTTTTCTTTTTATGTTCATGTGCGTGTGCATGTGGACTATGCTTTTGTGGGCGAGCATAATTTTTACCTTTCATGATTGAGGGTGATGTCTTTCTTTCAAATACCAGGATTCCTGGTCAGTGTGACCAGTCTTACCACAATGAGAGCAGCAAAGAGAGGCATTTCTATTAAAGGCCATGGGGAGTGTCGACCTGTCTGGATAGGAATGTCGACACTTCTAATTCTTCATGTGATTCTGTACAGAATTCTGTTGAGCAAGCCCTCTGCCAGTGTTGACATGTTTCTTTCCTTGCCCTTTCACTTGATCTCCTGCTCTAAGCTCATCATTTCTCAAGATAAAACAATCATGCACAGTGTGACCATGTTTACCACAATAATAGCAATGGACATTCATTTTGTGGAAAGCATGATATTTAGCATTGGACGTGTTATGGTGCATGTTTTGATGAGCATGCTGAATTTTACTTTTCTTTCGAGCAGTGTGCCCTTTTTGGTGACCACAGGAAGTGGTGGCTTCCGGTGAACCAGAATCTTGGATTTGGGCAAACATTGACAGGAAATCATTCAAACCTTGAATTTCATTTTCAAGTGAGGAAATGTGTTGTTTAGATTCAATAAGGCCCTCTTCGCATGCTGCCAATTGCTCATTGAGCATGGCGTTTACTGCTTTAAGATTTTGATTTTGTTCTTCTAAAGCATGCAAAGTTTCAGAGTGATCTTCAATGACAGATTTGCCTTTTTCATGTGTAGCCAATTTTTCATGTAATTCTTCTTCAACTTGTTCAAGTTCAATTTTCTTTTCCAACAACTCTCTATTCTCTTCTTTCAGAGAATCAATCAATTTTTGTTGCCATTCAAGATCATCATGAAGACCAACATTTATGTTTCTTAAGAATGAACATTTTTCACATACAAAGTTAGCAGAGCATGAAATAGAATTTTTATTTTCTTCAATCAACCTCTCATCATAGATTAGCCCATCGGCCATAGTTTGATCATTAGAGATTGACTTAGGTTAGTTTTGAAGTTTTATTACAATTTCTTCCAACCTAGTGATTTCATCATGAAGATTTTCATTTTCTTCCCTTAGACATGCAATGCTTTGTTTATGTGTATCTAGATCAACTAAGAGAGTGTTGTTAAGCTCTTTAAAAACAGAACACTTTTTACAAATCGAGCATTCATTTTGGTTAATTTTCTTGAGATCCTTTTTCAAATTTTTGTTTTCTGTTTTTACCTTTTTGTCTTGTGTGATCAATTCATCATAGGCTTCCATAAGCTCTTCAAAAGTGAATTCCTCGGAGTCAGAGTTTACCTGTGATGAGGATGCATTGCTGGACTGTTCTGCACGGTCGGCCATGAAGCATTCTTGTTCTTGTTCCTTCCCTTCATGGATTTTCACCAACTTGTCCAATACTTGCTTGGTTGTGCTGCAAGAGGACACAAGATGAATTAGTCTTAGATCAACTGCAGCTGTAATTAAGTTATATGCAAGACGATTATCATTGTGTTTAGTCTCATGTTCGGCTAACCAATCAATTGAATTTGATGGCAGCTCATGAGGACCATTGTATATAAGAGTCCACAATTGTGGATCTATGGAGCTAACATGGATGAACATTCTTTCAACCCATGTAGAAAAATCTGAACCATCATAAATGGGTGGATAAGCCATCGAAGCAAGTGTAGCATGTGAATCCATCTAAACAACAAACACCGGGATCTTTCCCTACAGATCGTTGGATCTGGGAATGACAGAGCCTCACTCTGATACCACTTGATGGGTCCCGCGAGGTGTAAACGGATCTAGAAGGGGGGTTGAATAGATCTTATAAAACGCTTTGGCCTATTTAAAACTCTTAGCTAACAGAAACTTAAACCACTCTTATAAAGTGAATGAATCACTTAGGCACAATGCACAGCGGAATTAAGTAGAGTGGCTCAAATGAAAAGACTTGGATTACAAGCTATGAAACGTCCACACTTCTTTAAGCACATTTGTGAACTTGAAAGAAATAAGCCTTGTAGTGTAGGGATCATAAAGCATAACACTAGAGCATGCAATAGCTTGCAACAACCGTGCGTGTGTGTGTGTGCTATGTTGATTACTCAAAGTGCATATGTGTGTGAACAATCTAACCAAGTATGGAAGCACACGAACCTGCGAATGGGGTTAGAAGATATAGATCAATCACACACGATAAACAACCCACAACATAGGGATTTTTAATGTGCTTCGGTTGTAACCCCGCAACCTACGTCCACCCCTCACCAAAACCCGGTGAGGCTTCCTTGCTAACTCACAGCTTGACCGGGGACACGCCCCAACCACAGAACAGAGAAAGCCCTCTTTCTGTCTTCCTACACACAGAGCCGACAGGGACGGCTACACCGTAAATTGGAGAACTCCCGATTGCCTTCCTACTAACCACCGGTAGGGACGTCAACACCGCAAATCGGACAGCCTCCGATTGCCTTCCTACTAACCATCGGTAGGGACGATCCTCAAGTTCAAGTGTTTGAAAGAAATGGAATAAGAACAACTTATGAAAAACACTCAACAAGATATAGAATATGCTTAAGAGAAAGGATCTTGTCTGAGGTTTGCTGGAGCTTGAATCTCTTGAGGATTTGATGAAGAACTTCTTCCCGGAGTACTGTTCACAGCTACAGTACTTGAACTCCTCTCCCTTGAACACACCCTTGCAGCCTCCTTTGATCTCCCTTATTAGCCTTGCTTGCTTCTACTCTTCCTTGGAGGTTGATGGATTGAGATATGAGCTTGAATCACCTTGAGTTGATGGAGAGATTGTTGGATGTAGCTTTGATTTTCCCTTGAGTTGACGAAGAGGTTTGAATGAAGATTTGATCACCTTTGTGAGCTTGCTTGCTTCTCTTCTTCCTTGGAGATTGAAGGCTTCAGATGTAGGCTTGAATCCCTTGGATTGGATGTAGAACTTCTGCACGAAGTACTGTTCACGGCTACAGTACCTCTTCTTCCAATCTCCTCTCTAGCCTCTCTTGATCTCTCTTTGCTCCAAATGATGAACTAGGGTTTCTAACCCTCTTGTGTTGGTTTTATAGACTTTGAATGGTCTATAGACAAGCCCCAGACCAGATCCACAAATCATGGGTGATTAGATGACTTTTGGATTAAACAAATCCATGTTGAATGGCCCTTTTCGAAGTGGAAAACAAAGTCAACATTGGTTGGCTCGGGGCTGGCGGTCGACCTGCAGCTTCTGGCGGTCGACCGCTACTGTGAAACCTGCAAACGGGCTGTCCCTGGGATTTTCGATCGACCGCCACTGGCTGGCGGTCGACCGCCAGCTGAAAGACATACATACTGGCATTCCCTGGCTGGGGCGGTCGACCGCCCCTGTGCTGGCGGTCGACCGCCCCTGTGCTGGCGGTCGACCGCCAGCTGGGCAGCCCCCGGTCCAGCCCGGGTCGGTCCGTTAGCCGCTTCAGCTCCGCCGCTTGACTTCTTTAGCAGCCCGTTCATGTCCGTGGCATCTCCCTTGATAGTCTAAAAAGCATCAACTGAGTCTCTGGCCTTGGATTCTCTTGGCTATACTTCTTTGTGCATTGACCTTGGATGTGTGACGAGCCGAATGTGAAATGCCGACTTTTGCTTGTAAAAGAGATTTGCATCTTTGCTTGGGCACGATCAATGAGCTTTCACCTTTGCCAACACCACTCTATTTCTTGGATTATCTTGTAGCATGCTATCCAGAAGTTGCACCGACCTTGAACCATCCATAAGGCAAGATATGCATTGATCATATAAGGAATACGTAATGACCTTATGTGTGATGCTATTCAACTTGATTTCTATGCTTGAAACATGCTAGATTTTTGTGCCTCCAATATTGTCATATGCCTTGATATCTGTGTATCCAGTTGCCTAGATTTGTGTGTCATCCTTGATCTTTTGCGCTGGAAGTATAATGACCTGAAATGAATGAATATTAACCCTATCAATTGCAGGTATAGTTCATTAATGATTACATAGGCAGACATCATCAAAACCATAAAATTAATCATGTTGCACACATGTTCAACATCAGGTCGACCAGCTCCCTATCCGTCGAGCACTCGCCCCCAGTGCCCAGCTGTACCATTGGAACAACGTAGTTAATTAATCAAGGTTAAAAATAACAATAAAGTATATAATTAAAACAAAAAATAGGAAAAAGAAATATATGAAATTATGCCATGAATTAAGTCTAGTAATTTGCTTAAAAAATTGAACTTGATAGAATTTATGTGAATAAATAAAATGGAACGAAAGAAGAACAAATTTGTGACATAGTGAATAAATAATTGATTTAAGGTCCAACTAAATTTTAAGTAAAGGCAATCTATCGCACGGGTTAAAATAATTATATACATTCGAATTCCTAATTAACCTGGCATCTAATAACTTTAACAATCTTGTTTATTTAAATGTTACTAGAGTATTTAGTTATCTTAAGAAGGGCCAAAACTACATAAATAAGAGTGAATAATTCGCTATGCCATGAATTCAATTCAAATGACATTAAAGAAAACTTAGTATTTTGGAGGTAATCATAGCAACCCAAATTTAGAATAAATCAAATACTCGAATAAATATAATTCTTGGAATGAAATAAAGATAATAATGAACTAAATAAGATCATGTAGTAATTGTAAATTAAGGAATAGGCTAACAAATAATCTGTATAATAATGATGTAGGCCAAGTAAAAATGAAAATTTTATCATTCGTTAAAATCTAATCAATTGAGCCTAATTCCACAATCAAACCCTAACCTTAGAACCCCTAATTTTGGATGGCGACGTTAGATAAGGTTGACCACAAATTTTTCATGGATTTTTCTCTGAGATTTACCTAGATCGAATCCAGGACTCTAAGGGGCCTCTTAGCTCTATAAATTGAAGGCCACGCCCCCAGCAAACCCTATTTTGCTCGGGTGGCTGGTGGCGTGCTAGATCAAGGGAGGATTTGGCGAGTCAAGGTGATGTCGTCTAGGGTTTCGGCGTCTTTCATCGTCCTCACCTTAGATCCACTAAGGTAGGTTCTCTCTCAGCCCAAATCTCCAATAATGTATATCAATGCGTGCGCCTTTAAGTGTTCTTTCATTTGGTACCATTATGCCTAATTTTTATTAAGTGTATCGATCGAAATTGGGTTTTGAGTCAAGGTGTGTCAGAGTTCGCCAGAAGGCGAGGCTCTATTTCAGATCGCGGTACTCCCAGTGATCACGACTCTGAAATGCAGCACCCTGATCAACCGCGACTATAGCATTCTTAATTTTTGTTAAATTTTGAAAACTATTAAAGGCTTCTTGAACGCGGCACCACGATGACCACATCTAGCAATTCGCGACCTGCTTGAGACTGCTTTCTAAACTTGGGTTGCCAGCAAGCCTAGCCCTTTTCTCGTGTTCTGATTTCTGGAAACTTTGATTTGACAGCATGTTCAAAGGTAGGAAAATGCAGAATGCACTAAATGACTAGGATTTAATGAAAGATGGCTGAAATCATGAATAAGATCCATCTCCTTTTGTTCCTTGATGCTTACTTCATCTCCATGCTATTTCATGAAAAGACTAAGGTAACTTGCTATTAACCTATTAAACATTAGACATTTCTGCGTTTTCATGACTTGCTAGCCTAATGCTATTGATGCTATGTAAAGATTTGTTTGAGGGTCATGCCACTCCAGTGGTATCGACTCACCGTCACTACTATTTTTCGCATTACCAAAATCCTAAATTCTTGGGGAAGTTGGACCCCTCCGCCGGATACTCCTTCTGTCGGACTGGAACCACTATCACAAGGCCTCCATAAGTCTCCGCAAGCTTGGGATTCCCACCAGGACGCCGAGCAGCTTGTACCCTAAAAACCTTGGAAACCCCTGGTATCCACGTCCTACTGAATAGGATGGGGTTCAACTGACTTTTGAGAGGGTAGTACGAGGATGTAACCAAATTCTGCCAACTCTGTCATGAACGTGGCCTTGGGAGCACCGCGTTCAACCTATCCACGGCTGTCGAACAACGGCGTTTGGCCAGTATGCCTGCCCGCTTCTGTCGACTGATATCATGTTCTATCGACCGATTTTTGGCACTATCGACTGACGTTCCTTCTCTATCGACTGACCCCGTGTCTGTGCTCTGATCATAGACTTTGACCTGACCGCATTCTGAAGACCGCGGTGGGTCTGCAGACTGCGTTGCCCTCATCTTGTGCATGTCGACAGACCGTGTAAGTCTGTCGACTGATATGGCGGTTCTGTCGATAGACATGTTAGTTCTATCGACTGATCCCTTTTTGGCTTTGTTCCTGAACGCGGCCATGCCCAGACCATGTTATCATATCATGGTGGGTATTCCAACCATGTTCCATCCCAATTTCCCATATTTTTGTTTCCTGCGTTTGTATTTTGAGTATCCGAGTCTAGCCCAGATTCTTGCCTTTCCAGGCTATGGTCCTCGACCTTTTTCCTGAATCTTATTATTGGAATGATCATAAACCATATTCTTAAGTCATTCCCTTAATGACTTCCCTCTTGAATTCATGAGCTTGATTTATTGAAATCCTTCTAAGAAAATTATTATATCATCTATTGATGCCTTGGTTACATAAGCTTGTCCTTGGAATTCTTGTCCATTAAATAACGTGGATGTCTAGATTTTTGGATCTCTGATTCACCCCTCAATGCCAACGCATCATTAAGGGCCCGGTCTGGTCCTGGGAGGAGCGTTCGAAAGTACTAGTGCCTATAGAAGTTATAATAACAAGGTGTGACATTACACCGAAGTACTTGCTAGCGTGTTAAGTCTATGACATTCCACTTCTACGTGAACTTTATAAATTCATTTGACATGAATACGTGAACGTACTTGCTTGTTTGACTTGACTTGATAAATGGCCAAATTTCTGAATGTTGATCACTTGTGCATGTTCTGCTATGGTTTCACTTGATTTATTATGTAGCCATCATGATACTTGTTCCTTATGCCTTGATCGAATTTATATACATGTTCTCATCTATTCAACTCTCTTCAATTCCTACTGATCATGACTCTACTTTTGGTTATTGTCACTCGGATTTACTTGTTTATGGATTAGTATCATTCATGCATATAGTTCTTTTCACACCATTAAATTGTTAATTACTTAAATTCTGCCTGGCAATAGAGATATAAATCCTACTAAGCTTCTTACTCACCTTCGTTTCTTTAACATTTTTAGGTAATATATAAGCTGGAGTACATGCAGATGAGAATGGGCAAGAGTGATCGAGTGGACCTGGAGCTTTAGAGACCCGAGTCTTTTTCTTATTTTCTTGAGTCTAGTTAGAGTCGAGAGTCTTGTTTTTTCCCTTTTCCTTTTCCTTTTAATTGAGTCCATTATTGTAAGTCAAGTTAAAATTTGTAATTTGGAAGTCTTGATATCAATAAAATTACATTTTTGTTTAATTTTGGCCTCTATGTGTTCAGTGGTAGTGTCTTTTATTGTCAGTTGTGTTGCTCTAATTGTCATGATTGTTTCGTTGCCACGTTCCGAGCTAGTTTCCACTGCTATCGGTTCGGGACGTGACAGAAGTGGTATCAGAGCCTATGTTGTTTAAACCCTAGGTTCTTGTCCATAGGTATAGGTTGCCTTGAGTATTAGGCCGTATAATCCTAGTTGTTCCTTCTTGTTACCTGGTGAGATTGGGTAGTGCCTCGGGTTAAGTAATAAAACATGTGTAAAACTAAGATAGTAAGGCACGTAAGGGTAATAAGATTATTAACTTTATAGTTATTTTGCCAGAGTCTAGGCCTTGGTTGAGATGAAAGCGAGGAGGTCTATGGGTGAGTTAAAGCCTGGTTTTGTTTCCCAAGTGGTGATGAATGATAGAAGTAAAAGACTTGGAAGGAAGGGAGCTCATGATAGTAAAGGATTTCAGAGTAATAAGAAGTTTAAGAGAAGAAATAATCTTTTACAAGGGAAGTGCTTCCTGTTGTGCATGTGTGGTACACGCATGACTATCTAGTTTTGATGTGGTTTTGATGATGTCTGCCTATGACTCATTGATGAGTCTGACTTGCGTTTGATGATGTCAACAGTCGTGCATTTTAGGTCAAGCCAGCTTTGGCACGTATATGTTCTCATAAGATTTGATGCATTGATCAAAAAGGGAACAAACAAGGCCAACCAACTGCTGTGCAACAGAAGCTCTAGATCCAAGAGTACATTAAGTGCTGAAATTCTATGCAAGTTTAAGAGAAAGTAGCAAGTCTATTTGAGAATTGAGAAGGGACACTAGCAAAGGCAACCTCATAAACTATGCTCCAAGATGCAAGAAAAGGATTGGCAAAAAGAAGCTAAAAATTCAAGATTGCATAAAGGACAGGTCTACCTTACCTCAACAGCAGGTCGACCTTAGGCGTCTTTCAGAACCCGTTATATGGGCAGTTTCTTCAAGACAGGTCGACCTCAGGCTCACAAAGAGTTGACCTCGGGCCTTCGCAGAAAGAAGAAAAGTCTAAGCGGTTCTCCAATGCATCGACTTCACAGCAGCAAGCCTTCACAGTTGCATCGACCTCTCAGGCTTCCAGCAGCAAGTCTTCTGGCTACCTCAACCTCATGGAGCCACTACATCGACCTCATCAACCTTCCGACAGAATTTCTTCATTAGCTGCACCGACCTCACCAGCTCAAGCGCCATCAGTCCAAAGAAGGTCAAAGGGTGGTGTCGACCTGCCTCTCTCAGGAGGTCGACCTGTGACCCTTCCAGAAAGCATTATAAACGCTCCTTCACTTGGCAGTGTCGACCTGCCTCTCTCAGGAGGTCGACCTGTGACCCTTCAAGAAAGCGTTATAAACGCTTCTTCACTTGGAGGTGTAAAGCGTTATAAACGCTTCTTCACTTGGAGGTGTCGACCTGTCTCTCTTAATAGGTCGACCTCATGGTTCTCCAGAAACTTTTTCCTATCAAATCATAGAAGCTCGAAGGTGAATCTAGAGAATAAAAATATGGACCGTAAACCTATAAAAACATGAATTTCGAGGTCTAGAGGAAGTTCACAGGTCTGACTTTTGACCCTGCCATCATCATCACACCTGAACCACTTTTTGGAGATGGCTATGTTAGAAATCTTTATTGGGGAAGGTCACTCTCACTATCACTTCTACATTTTGCAGTCACTTAATGAGACTCTTCTCCAGGCAGAGTACACAGGACATAAAGTTGACTTAAGCCATTGGGAAGGCTGATTTAAAAGGAGGCATTTAATTAGGAGATCTGAAAAGTGGGTGAAGAAAAGATTTTGTCTATCTTCCTCCATCTGCCACCTTCCTATCATGGGAACTGCCATGAAAAGGTTCTCAAGTATACATCCTGCGCATGCCTCAAAGGAAGAAGGTTTTTGGAGGGAAAAGTTCTTTTTCTCTTTTATCTCACACCCTCTATATTCGATGGATCCAGTCAATGCTCAACAGTCAAAGGAGATTAATTTACTCAACCAATCAGCTGAATCCTTTTTTGGAGGGAAAATTCTCCACCACATCTCCTTGTAACTCTCTATTTATATCAGCTTCTACAAGAGAAGAAGCTGTTGCTGCGTGAGATAAAAGTCTGCGTGAGCCTTCAATTGAGAATCTGTGTGAACAAAAAAGTAAGAGAAGAAGCAGCCCAGTCCTTGTCCGAAATAGCCCAGTGCTGATTGAAAGAGAAAAGAGAGAGCAGAAGAAAGAAGAGAAGTCAAGAGAGGAGTGTAGCCCTACTCACGTCCAGGTTAAGCCTAAGAAGAAGTCAGGTCAGACTTGTGTCCAGACCTGTCCAAAGAGCTTCAAGAGTGATATCTGAAGTCTCAGTTTGGTTATCCTTTTCTGATCATACATTTCCTTGTTTCATCTTCATATCAGGAAAGTCGTGTGTTCTACTGCACTTGCAGTGTGTTTTTCCTTTTGTTTTTGTTTTTCTTTGTGACTCATTTATGGGACGTTGTCCCTGTGTCAAGCTGTGTGTCAGCGTTTTGAGGCGTGTCCCCGGTCAAGCTGTGTGTCATCATTTTGGGACGTGTCCCCAGTCAAGCTGTGTGTCAACAAGTAAGCCTTAACGGGTTTGGAGAGGGGTGGACGTAGGTTGTGGGTTTACAACCAAACCACCTTAAAAATCCCTATGCAGTGGGTTGTGCATCTTGTGTGATTACTCCATATCCTCTATCCCCATTCACAGGTTGGTGTGCTTGCTTCAACGTATTTATTCGGATTGTTTTTCCATCGCACACTCCATCCTTCAGGTCTGCACTATCTGTCTGCTCTGCACACCACTTGCCCTTTGCGCTACACTTGCATTCTCTTAGTTGCCAACTGCACCCTTGAATATGTTGAGTCTATGAGATGGTGCAAATCGAGATTCAGAGGGGGGGTGAATGAATCTCGTTCAATAATTTTGCCCAATTTATTACTCGATATAAAATCTTACGGAATTAAAATCAGATAGGCTCAGTTAAATTGATATTCTATTGAGACCCACACTCAAACACTTGTTCAGATGTTCTAATGTGATTCTCACTATAATACTTGGGTAACACACACAGCAAATTATCTAGAGCACTCAGCAGCAGTTAGGTAAAATCAAATTAGACACACGGTTAATTACGAAGTGCTTAGGCTAAATCTATGCAATAGACTCGTACCTAAGCATACATCTACCGTGAGTCAGAATTGCAATCAAACCAAGAAGACAAGGAGATTTAGATGGTTCAGTCTGCTGCCCGCAGACCTACGTCCATCCCCCACTCAAACCAGAGTGAGGCTTTCCGCTGCCTAATAGCTTGAACCGCTGAGCATTACAGCTTGCTTATAGCTGAGCATCACAGCTTGTTGTCCGAGGTATATACCTCGCCTGCTGAGCATTACAGCTTGCTTTCGCTAACACACAGCTTGATGTTTGAATAAAATAAAACAAAGATGAAACAAAGAACAGCTAGAAATGAAACACAGAAATGTAGCTCTCTCAGGAGTAGACTGGCTTGGATCTGATCCAAAGGCTAGTTGAACAGATCTTTAGGAAGCTTCACTTTCCTTTCTTCCTCTTCCTCTTTCTCACGAACTCACGATCTCCTGAATTCTCTCTTCCTGTTCTTCTTCTTCTCACTATCTCTCTCTGAATTACGGCACTCTATTTTTCTCTTCCCAAAGCTCTCTCACGAACTCTTCTCTTCCTTGGATTCTCTTCTTCTCTCTACTTCTCTTGCTCTCTCAGACTAATTCTGATGTCTCTCTCTTCGAGCTTCCTAATTCCCTTCTCCCCTTCATTTGATCTGAAAGATCTGGCCTCTTTATATAGCCTCGCGAGAGCTGGCGCATGGGAAACAAGTTTCCCGCCCAAAGAATGTTGATCGGAATGCGCTACTGGTAATCCACGTGGCAGAATCTCCAGTCCTGACTTTGCTTTGGATCACGTGCCTGTGAGATAGAAACTTGAACCACGTGACTATCTCTAGCACTTCAAGTGTTCGATCCTGGTTGCTAATTATGTCCATGTGAATAAGGCATTTTACCAAACACTATGTGATCATGAGTCATAATCAATGTGCTCTGACTTATAAGAAAATTGATCATAGTATTAGTCAGACAAAGATGCATCAATGATTTTCAAACACGTGTGAAAGATGCACAGACTTGACTAAGCGTTATGCACATACGATGCACTGACATGATATGAAACCTAGACACACTAGCATTGACCTATACTGGTATGCTCAGACCCAACAGTGCATGTGCTCAGACTTGAGTTCATATGCTTAGACATGTGCTTCGACCATGTAATGCACACTAGCACATATGCTTAGACCTTATTATGCAAGTTAGTACATGTGCTCTGACCTAATAGTGCAAGCTAGCATATGTGCTCAGACTTGATAGTGCTATAAGCAAAACATGCACAGACCTTGTATTGCTGTATGCAAACATGCACAGACCTTATGAATGACTAAGGCAAATGTGCATCAACCTTATATATGACTAAGGTAAATGTGCATTGACGTTAGTTAACTGAAGTTCAAATGTGCATCGACCTTAGTTGCTATCTAACACAATGTGCACTGACCTCAGAATGCAAGATGCAATATGTGCACCGACCTCAGTTGCTATCTTACACAATGTGCACCGACCTCAGAATGCAAGATGCAATATGTGCACCGACCTCAGTTGCTATCTAACACAATGTGCACCAACCTCAGTTGCTATCTAACACAATGTGCACTGACCTCAGAGTGAACAAGGCAAATGTGCACCGAATTTACTCTGTGCTAGCGAAAAGGTGCACCGACCTCTAGTACATGACTTATAGACATGCACCGACCTGCTATATGCACAAGGCAAATGTCCACCGACCTTCTATATGAACAAGGCAGATGTGCACCGACCTTCTATATGCACAAGACATGAATATGTATAGACTTGAACGCATGTGCTTAGATATGGTCTGACTTGCATAATCCATATGCTTTGACATGAATGCATGTGCTTGGACTATCAACCTTTGAAAAATGTTTGTGCACACAACCTGTTTGCTAAAATGAATATGCATGCAACTTGTTTGATTAAATGACCAGGATGTTTATATGTGCAGAGACCTTCATGATCAAATGATTTGTGCATGTGCACAAACTTAGGATGCAGCGATAGGCATGTGCATCGACCTTAATGTTGAGATGATCATATGCATCGACCTTGAGCATATGTAACAATGCATTGACTTTATATGCATGACTCTGATAACTTTACATGCATCGACTTTACTGTATGCACTTACTTATGATTAACAAGGAAGGCATCCATACACTTCTCATCAACTACCGCATCAAAGCAACACAAACACTCATCAACCACAGCATCAAAGCAACACAAACACATATGACATCATGCACATGAGTCATAGTGTTTGACATCATCAAAATCATATGATTACAACAATCTCCCCCTTTTTGATGATGGCAACACTATGAGTCATATCAAATTATTCTCCCCCTTTGACGTCATCAAAAAGAAATCAATAATTTGATTAATGCGGTGATGTCATGTTACATTCTCCCCCTTTATAAAATGCAACCCTACTCCTTGTAACAAATAAAGATCAATGAAAACACAAGAGTAGGAATGGAGAATTTCAAAAAGTAACCAGATGCTCCCCCTTTGACAATAAAGGAATGGAAATCATAGCAAAAATTCAATCTTAGCCAGAATTGCAGGGACTACCAGGATAGAATATGGATGTAGAAAATAAATTTATCTCAGAAAGATGCTGATGAGATAATCTCCCCCTTGATAGAACAGAGGTATTTGAATGAAATCAAATCATCAGGCATACAGAAGTAAATATACAGGAGTTCAGCAAAAACACAAGAGAGCAGATTGAGTGCTTATAGTGATCAGTCATATGAAATGGTATTAGATATGAAGCTGAATGTGCAAAAAGGTTGACGACTGAGCAAATGAGAAATTTGAAATTTTGATATGCAACAGAACCAGAATAGGAACATAAGAAGTCCCACTGAGCTTACAAAAGTTTTAGAGAAGATTTTCAATGAGTTATCAAAGTCATAATTCCAAAGTTAAAGATATTTCAGATTCTTCCACTATAAAGGCTTATGACATAATCTTTATTGAACAACCTGGTTTAAATATGATGTATTCAAGATTTGTTCATAGATTATGTACTCATATCTGAGAATCAATCTTTTTAATAAAAGTAAACCAAGCCTCCATATTAACATCTAGTTTAAACCTCCCTTCATCTTAATCAATCAATTTCAATGACCCTTCTAGGAGTTACAAACAATAGTATTAAGCTTAAACAAACATAAATGCATCTAATTTTGTCTACCATTTCTGAAATTTTTCTGAAGCAATTATTTTTCAGAGCAGGATTTCTTTTAATAGCAATTGTTGGTCACATTTTTCAAGAGCAATCGAGTTTTAGTGCACACCTTGTAACTAGAGGATACATGTTGCTTAGACGCCAGTATCCCTAAGCACTTAGTATGACTAACGGTCATGCTTCACACTGAACAAAGATAACTAAGGCACTTCATGACATAGGTTTACTCCATTTCTTTGATGAAGAACCCAGTTTCTCGGTGCAACTTAGCCATTGCTCTGCCTTAATTTTACAGATATTGTAATAATTTTCTAGTAGAGTTAACTATATTACATCATGACACAATCCTTTGGACATGGTTTCTCAGTAACCATAGTCATTGCTCTGACCAACTTTTACCTTTTTGACATTTTCAGATTTTCAGATGTTTAAAGACAATACTTACTACATGTAACTCTACCAGAGTTAGCCATGATCTCAGAATTTTTAGATTCCCGGAGATCTTACATGATATAACATGAACTATCTGGTTAAAGTTTGTTAAAAGATTTGTTTCAGATATTTTCAAGATGTTCAAATCAAAACTCAATAAATACATAAGACTTAAACCAGGTGAGCATTTCAGACATTCATAGTTCCATATAATAGAAGATTCCTAGTACAGATGTTTTCAGATTTATGACCAAGATATGCCCATTAAAATCTTCATGAATGTCTAACAGAAATGATCCAGCAACAATCAATGACTTAGAATTAAGATCATCAAGAAGCATGCACATTGTGAGAAGTTTTCAGAAGATCTGATAACCAAGATTAGTCAAAGAAGAATTACATCAGCCAGAAAGATTTTTAAGGAATGACAATCAAGTCAAGTAACACTTCAAAATAGAATCTCTGACAATCACCTCCCCCTCAGCAAATGCAAGGTAGAAGTGGTGAGGACACCAGAGCACGAGTACGGCTAAACTCAGCGAGCCGTCAGTACCCGACCCGCAGCACGACTCAATTGCCACCGACCTCTTTGTGGCTGGGGAACAGTCTAGAGTCACCTCTGGAGCCTTGATACTTTAGCATGTATTTTATACATATTTGGTCGTATTTGGTGTGTATTTGGTGTGTATTTAGTTTGTATTATCTTGAGTTTTTATATTGGGTCAATGGTAGAATAATTAACCATGTATTTGTATTTTTGATTTATTTTGGTCCAAGGGGATTAAATATATTAAGCCCCTTATGTTGACTTGGAGAGAGGGATGCACCCTCTTTTGTCTCCACATGGGGGCTTTGTTTAATATTTGTTTATCCTATTTCCCCATTATACCCCCATGACCAAGGGTATCCTAGGTCATTTGGCTAGGTCTAGGGTTTGTGTATTTAATGTATCATGTTGTATTTTGGCCAAAATTAATGAAAAATTTATGTGAGAAATGCCATGGGCGCACCCCTCTCTCTCCCCTCTTGTTCTTGAGTGTTCTTCATCTTCTTCCTCCCTCTTCTTCAGATCTAGATCTTAATCCTCCAAATCTCTAAGATTTCTTCCTCTCCCCCTCTTCCTCTACCTGCTGTGATCGATCACCGCCGCCGCAGCCGCCGTTCGTGTCGCCGTTAAGCCGTCACAACACTAACTCCGGCCTGCTGCCCCTAAATTGAGAGTTGCTGGACAGTAGCTCGGTAAAAGAGCCGGTACGGGAGATCCGACCGTCGGATCGCGATGAGATTTTGAAGGTAGGTTCCCCCCCATTGTCCACCATTCCAAGTTTAATTTTTAGGCCGATCAGAGTCCGTTTATGCCCTTTCTCAGCCACCTGTTGTTCCTTCTCACAATCTGCCTATGTGAAGATCTGCGGGATAGCCTGTAGTATCCGATTTTTCCCACCCCTTAAACGTCGGCAGGAAATTAAAAAAAATTATGTGCGTCACCGTCACCCTTCCCCCTATCCACCCTAAAAATCCCAGGTCCTAAATCCTTCGTTTGGTTTTCGGTCAAATCCCTTGAATAGGCAGATCCCATTCTGCCCTATCTGTTCTGTATTCCGGGACAGTGAGCTCAGTCAGTTTGCAGTCATTTTCATTTCCAATCTAGCCGTTAGATGGATGTGAGATTCCAGTATGTCGTATATTGTTTAGTCCTCTTTCCAATGGTACCCATTGCGTCTCGATCCGACATCGGATCTGGGCGTACTGGCCGTTTTCGTGGAGGCGCGCATTTTTGCTCCGAGCCAGGCCAGCAAAAAGGGGTTGCCGGATAAACCCCACAGAAATACGTCGGGATAACTTCAGTGAGCGCCGCTCCCGGGGGTCGACCAGGGACCCTCCGCCAGCGTCCCGGTTAACCGCCGCCTTCAGAAGATCCCAGGAGGTTGACGTCCCTTTGGACGTCCGTGTTCGCTGTCCTACCGGCCAGCAAACCGCAGAACCAGAGCCGCTGCCCACCGCCGCCCGGAACCCACCGCCTTGCTGCCCGTCAACCCAGTTCGGTGCTCCTAGCAATTTTTGTGTAGCCCTTTACCTCCCTGCGTGGAGTGGGCCGTAAAATCCTTTTGACCGGGATGTCTTCCCCACGCCCCGAGCGTGGAGGTACATTCACCTCTTACTTTGTCTTACTTGCTTAACTAGTATACGTTCTTACTGTCGCTACATGTGAGTTAGTTATTTCCTAGCTTGTTAAATTTTAATCACCGCTGTGAGTTGTGAGAGCGAAACTCGTCCCGTGACTCATTCCGCACACGAGAGTGAGATAGCCACCCGAGACTCAAAGTCGTTTACTCAACCATGCAGATCGTCCCGTTCCCCTCACCGGGACGACTGTGAGTTAGCATTTCTTGTTTGGGGCATGATCGCCTCTCCTGGAGCTCGTTAGGAGTCACGCGTCGTGGTATTGTTGCTAGTCGCGTCGTCTCTTTAGTCACGTCGTCCTTTAGAGTCCAAGGTCGCAACAAGTCCGAGTCGAGTCTCGTAGTCGTCCAGCATCAAATTGGTATCAGAGCCGGTTTGAGTCTAGGGTAGTCGGTCCAAGGCGCTCCATTTCATCTGGTATCTCGAAAGGTGTTCCCGAAACGGTAGGCTACACCTATTGGAAAAGGGGCACACTTGCGTGAGTGCGATCTTCAGATCAAACCTCCGCCTCGTACCGGATATTAGAGTCTAGGTCATCTTTCATTTTGCATTAGTCCATCCATATAGGTCGTAGTGAGTCACCCTTAGTTCCCACTAGGTCCTCTCCCATTGCATGCCCACCCGTGGAGTTGCCCAGTACCATCACCCTGACACTATGGGTG
Organism: Amorphophallus konjac; assembly: GCA_022559845.1. Taxonomy (NCBI): domain Eukaryota; kingdom Viridiplantae; phylum Streptophyta; class Magnoliopsida; order Alismatales; family Araceae; genus Amorphophallus; species Amorphophallus konjac. The sequence goes on along the minus strand of CM040127.1, from coordinate 150,468,971 downwards.
AACCCCGAGGTGCCAACCCGGGAGGCCGAACTCTGGATGACGTGTTCGCTCTACTCATGGAGGGCATGGATAGGTTTGAACAAACTAGTAGGGAGAACACCGACCACTTGGAGGGCCATCTCAAGACCATGGAGGACCATGCCGAGGTCTCCGACCGATCTATCCAAGGTCTGGTTGGAAGGATGGAGAATGTGGAGAGAGTCCCCCACCGGGAGATCCCCGGAGTTGTCCCGGCCCCTCCGGCGCCTACTGCCCAGCCTGCCCCACTTAGGGCTGAGGAGCGACAGCCATGTGCCCCCGATGTTGAGGACTACGAGTCCAACAATGATTATGGGGGAAATGGCCGACGCTGTCGTGGTCACCGACCACAGAGGGATGATGAGGACGAACGAGTCCTCAGGACGGTGCGAGCAGACCCTCCCACTTTTGATGTGTCCTTAGACCCGAAGGTCTATCTTGATTGGGAGGCTGACATGGACCGGTATTTCGAGTGGTTTGAGATGATGGGCCACCAGAAAGTTAAGTTCGCCAAAATGAAACTTCTAGGGCAGGCACAAACTTATTGGAGGAACATGGAGAACCTGCAGTTTCACCGTCAGGAGCACCAGGTAGAGACGTGGGATGAGATGAGGACCAAACTCAGGAAGAAGTACCTTCCTACCTCCTACCGCCAGTGTCTCATAGACAGATGGCAGAGTCTCACCCAAGGAGATCAGTCCGTCTCCGATTACATCGCCGAGTTCGATGAGTACTTTCTGCGATGTGATGCCACAGAGGAAAGCTCCCTAACTGTCTCCCATTTTCAGCGTGGTTTGTGGCCACACCTACAGTATGAGCTTTTCTGTCGCAAAGTGGACAACTTGGAAGACGCGTACCAGGTTGCCCTCGAGGTGGAGCAATTTGAGGTTGAGTTTGCTCCTAACCGCGCCAGGGGGTCACTTACCCGCGTGTGTCTGATCCTAGGACCACGCCCGGTTCCTACACTCGATGGCATGTAGCCCACCCCCAGGAACCCCCTCGCCAGGACCTCACTACTCCTAGGCCCCCCCTCTCTCAGAGGGATCCTCCCCTTCGCCAGCAGGCACCCGTCCCTGCCCCTAGACCTCCCCAGTCTACCATGCCGACTCGACCACCCCTACTTCCTACACCCCCAGTCCGTCCTATGGACAAGGGTAAGGGGCCGATGGTTGGTGGAACATCCCAGGGCTACGAGACACAGGGAACTTGCTATAGGTGTGGTGGGGTTGGCCACTATTCGGCCAAGTGTCCCACTCGGGAGTCGCTTGTCATCTCTGATCCCTCTGCCAGCGACCCCACACCTGAGCTAGTGCCGATCAGTTACGAGGCTAATCAGGACTTAGCAGAGGAGTTCTTTGATGAGCTAATGGAGGGAGAGCCAGTTGATGTCCCAAGTACCCAGCATCAGGGTGATGTACAGCTGGGTGTAGTCAGGAGCATCCTGACCCAGCCTCAGGTGAGTGACGACTGGCGTCGTACCACCATCTTCCATACATTTTGTAGGCTGGGAGGAAAGGCCTGCAAGGTGATCATAGATAGTGGGAGTTTCACTAACGCTATCTCTATGGGCACTGTTAGGCGTCTGGGTTTGACGCCCGTGGATCTCCCCGCACCCTATAGAGTTTCTTGGGTGGATTCTACTTCCATCCCGGTCAGACTGCGATGTCTGGTGCTACTGTAGTTCCAGGCTTACCATGATGAGATCTGGTGTGATGTGTTACCTATGGAGGTGGGTAGCATTATCCTAGGTAGGCCTTGGCTTTTTGATCGGTATGCCACCCTTCAAGGTCGGTCGAACACTTGCACATTCGACCATGGGGGTCATAAGATCACCCTCCACCCCACTCAGCCGAAGGATCCTTCTGTCTGAGGACCAGCCGATCCCAGCACTTTGACTCCTCCTAGTCAGGGGATGGTCGGTCCTTCCACCTCATCCTCAGTGCGAGCTACTACCGCTTCGACCGCTCCAAGCACAGGAGGCCTCCCACCCCGGAGGTTAATGACGATTAGCCCGCGAGAGATGGAGCAAGAGGTGACCGGGGGTAGCCTTGTCCTTGCCGTTGTTGCCCGAGGAGTGGAGGATGTCGCTCCTGGGTCTGATAAGCACCCCCCAGAGATAGCTGCGATCCTACGAGAGTTTTTTGATGTCTTCCCGGAGGACCTCCCTGAAGGCCTTCCACCTATGAGGGATACCCAGCACGAGATCGACCTTGTCCTGGGCTCATCCTTGCCCAACCTTCTCCACTACAGGATGAGTCCCACGGACCATGCCGAACTTCAAAGGCAGGTTGAGGAGTTGATGAGTCGGGGATCTCTTAGGGACATCAAGAGCCCTTGCGTTATTTCTCGCATTATTGGCCCCGAAGAAGGATGGCACATGAAGGATGTGCGTGGATAGCCATGCGATCAACAAGATCACGGTGAAGTATCGCTTTTCCATTCCCTGATTGGATGACTTGTTAGACATGATGTCGGGAACCACTATCTTTTCAAAGATAGATCTTCGTAGTGGCTATCACCAGGTGTGGATCAGGTCTGGGGATGAATTGAAGACAACATTCAAGACCAAGGATGGTCTTTATAAGTGGTTGCTTATGCCCTTCGGGCTTTCCAACGCCCCTAGTACGTTCATGCGGTTGATGACCCAGGTTTTACACCCTATGATAGGGGTCTTCTTAGTCGTCTACTTTGATTACATTCTTATCTACAGTCACACTAGGGAGGACCACTTAGACCACCTTAAGCAGGTCTGTGTCGTTTTGAGGCGAGAGAGCTTATTCACTAACCCGAAGAAGTGTGCTTTCATGACTGATCAGATTACCTTCCTCAGGTTCATTATGTCTAGGGATGGAGTCTCCGTTGACCCGAAGAAGATTAGGGCCAGCAGGGAGTGGCCCGAGCCCCGCACACTCCACGATGTCCGGAGCTTCCATGGCTTAGTGATGTTCTATCGCCGCTTCATTCGTGGCTTCAGTTCCATCACCGCCCCGATCACTGATTGCATAAAGAAGGGGGCATTCGTATGGACTAAGGCTGCAGCCATAGCCTTTCAGTACATCAAGGAGTGTATGACCCAGGCACCTGTCCTTGCATTACCAGATTTTTCTAAGGTGTTTGAAGTCACATGTGATGCTTCTGGAGTGGGTATTGGTGGCGTGTTGAGTCAGGAGTCCCACCCATTGCATTCTTTAGCGAGAAGCTTAATGATGTCAAACTGCGTTATTCCACCTATGATAAAGAATTTTACGCAGTTGTCCAGGCATTGTGGTATTGGAGGTATTATCTTTTGCACCAGGAGTTTGTCCTCTTTTCTGATCATGAGGCCTTACGATTCCTCCATACCCAGAAGAAGCTGAACGCTCGCCACAGTCGTTAGGTGGAGTATCTCCAGGAGTACACCTTTGTGCTCAAGCACAAGGCAGGGGCAGAGAACAAGGTCGCCGATGCGCTGAGTCGGCGGATGATGATATTGACCACCATGAGTGTAGAGGTGGTAGGTTTAGAGAGGTTGTAGGATGCTTATGTTGATTGTCCAGATTTCGGTCTGATCTATGCAGCCCTTCTGGCCAGTCCCTTGGGTGATTATAGCGAGTTTGTGCTACAGGAGGGTCACCTATTCTGGAGTGACAAGTTGTGCATCCCACGGACTTTTGTTCGTGACTTTCTTACGTAGGAGATTCACGCGGGAGGTCTTACTGGCCACTTCGGCTGGAACAAGACCATAGAGGGGGTTGAGCATAGATTCTATTGACCTAGCTTGAAGAGGGATGTAGCCCAATGTCGCACTTGCACTATGGCCAAACAAAGGAAGCAGAATACGGGCCTCTATACTCCCCTCCCCGTCCCGGATAGTCGATGGTAGGACATTAGCATGGACTTTGTGTTGGGATTGCCCCGCACCCTCCGACGGCATGACTCTATCTTTGTGGTTGTAGACAGGTTCTCAAAGATGGCATATTTCATTCCTTGCTCCAAAACGTCAGATGCCTCTAGAGTTGCACGTCTATGCTTTTCACATTATGTCTCCAGGTTCAGACTCCCACGCACTATAGTGTCTTATAGGGATGTGCACTTCACTAGCTATTTTTGGAAGACCCTTTGACACATGATGGGCACCCAATTGAAATTCTCCACTGCATATCACCCCCAGACCGATGGTCAGACTAAGGTTGTCAATAGGAGTTTGGGGCATCTTCTTAGGTGTCTAGTCCGAGATCGAGTCAGGGATTGGGATTTGGTCTTACCCTTAGCAGAGTTTGCTTACAATGATTCGGTCAATAGGTCTACGGGTATGAGCCCCTTCGAGATTGTCACTGGCCGTAGACCTAGGAAGCCCATAGACCTAGTCCCACCTCCCATCCAGTCCTGTGTGTCCGAGTCAGTCGGGTCCTTTTCCGATCATATTAGACAGTTGCATGAGCATGTATGTCGTCACATTGAGTCCAGCAACGCACAATACAAAGAATTGGCTGACTCCCATAGGCACCACTGTGAGTTTCAGGAGGGCGATTATGTCATGATCAGGGTCAGACTTGAACGGTTTCCCTCGAGAACCGTGAAGAAGTTACATGCTCACAGTGCCAGTCCCTTTCGGGTAGTGAGGCGAGTCGGATCAAACGCACATGTTGTGGACTTGCCAGAGGATTACGGGATCAGCTCCACTTTCAACATCTTGGATCTCGTCGCTTATCGGGACCCAGCGGTAATACCTAGTGAGCCCTTTGAGCCATCTCCACCCATTGTGAGTGACACCACCCTAGAGTGTCCACCTCCAGCCTTGTTACCTCAACAACGAGAGCAGATAGAATGTATAATGGACGAGCAGGTAACGACTACTCGAGGCGGAGTGTACCAGCGCTATTTGGTGCGTTGGAGGGGACGGCCCACGTCCGAGGACACTTGGATCACCCGGGATGAGCTATAGAGGATAGATCCAAATCTGCTGGATCGATACTAGAGCGACCCGGACCCTTACTCGACAGGGTCGAGCTTCTCCCACCCGGGGAGAATTGGTGAGGACACCAGAGCACGAGTATGGCTTGACTCAACTAGCCGTCGGTACCGGACCCGCAGCACGACTCCATCGACACCGACCTCTTTGTGGCTGGGGGACAGTCTGGAGTCACCTCCGGAGCCTTGATACTTTAGTACATATTTTTATATGTTTTTGTATTTTATATGTATTTGGTCGTATTTGGTGTGTATTAGGTGTATATTTGGTGTGTATTTGGTTTGTATTATCTTGGGTTTTTATATTGGGTCAATGGTAGAATAATTGACCACGTATTTGTCTTTTTGATTTATTTTGATCCAAGGGGGGATTAATATGGTCCAAGGGGATTAAATATATTAAGCCCCTTATGTTGACTTGGACAGAGGGGCGCCCCCTCTTTTGTCTCTACATGGGGGCTTTGTTTAATATTTGTTTATCCCATTTCCCCATTATACCCCCTTGACCAAGGGTATCCTAGGTCATTTGGATAGGTCTAGGGTTTGTGTATTTAATGTCTCATGTTGTATTTTGGCCAAAATTAATGAAACATTTATGTGAGAAATGCCATGGGCACACCCCTCTCTCTCCCCTCTTGTTCTTGAGTGTTCTTCATCTTCTTCCTCCCTCTTCTTCAGATCTAGATCTTAATCCTCCAAATCTCTAAGATTTCTTCCTCTCCCCCTCTTCCTCTACCTGCTGTGATCGATCACCGCCGCCACCGCCACCGTTCGTGCCGCCGTTAAGCCGCCACAACACCAACTCCGGCCTACTGCCCCGAAATTCGGAGTTGCTGGATAGCAGCTCGGTAAAAGGGCTGGTACGGGAGAGCCGACCATCGGATCGTGATGAGATTTTGATGGTAGGTTCACCCCATCGTCCACCATTCCTAGTTTAATTTTTAGGCCGATCAGAGTCCATTTAGGCCTTTTTCCAATCACATGTTGTTCCTTCTTACAATCTACATGTGTGAAGATCTGCGGGATAGCCTATAGTATCCGATTTTTCCCACCCCCTAAACTTCGTCAGAAAATTACAAAACAATTATGTGCGTCACCATCACCCTTCCCCCTATCCACCCTAAAAATCCCAGGTGCTAAATCCTTCGTTTGGTTTTCAGTCAAACCCCTTGAACAGGTAGATCCCGTTCTGCCCTGTCTGTTCTATATTCCTGTATAGTGAGCTCAGTCAGTTTGCAATCATTTTATTTCCAATCCAGCCATTGGATGGATGTGAGATTCCAATATATTGTATATTTTTTAGTCCTATTTCCAACGGTACCCATTGCGTCTCGATCCGACATCGGATCTGGGCGTACCGGCCGTTTTCGTGGAGGCGCGCATTTCTGCTCCGAGCCTGGCCAGCAAAAAGGGGTTGCCGGATAAACCCCAAAGAAATATGCCGGGTTAACTTCTGTGACCGCCGCTCCCGGGGGTCGACCAGGGACCCTCCGCCAACGTCCAGGTGAACCGCAGCCTTCAGAAGATCCCAGGAAGTCGACGTCCCTTTGGACGTCCGTGTTTGTTGTCCTGCCGGCTAGCAAACTACAGAACCGGAGCCGCTGCCCCCCACCGCCCGGAACCCGCCGCCTTGCTGCCCGTCAACCCAGTTCGGTGCTCCCGACAATTTTTATGTAGCCCTTTACCTCCCTGCGTGGAGTGGGCCGTAAAATCCTTGCTGTAACTAATTTTTACCATTGTATCGGGAGTTACAGATTTGGCCGGGACGTCTTCCCCACGCCCCGAGCGTGGAGGTACATTCGCCTCTTACTTTGTCTTACGTGCTTAACTAGTATATGTTCTTACTGCTGCTGCATGTGAGTTAGTTATTTCCTAGCTTGTTAAATTTTAATCATCGCTGTGAGTTGTGAGAGTGAAACCCGTCCCGTGACTCATTCCGAGCACGAGAGTGAGCTGACCACTCGAGACTCAAAGTCGGTTACTGAACCGTGCAGATCGTCACATTTCCCTCGCTGGGGATGACTGTGAGTTAGCACTTCTTGTTTGGGGCATGATCGCCTCTCCTGGAGCTCGTTACATGCCACGCGTCGTGGTGTTGTTGCTGGTCGCGTCGTCTCTTTAGTAGCGTCGTCCTTTAGAGTCCAAGGTCACAACAAGTCCACGTCGAGTCTCGTAGTCATCCCGCATCAAGTAGGTTCTAGAATGATGGGAAAGATTAGCTCAAAGGAATTCAGATAGACCAGCTGAATACAGAAGTGACAAAATTGTGAATTACAAGGTGAGCTGGTTAGCAGAATCACAACTAAGAACGGTACTTGGCGGAGGTTGGATCCAAGGATCTACTCACGCAAGGGTTAACCTTCCAGATAGGCCAAACCTATCTTTCCAGCTAAGACTTTTTATATACTATTTAATTGTTACAAGATAGCACAGAATTATTTCAAAAGAAGCTCTCCCTCAGCAAAAGCAACAAGCAATGATTCCAGATAAGAGAAGAATATCAGTTTAAATGATTTTGGAACATGTGAAGACAAGTGGGTCCAATTGATACCAATTATTGGAGAGAAGTTACTGAAAGAGCAGAGATAACAGGATAAGAAAGGATATGGTTAAATCATTAAAGAGACAGTGATAGAACAGTTGAATAGCCATGCAGTTCAAAACTTGTTTTATGCTCCCCCTGTCTATATGCAGTGAATCAATCTTTTTAGAATTTTCTGTATGAATGATATGTACTTAAATATGTATGCATATGTATTGACTCTTTTTCACAGAATGCATTGAGCCATCATATATGACATGAAAATCATGCATGGACTTAATCTAAACACATATGTATGACACAAGAATTATTCTGATTAACTCCCCCTGAATTTATGCACTATGTGACTGAATTCTAAGTGCAACATATGCAAGAAACATTATGCAAGGGGTTCAATGAAATATGTCTTAGACTGCCCTATGTGCAATATGAACCATGGTACCAGGCAGAGGACTTGGTCTAACGACCACCTTACACATAGTAAGAACTTCCAAACAGATTGCATCTGCCCTTTAGTAACTTACCATTTGATATACCATAATGGTCTTGTAAAACAATGTAATGCAAAAGCAGTCCTATATGCAGTGTTAAATTTTAAAGTATGCAAGACAATGCAATTGGATATGCATATGTGAAAATGTATGCATGATCTAACAGACATATGCATCGAGAAGCTCCTCGATAATCATGCAAATGATATATGCAGACATCAGACACATGCAATTCAGATTTTCAGAATATGACGTTTAATTCAATCTTAAACTGATATATGCACAGATTACTCAACATATGCATTGAGAGACATAAAATACAACTGACAGATCAATCAAGACATGCAACTATAAAGATAGAATTAAAGATAATTCAAATAACTAACCCGAAATAGTGCAGGAATGGGGTTTACCATATTCAGGTGCCTTGGTTTATTTACCCCTTTTATTTCTCAACTCCAAGGCACACCTGCAAAATAACTTCTTATTTTGCACAGGCAGGTACCCAAGCAGTCCTGGGTCCTGAAATGATAATGGCACCTTTGAATGGTGCTCTCAACAATTTTTGAGCTAGTGAATCATCAAACTTCATCAGAAAACAGTTAGACATAGAATGTCCTAACTGACCACAATAGTGACAGGAAATAATAGTGACAGACTTTAAGTTCTTTTTGTGCACATTATTATAGACATGAAATCTATGTGCATTAACATGAAGAGTTCTGTTATTTGCATGAACATTTTGTTTTTCATAACCTGCCAACCAGCATTCAGAAGCTCAGTGGCCATGTTTTCCACATTCAAAACATGCATAAGTTTTTCTTTTAAAACCAGATTTATTTCTACCAAAAACATTTTGACACACAAGGGTTTTAATAAAGTTGTGGTGACTGTCACTCCCCTGTGCATGCCAGCATTGTGCAGCAAAGTGCCCAAACTTACCACATTGAAAACACTTCATGTTTCTCTTCTGAGCAATAGTCCTCTCCTGAGCAGAGAAGTTTCTATCATGCATAGCACTTGCATTCAGGTCATCTTGTTCCATTAGTCTACACTCATGCATGAGATGACCTATCTTATAATAGTAAAAACAGTGAATTCTTTTCTTTTGAACAAAAGAAGGTTTCTTAGCATGAGAATTCCTAGCATGAATTCTACCACCATTCAAATCATCCTTCTTCATTACAAAGCACTCACTCAAAAAATATCCATGCTTACCACAGTAATGACAAGAACCATTAGATTTCTTTGTAACATGGCTTTTATCAAATGAGTTCTTAGCATGCAGATTGTTCCTTTTATTTTTCAGTGTTTTCTAATTTTTATTTTCCTTTTGAATTTTAGTTGCAGTAGACTGTTTTGGGGATTGTCTTGAGGTTCCAGCCACATCTGAACTTCGAATAAAAGTGGTGTACAGCTGGTTCCTCATGGCTTGTTTAATTTCAGAAATGTTGCATGTCCCCTTTCTTTGACCACTCACATCATCTTTCAATGTTTCTTTGCCTTTAGCAAGTTTAGACAATGAAATATTCAAATCATAAATTTTATTTTGGAGTGAAGAAATGTAACACCCTCAAATATAACTAAGTTGTACTCTATATCACTGAGGTGCCTTTTAAAGTATCGGCTCAGTTCTTGAAAAGAACTCCGAAGTTAAGTGTGCTTAATGGGGATACTGGGATGGGTGACCTGCTCGGAAAGTCCCCCATTCTGGAGCCGATCACTGTTAGAAAGAGACAAAACCGTGAGGCCGGTAGGCCAAAGCGGATAATACCTCGACGGTATAGAGTACGGGACGTGACAAAATGGTATCAGAGCTATATCCCAGTCGAAAGTGTGGGAACTAAGTGCCATGTAGAACAATGTGCTACGCTATAGGAGCCATCTCTTAAACCCACAATGGGACAAAGTGCTACATAATGGGAGCCACCTCTTGAGCCTGTAGGAGCCACCTCTAGAATCCTACATGCCTGGGGGTTTGATTGCGTGCTATATGTGCCCAGCGACGAGGACGTCGCCTATATAAGAGGGGTAGATTGTAACACCCTCAAATATAGTTAAGTTGTACTCTATATCATTGAGGCACCTTTTGAAGTATCGGCTCAGTTCTTGAAAAAAACTCCGAAGTTAAGCGTGCTTAATGGGGAGTAGTACTGGGATGCGTGACCGACCCGAGAAGTCTCTCATTCTAGAGCCGATCACTGTTAGAAAGGGACAAAATTGTGAGGTCGATAGGCCAAAGCGGATAATACCTCGACGGTATAGAGTACGGGGCGTGACAAGAAATGAGCGATTCTAAAGTTATTACTTTATCATTCAATATAGCATTGATGGTTTTATAGCTATCAATTTCCTGCATTAATGCACTCACTCTCTCAGACTCATCATCAGATGAGCACTTTCCCTTTTCCAAGGTCAAAAGCATTTCAGATATAGTAGTGTTCAACTGCTTCAGTTATTCATTTTCTTTTATTAGATTAGTATTCTGAATTAACTCTTCAATTAAAAATTGATCATAGTTGAGGGTTTGTTTCTTTTCAATCTTTGCCAATTTTTTAGACACTAAACTGTTTTCTTCCTGAAGTCTTTTGAATTTCTCTTCATTATCTTCAATCTGCTTTCTGTAAGTTTCATTTTCAGACTTCAGCTTATTCAATTCCAAGTTAGCATAATCAAGATCTTTCAGTAATTTTTCATTCTGAACTAGATTTTTGATGCAAATCTGATCATCATTAAATAAGCTCAGTTTTTCTTCAAGTTCAGAAATCTTATATGCAAATTCTTGATTTTTATTTTTCAACAAGCAAATTTGTTTCTTATTCAAATGAACATCAGATAGACAAGCATCATACGATTGTTTCATATTCAAGCAATTTTCACAAGATGAGTTGGTACTGTTCTGATCAATTTTCTTTTTCAGCTTTTATGTTATTTTCTTAATTTTTCATGTGCTTCTAACAAATCAGTATATGCTGCCTGCCAATCATCTAAAGAGAAGTTGTCGAATGGATTTACCTGTTCATCGTCCTCTTCTTCATTTTGATTGCTGCTTGCTTCGCTGCCATTTGCCATCAAGCATTGTTCTACCTGCTCTTTGTAGATATGATTCAGTTCATCCAGAATGCTTTTGGCTGTACTGCAGTTTGAGATAGATGAAAGAACATTAGTATCAACTGTAGTTCTTACCATGATTAAAGCTCTAAGATTATCAGCATGTTTAGATCTATGATTATCAGTCCATTTAGACTTATCCTTAGATAATCTATATGGACCATGGGAAAGTAACTTCAATAGATCATGATCAATAGATCTAACATACCTGCGGATGTTCCTGAGCCAGGAATAAAAGTTAGAACCATTAAAAACCAGTGGATGAGCCATTGAAAAATAATTAAGTAAATTCAGAGTAATGAGCTGAAAACAATAATGCACCAGAATAAGCAGTAAGCAGTAAAGCACCAAATACGGCAGGATCCTCTGCAGATCGTTGGATCAGGAAAGTCAGAGACCCCCTCTGATACCAATTGTTGAGTCTATGAGATGGTGCAAACCGAGATTCAGAGGGGGGGTGAATGAATCCCGTTCAATAATTTTGCCTAATTTATTACTCGATATAAAATCTTACAGAATAAAAATCAGATAGGCTCAGTTAAACTTATATTCTATTAAGACCCACACTCGAACACTTGTTCAGATGTTCTAATGTGATTCTCACTAGAATACTTGGGTAGCACACTCAGCAAATTATCTAGAACACTCAGCAGCAGTTAGGCAGAATCAAATTAGACACACGGTTAATTACGAAGTGCTTAGGCTAAATCTATGCAATAGACTCGTACCTAAGCATACATCTACCGTGAGTCAGAATTACAATAAAACCATGAAGACAAGGAGATTTAGATGGTTCAGTCTGATGTCCGCAGACCTACGTCCATCCCCCACTCAAACCAGAGTGAGGCTTTCCGTTACCTAACAGCTTGAACCGCTAAGCATTACAGCTTGCTTGCAGCTGAGCATCATAGCTTGTTGTCCGATGTGCATACCTCACCTGCTGAGCATTACAGCTTGCTTCCGTTGACACACAGCTTGATATTTGAATAAGATGAAACAAAGATGAAACAAAGAACAACTAGAAATGAAACACAGAAATGTAGCTCTCTCAGGAGCAGACTGGCTTGGATCTGATCCAAAGGCCAGTTGAACAGATCTTCAGGTAGCTTCACTTTCATCTCCTCAAGCTATCTTTCTTTCTTCTTCTTCCTTTTTCTCACGAACTCACGATCTCATGAATTCTCTCTTCCTCTTCTTCTTCTTCTAACTATCTCTCTCTGAATTACGGCACTATGTTTTTCTTTTCCCAAAGCTCTCTCACGAACTCTTCTCTTCCTCGGATTCTCTTCTTCTCTCTGCTTCTCTTGCTCTCTCAGACTACTTCTGATGTCTCTCTCTTCGAGCTTCCTAATTCCCTTCTCTCCTTCCTTTGATCTGAAAGATATGGCCTCTTTATATAGCCTCGCGAGAGCTGGCGCATGGGAAACAAGTTTCCCACCCAAAGAATGTCGCTCGGAATGCGCTACTGGTAGTCCACGTGGCAGATGCAGAGGATAAGTTATCCACGTGGCAGAATCTCCAGTCCTGACTTTGCCTTGGATCACGTGCCTATGAGATAGAAACTTGATGTTATGACCACCAATTGGGCACTGGCCCAATTGTGTAAAATTCGGGCCCATGAACTCAATGAGCTAGAGATCTAGATAGATTATTGAAGAACCCTTAGAAAATTCATAACTTAACATAGGAAAATCAGAATTAGGAGAAACCAAAGCCCATGCGATGACCATTGGGTAAGGAATAATTTTGGTGAAGAGTATAACTTCTGAATAATAGGCCTAATAGGGAATAATAAGGAGTTTATGATAATGAGTCAAAATAGTTGTAGAAAAATACTCACCCGTTGAAATAAAGATATCTCGGCCCACAGTCAACCAAATGAGATGAAACTTGGCCCATTAGAAAGGTTGGGCCCTTGACCTAAACTCTTCAGTTGAGGTGGAAACCCAATTTGCATCAGAACCCATGGTCCTAAGCCAATTGCTGCCAACTATCACGAAGAGGTGTGACTGTTGAGCGAATTCACACCTAATTAATGGGAAATTCATAACTTTGTCTATCATTAATGAAATGACCTGAAACTAAGGCCATACTTTCGCATTGGATGTCAGCCACATCTTCTATGTTGAGGTCGAGACCCAATACTGCCTGGATGCTACAGTTATACCTGGATTACCTCGGGCTACCGAAAGGTCGCAACTGGAATAAAGGAGAATAAATAATAATATTACGAAAATCATAACTCGAGCTAGGAATGCGGATATTCGATAAAACCATGACCCAAGGTTAGATCAAGAAGTCTTTTTTTTTTCATCTAAAGACATCCCAATCCAAATCCCAATGGAAGAACGCGCCCACTCACATTTATGACCAGGTAGACGAAGGGTCGCGACTAGAACAGAGGAGGAATAAGGATTAATATTGTAAACATCATAACTCGCGCTAGCGTTGATAAAATTAAATGAAACTATGACTGAGAGTTAGATCTAGAAGTCCTCTTAATTTCATATGAAGACATCCTAACCTAATTCCCAACAGCAAAGCGCATCCACTAGCATTTATGATCAGTGGTCGAAGGGTCACACCTGTTCAAACCCGAAGGGATGCTTAGTATTAACCCCTCTTTAAGCCAGTGACCTTGGGGCTGGGCTGAACCTTGTTGGACGTGGGAAAGGCCTTGGGAGACTTGAAACCTATATAAAGAAGTGGGTTCCAAGAGTGATTATCCTTTAGCAACACATATCCTCAACACCCACCACCTACGGTTTCTCTTGGGTAAGGAAGAGAGGTGAGGAACCTTGGCATTTCGTAAAAGGTGAACCTGCAGTGAAGTATTGGGTGGATCTAGGGTGTGGAACTCATCCCCAGATCGGAAGGAAAAGCTTTAGGTGGATCTGGGGTGTGGATATTATCCCTGGATCGTCGGTTAGCATCTCAAAGGTAGGCACCTAACCTCAAACTTTAGGGGTCAAGGATGCATTAGAACAATTTTAAATATATTTTATACACTTTAATGAGGGATTAAGGGCACGTGGGGACCACCACCATGTTCATTTTGGTTTTTGGTTTCATCAAGTTTTAGGCTTCCACGAGTTACCTATGTGTCTCTAAGGAATTGCACAGCCCCTGGGAAGGTCAGCCATTGAGGCAAGGTCTGTACACATTTCATATGGTTCATAGCAAGGTCTGTGCATATTTCATGTTGATCATGGCAAGGCCTGTACATATTTCATATGGTTCATAGCAAGGTCTATGCATATTTCATGTTGATCATGGCAAGGCATGTACATATTTCATATGGTTCATAGCAAGGTTTGTGCATATTTCATGTTAATCATGGCAAGGCCTATACATATTTCATATGGTTCATAGCAAGGTCGGTGCATGTTTTCCCTAGGCCAAAGTGAGGTCGGTACATGTTTTCCCCAGGCCCTAGTGAGGTCGGTGCAAGTTTTCCCCAGGACAAAGTGAGGTCGGTACATGTTTTCCCCAGGCCATAGTGAGGTCGGTGCATGTTTTTCCCCAGGCCATAGTGAGGTCGGTGCATGTTTTGCCCAGGCCAAAGTAAGGTCGGTGCATGTTTTCCCCAGGCCATAGTGAGGTCGGGACATGTTTTCCCTAGGCCAAAGTAAGGTCAGTTGATGCGGGATGGACAGTGAACGCGACTCCAAGTTGATATGCGATCCTTGGACTCTATGCAAACTCACGATCGTCCCTAGCGAGGGAAGCGTTCGGACGTGCACGGTTGAGAAACTGACAAAGAGCTAGAGTGGTCGGCTCTCTCTCGTGCCCGGATCGGGTTACGGGATGGGTCTCGCTCTCTCTCGCAGCGGTGATGAAAGTAAAACGAGCTAATATCCTATCACTAGTAGCGGCATACAAACATATATGAAATAAGCAAAGTGCCTATGAGAAGGGTGGCGAGTGTACCTCCACGCTCCGGGCATGGGGAAGGTGATCTCGGCCAAGTACGGTAACTCCCGGTACAAACAATTTCAATAATTTATAGAAATGATGTCTACTTCCCACTCCACGTAGGGAGGTAACGGGCTACAAGTGGGGCCCGGGAGGACCGATCTTGGGTTGACGGGCAGCAATTTGGACACTCCGTCGGCGCGGTTCGGATGGCGCAAGCTGCTGGTTGTGGGGCCCACGTGCTGGTCGGTGGGGCCGAGTGGGCCCGGAGTGGTACTGCTGCGACGGTGGCTCCTGGAGAGACGCTCTCTAGGAAGGCGGCATGCTGGTTCACCTTGTGGAAGGTGAGGTAGCTCCGATCTTCAAGTGTTGAACTTGCTGTCCACAGATCTGAGTTGCTGTTTCAGACCCGTGCATTCCGAAAAAATCTGCTGCTGCGATCAATCCCGACGTCGGATCGACGCGAAATTGGTGCCGTTGGAAAGCTGATTCAAAATACTTTAACCAAGCACTATGGCAGGAATTTTGATGGCTCTGGATTTTTCGTGGTGGATTTATGAATAGACTGATTAACAGACTCAGAAAACTCAAGATAGAAATGGATTTTCTTGAGAACAGGCATTGACTGTGACTCAAACTTCAGATCTGGGCGTTGGACTCTTCATAAAAGTTGGAGAGGGGGAAATAAGGAAAATGGGGATATTTTTTGTGGAATTTATGGTGGAGGTTTGGATGGGGAAATGGATTTTCTAACACTGGTAGGTCGGATCTGGATTGCACAGGACAGAAGAGATTTTTGACTGAGTTTTAATTTTTTGGTGGAGAAAAGGAACTTCTAAAAGCGAGGGAAAATTTGTGGAGAGGGGCTTTGGTGGGCAGAATACCCAATCTAAATTTGGAATCAATCAGAAAAGGGGAAGGGGTCGAACTATGGAAGAACTAGCTTGCTGTGACACATGATGTTGAGTCTTTACATGTTTTGAGGATGACAACACTATGAGCCTTAGTGGAGAACATAAAATATTTCTCTGTGAAAAATTAAACTTTCGAGTCACTTCAGTTATTTTCAGGGGTTGTCTTCGTGTCGTTATTTGTTCCATCGCGTGCTGAACATTGCAGCACCTCGTGCTGCTTTCTGTGCCACCTCGTGTCGCTCCATCTGTGTCACCCCTATGTCTTCGAGTCTTATGTTCGGCCGTTTTACTTCGAGTCTTCTGTATTCGTGTTATTTTTTCCTAGACCCCGTGTCCTTTTTGCTTTGTGACCACACTTCGTGTAGGGTTCTGTTTTCGTCTTCGAGTTGGTTTCAGTCCGTGTCGTTTCGTGTCGTCCTCGTCTTTGAGTCGTTCGTAAGTTCGAGCAATTTTGTATTCGAGTCATTTTTTTTATGTCTTCGTGTTGTTTCTGTGTTTGTGTCTTCGTGTTATCTTTTGTGCTTATGTCTTCGTGTTATCTTTTGTGCTTGTGTCTTCGTGTTATCTTTTGTGCTTGAGTCTTCATGTTATTTCTGTGTTTGTGTCTTAGTGTTATTTTTATGTCTTCGTGTTGCTTCTTTCTATCTTCGTCCAGGTTTCCTCTGATCGCGTGTTTTACTACCGTTTTACTCCGTGTTATTACCTTCTCACCTCGTGCTATTCTCATCTGACTTCGTGTCGTTCTCTTTGTAGTGTTAGCTTTGTTACTGTGGTACCTCGTGTCGTTCTCTCTTTATCTCGTGCTGTAGTCATCTTATGTACCTCGTGTCGTTCTCAGTATAGTGCACCTTTTGTTGTTCCTACACACCTCGTGCAGCTTTAGCTTGAGTGTCAACCGACTTATTTCAGGTATATATATATATAGAGAACCCTGAGTATTAATGGTTTTAATCTCTTTGCAGGAGAAGAAGAAAAACAAAAAGAAGAAGGTGGTCCGAGGAAGAATATTCCCCAGTGACTGGGCTGCACGTGATCCAATACTAAAGGAACCAATGCTATAAGGGCACGTGGAAAGAAGGTTCTGGATCGAGTGTGGGAGGCACACGCATTCTGTACCTTATCCACCTGCTGTTGCTATATATTGAAGCCTTCGTCCACAGATGAAGGTTGATCGAAAGGGAAAAAGAAAAAGTAGAAGTGCAGAGAGTTCGATCCAGCAAAAGAAGAGAAGAAAATAGAGGGCAGAAACTGAAGAAGAGGAAGAAGAGAGAATAGCAGAGAGTGAGAGAGAGAGAGAGAGCTCGAAGCTGAGAGTTCAGAAAGAAGAAGAAGAAGAAGGATTCTGGTTTCAGGATCAAATCCGAACCAGTTTGCTCTATTGTGAGCTATATTCCGTGTTTTATCGTTCCAGCATTCAGTTTGCTGTATCTTTTTAGTTTCTTGTTTTTGATCTTTCTTTTCTGCTCTAGTTTTGTCTCCGATTCTCAGGTTGAGATCGGTGGTCCTCCTGTTCTGTTGGTTCAGGAGAAGGGAGACGCTGTCTCCAGTTGCAAGTGGCCGTGTGCTCCTTGTGGGTTCCCTATGGGCTTCAGAGGAAGAGAGACCTTGGTCTCTGGTTCTAGTGGCTGCAGATCACTAGTGTTCCCTCCGGTTGGAGGAAGAGGAACTTGTTTCCTAGTTTCTAGGGACTTGGCGTCCTTAGGGTTCCCTCCGGGTGTGGAGGAAGAGGGGAGGGTGTTCCCCTGGTGAAGCTGTGAATCAGCCGTTGTCGCAGACTGAGTCTGCTTGGCTAGCCGGTGCTAGTGGAAGCCTCACTTCGGTTTGAAGTGAGGGGTGGACGTAGGCAGACTGGAGGTCTGACCGAACCACCTTAAAAATCCATGGCGCAGTGTGTTTGGTTTCTATTCTGGCTTTGGATCTATTCGGTAGATGCTTGTCTAGGCCGATCCATCTCTATCTTCCTAGCTGATCGTTCTGCGCGGTTAGTGTTTGACCGTTAAGATCTTTTTCTGAAACTCCTAATTGAGAACTTATTTTTTTTTTAATCCTCAATGTTTTACTGGTAAAGGTCCATTCACCCCCCTCTGGACCTATCAATTGTTATCAGAGCGGTCTCTGGTTCAGAATCCAACGATTCTCAGAGGATCCTCTACGTGTTTCCTGTGTGCATTGTTTTGCTTGTGAGTTACTGTTTGATATCTGTTCGTTTAAACTGTTGGCAATGGCTAATCCACCGATTTTTAAGGGACCTGATTTTGACACATGGTTCAGTGTTTTTCGCATGTTTGTTAAACAAGCTGATAAGGACTTGTGGAAGTTGATTTCACAAGGTCCGTATGAACTGCCCAAGAAAAGGTCCAAGTGGACGGACAGTGAGAATCAAATGTTCCGAGAGAATCAAAAGGCCTTAAACCTAATGTTAACAGCGACTGATAAAGCCTTGCATTCTTGTTTCCATGATTGCAGATCCGCCAAGGATATTATGGACCAGCTGAAGCTAGCCCACAGGAGAAATGAAAGCACATGCATGATGGTTAGCAGAAGTGACCACAGTACCAGCCAAGAGGTGGAGGAGAATGAAGAAGAGGTAAACCTCTTCGAGAACTTTTCTATAGAAGATTGGGAAAATGCTTACAGCGATGTATCTGAGTCATATGAAAAATTGCAAAAATGATATAAAAAATTAAAAAGGAATAAGGGATTAGATAATTCAAGGTCTGACTGTAAGAAATGTGCTGAATTGAAGAGTTCTCATGATGCCTGTGTGTCTAATCTACAAATGTTGAAAAAAACAAAATGATGTGCTAATCAATGGAAATAAGAATCATGTGAGTGAGATTGATTCCCTGAGAAAATCCTCAGCTGAAAGCAAGGAAAGTTTAGAGAAGCTCAGGATTGAAAATAAAGTACTTGCTGAAAAATCTGAAGCCATTAAGTCTGTCAACTTTGAATTACAGAAAAATATTGAGAAACTGCAAAAAGACTTGAAAACTTTTAAGGATGGAAGAAAATCTGAAACTGACTCTGATGATCAGATTTTGATAAACGAATTAATTCAGAATGACAGACTAAAGGAAGAAATTGAGAAACTAAAACAGTTGAACACCATCTTATCAGAGAGATTGCTGACATTTGAAAAGGGTAAACATGTGGTGTCCAATAATTCAGAAGAAATTGATGAGTTGAGAAAGGAAGTTGAGAAATACATAATTGCCAACAAAGTCTTGAATGAGGCTGTCAATTGCAGTGAACAAGAGACTGCAAGTTATGAGTTACACATTGCCTCTTTAGAAGAAGAAATCCAAGACTTAAGGAAATCTTTGTCTAAATTTGTTGATGGGCAAGAAAATCTGAACAAACTGCTGGGAGTAAAAGTCAATTTTCAGAAGGAGGGGTTAGGTTATAACCCTGTAAATAAAAGACCTTTGAAAATAAAATTCAGACATATTCTGTTTCTAGCTCTACTTTTGAGAAAAAGGGGCTGGGCTACAGTCCAGTCATGAGTAAGGTCTATGGATAAAATTTAGAAACTATTTTTGTTAAATCATCTGAACAAGAAAAACCTTCTACTTCTTCTCCACCTCACTATAAGGCTAAGAAAACACAAGAACAGAATAAAAAATAGAAAATGAATAAAAAGGGCTCATCTGTGCATGTTGATCACAGTCCGCACACACACTCATCTAAAAGGAAAATGTCATGCCACTACTGTCATAGACTTGGACATTTAATGCATGAGTGTAAATTGATGGAGAAAGATGATATGAGGGCCGGGATAATGAATGCTAAGAAACTTCATGATAAAAATTCTTCATTCCAAAAAAAGAAATTTGAATGTCTGCACTGTGGCAAACTAGGACACAGCATCGCACAATGCTGGTTTGCAAATGGTAAGAAAATATATTCTTCACATCATGCTAAATTTCCTGCAAACCATAATGATGTTGATAGGAATAAAGTTGCTGCAAATAGAAAATACTCTGCATGTGTCAACTGTGGAAAGACAGGCCACAGGGTCATTGAATGCTGGCATGGTCAGGGTAGAAAAGAGAATTTTAAGAGAATGAACTCTTTTCATTGTTTTAACTGTGGAAAGCCAGGTCACAGGGCTGCAACCTGTTGGCTGGAAGGATACCAAAGCAATGCTGGTTTTGGTAAACATAATTTCAATTCTGTTAACAAAAATTTTCATACATATGTGCATAAAAATCATGTTAATAAGAATGTGCATAAATCCAATCTGAAACCTGCTGCATCTTGCTATTATTGTGGTACAATTGGTCATTCAATGAATAATTGCTATCTGATGAAATCTGATGACCATGCTGCTAGGAGATTGGTTAGAAAACCTGCTAAGAATGTCACTGCTAACTCAGGACCCAAGACTTCTTGGGTGCCTATTCGTGCAAAATAGTTTGCTAACCTACAGGTGTGCCTTGGAAGCTGAAGAATAAAGAGGAGTAATAAGCCAAGGCACTCGAAAAGAAAGAAAAAACCCTAGGATCTTAATATTCAGGTCAGTTCCCAATACCTGCTTTAATTCTATTTTATTATGATTTAAATTTGGCTCTGTGATGTAGTCTGTGTGCAACTAAGTATTCCATGATCACGAGTGTCCTCCTCTGACTGCTTTGCTAAAATCTCTCTTGGATGGATACTTGGTATCACGCTGTAATTCATGCTCATAGTCAGGGGGAGGCATACAATTATTGTGTCAACTTACTGATTCGTGCTCATTGCATCACATTCCATTTATTTGAAAAACCATAAGTTTGCTTCAACGTATTGCATTTCAGCTGATAGCATGTATGTTATTCAATAAATAATTAATATTTCCAAGAGTTGTGTGTGAGATGTCCTAGTGTGGGCTGAAAAGGAGCTTGTCAGGTCATCTGGTATCTGAAGAACCTTTGTCTGCCGATGTGGTTAGTTGGTGTTGAGTTCAGTCATCTCACGAGGTTGCAGCTTATTGCACAAGAGCATTCTCTGGTTACGAGAATGAATTTCCTCAGGAAGATTTCATTTGTGAGCTCCTTGGTCTTTACTTTCTAGAGTAATCTCTTACTTGCTGCTTTGCTATTAGGAGTGCTTCTCATCTCATCTCTCTCCATTCTGTTTGTCACCTTCTTATCCTTTTCTTATCCCCTTTGGTTCAGGAATATTCTTGAAGAATAATTCCTTCTTATAGCTTTGTTACTCTTATCAGATTTGATCATAATACCTTAAACCACCCAAAATCTATTGTAACAAGTTACACCTATTAATAAAGAACTTTAATATATGGGGGTTATATCTTGTCCTTTAATCCTTCTAAGTTATCCTCTCTATTGTTGGTCAACATATTGTAAAACTTTCTGTTAAATGGAAAAACCTTGCGGAGGATTTCGTTTTAACTGAAACTTATGTGAAGAGGGCTATGAAAAAAAAATTGTGTTAAGTAAGGGCTCTGTCTTTTGTCCAAGATCATGAGAGGTGTTACCAGGGAATACGCCATACTTTGTGGCAGAGCAATGGCAATTGTGGAGAAATAGATATTCTAGATCAAAGAAGTCTAGAGTTTCTGTCATGATACAATTAGCTATCTCTGTTTCTTATAGAAAAGTTAAAATAAAAAAAAAGGAAAGAAAAGTCAACAAAAATTCATTGGTTTTCATTGGCATAAAGGTAGCCTGTCCTGAGTAACCAGGGATTCTGGTGTCTTATAAACATGTCTCCTTGTGTAAAAAGGGACAATTCTACCTAAGTGCTCAACAAATTGGTTGACTCTGTATGCCCTCTCTTGTCCTTTAAATGAAGTAATGAACCCTGCTTGACTATCTATTTGTTATTTCTTTGCCTGACAAACATAAGGAGTATTTTAATCGTGACCTTCTGTAGGCTAAGTACCTTTAACAGCTAGTTTTGTGATCTTGTTGATTTAATGTCTTGAGGTAACTGACCAAGGTATTCGGAAGAATATAATAAATCCATATATTGAAGAGCGAACTTTAACGGGCAATGGCTGTGTTACATATTGAATGAGGGTAGTCTGGGTATTTCCTGAAAAGTTCGATAAGAGTGAAAAGTGACCCCCCAAAACCCTTCTTGTTCCTCAAGGTTACATCCAAAAACCCTCGTGTGCCCTTGCCGCTTCCTGTTCCTCCTCGTGCCGATACGTCTCGTATGCTCCTTCAAACCCTTCTCTCCCGCTCATTTTTCTTCACGAAAATCTCATCTCCCCCACAGAGTTCTCTTCCGTTCTTGGTTCTAGCTTCATCTCCAGCAGCAACCAGCAAGAAAGAGTTGATACTCTGGGAGTTACGGCAAATGGATCAGCTAGAATCCGTCGCTCCTATTGAAAGGAAGAGGAAGGGAAAAGAAACAGTTGAGGAGCCTTCGTCCAAGCAGCAAAGATGTCTAGAACCAGAAATAGCTGTGAAAATTTCTTCTGCACAAGGTACTAGGCCTTCTCAGTCTATCGTGTTTTTAGAGAGTGAGAAAATTATTCCTCCAAGGATAATAGATTTCGGCGATGAATCCATGGTTTTGAAGTTTCCAGAACTTTTGGAGATTTTTTAGTTTCAGGATTGGAGGAAATTCCTAGAAAATCACCGTGTCTACTACCCTAGCCTGGTAATGGAATTTTATAATAATTTATCTTTGAGCCGAGATAGGTCTGCTCTGATCTCGTCTGTTAAGGGGATTGAGATAGCAGTAACGTGTGACTCTCTCCACAAAGCTCTCAGTATTCCAGAAAAAGGGGAGGTGGAGAGAGGGTTTAGATATAGTCTGCATGAAGCCTTTTCGGTCATTACTGGTAAACCCAGTAACATTCATGACAAGGGGCAATTGAAGCTGAAAGCTTACCAAACCTTATCATTTCCCCCTCTTCACAAGCTTCTTCAGAACATCATTGCCTCTATAGTCACCCCACAGACTGGAGCTAGAGGAAGAATCACAGACACTCAGAGATTTCTTTTGTTCTGTCTGATTCAGCATGTAAAGATCTGTCTGCCTGAAATTATTTTTTCTATCATGAAGGGGTGTATTGGGTCCAAAAGACACCTGCCCTACGCCGCCCATCTGACAGACATCTTCAAGTATTCAAAGATTTCCTTAGATGGAGAGGCCATGTCTGAAGTTAGGGGTCGAAACATATTTAACATGAATTTTGTTTCAGTATTTTTGGGCTTGGAGGGTTCTTCTCTCATGGGACAGGTTAAGGCCCAGAAAGTCAAAGAATCACAAGCTCAGAGAGAGCTTCTGGAACACCCTCAAGAATCTGCCCAAATAGTTTTAGAATTAACTTCTGAGGTTGCTTTACAGGAGACACCATCTGAACAACCACTGTCTGCTACTTCTGCTGCACCTACTGAAGCATCTCTATCTTTTCAGAGGCTTGTTGAGATTGCATCTGAAGAAGTTAGGATGTCTGAAAATAGCATTCAAACTGAACTAGATACAAATATTGGTGGTTTGTTTGATTCCTTTGGGAAGACATCAAAAGAAGTGAGGCTGCCCGTGGAACAGCCTGCTCAAGAGGAAGAAAGTAATGAGCAAGACCTTGCTGAGTTTGTTAATTTCATTCTTAGAGAGACTGTGGAGAAAAGCTTGGAAGAGGCTGACAACGTGGTTACAGTTGAAATTATAGAACAGGCACCTGTTGAAAACTCTGCAGATGATGATCTCATGGAAGAAAGAGTGGATGAGTGTCAGGAGAAAGTTACTGACATAGAACAAGAAGCAGAATCATCAAGTGAAGAAGAAGCACCTGAAAATGTATTTCCTGAAAAAGAAATCCAAGCTGAAGATGAAGATCGGGTTCCAGCAGGAGACAGCCAAATGCCAGTACAAGAAGAAGCAGATGAGAGGACAGCACCTGGCTGTGAATCTTATGGTACACCCCTAGGTCAACCTCGACTTCTATCTGCTCGGGCGCCCAACATTGAAGAACTCCTTATAAATTTGACTCAGCAGATGCAGAGACAGGATAAGAAAATGGATGATCTGCTCAAGTATGTCACTCTAAATATTAATCAAGTTCATTCCAGGCTACTGAAGCTTGAAATTTCTCTCCTGACTGAATGGAAAAAGTTCCTGCTAAACAAGAAAGCTTCAGATGATGCCACCAGGTCATCGATGGAAAGCTTGCAGGAGGTATGTTCAAAGATAGCAACAGCACTTCGTGAATTACAAGATGCTCATCTTTCCTCCTTTAAGTCATCTGTCAGCATTATAGATCATTGTTTTGAGATCAGGACATCCTTAGAAGTTTTGAAAGGGTCATCTAGTGCCCTAGGTCCAGATGTCCAGAAGATCTATGACAAATTGATCACTTTCTTAGTAGAAGTGAGAACTCTGACTGACAGATATGAATCTGTTAATATTCGCCAAGAAGACATCATTTCAGAAGTGGCACATGTCAGAAGCTCCGTTGTGTATTGGCTAGCTGAATTGTCCAATGACTTGAAGGATCTTCACTCTGCCTTGGGTTCAGCCCCTGGTCAGGCATCCTCCAGCAGAGGTCCAACTCAAGATTTCTCCTCTGTTGCTCCTAGGGGTAGACCACCACAAGACAGGCCGCGTGGCCCTTCCAGCAGACATGCCAGATTCTTTTCTCCTTAAAAAATAGTGTTCTGTATTTTTTTGCCCATTTTGAGGCTCTCTCACACTCTTGGACTTGTTAATTACATCTCATATCATTTGCATTTCTGCCTCCTTTTGTTTCTTTCTTTTTGATGTTGACAAAGGGGGAGAACTCAAGTCTTTGCTACTACTACGATTGAGGATGATTTTTTGTTGTTAATGATTCTTTAATATTCTTTAATGATGATTAATGATGGTGCTGATGATGTTTAGCTTTGAACATGTTGAAAATTATTCCTGCAAAGACTCAAGACTCATAGTGTTGCCATCCATCAAAAAGGGGGAGATTGTTGAGTCTTTACATGTTTTGAGGATGACAACACTATGAGCCTTAGTGGATAACAAAAAATATTTCTCTGTGAAAAAATAAACTTTCGAGTCACTTCAGTTATTTTCAGGGGTTGTCTTCGTGTCGTTATTTGTTCCATCGCGTGCTGAACACTGCAGCACCTCGTGCTACTTTCTGTGCCACCTCGTGTCGCTCCATCTGTGTCACCCCTATATCTTCGAGTCTTATGTTCGGCCGTTTTACTTCGAGTCTTCTGTATTCGTGTTGTTTTTTCCTAGACCCCGTGTCCTTTTTGCTTTGTGACCACACTTCGTGTAGGGTTCTATTTTCATCTTCGAGTTGGTTTCAGTCCGTGTCGTTTCGTGTCATCCTCATCTTCGAGTCGTTCGTAAGTTCGAGCAATTTTATATTCGAGTCATTTTTTTTATGTCTTCGTGTTGTTTCTGTGTTTGTGTCTTCGTGTTATCTTTTGTGCTTGTGTCTTCGTGTTATCTTTTGTGCTTGTGTCTTCGTGTTATTTTTGTGTTTGAGTCTTCATATTATTTCTATGTTTGTGTCTTAGTGTTATTTTTATGTCTTCGTGTTGCTTCTTTCTATCTTCGTCCAGGTTTCCTCTGATCGCGTGTTTTACTACCGTTTTACTCCGTGTTATTTCCTTCTCACCTCGTGTTGTTCTCATCTGACTTCGTGTCGTTCTCTTTGTAGTGTTAGCTTTGTTACTGTGGTACCTCGTGTCGTTCTCTCTTTATCTCGTGCTGTAGTCATCTTATGTACCTCGTGTCGTTCTCAGTATAGTGCACCTTTTGTTGTTCCTACACACCTCGTGCAGCTTTAGCTTGAGTGTCAACCGACTTATTTCAGGTATATATATATAGAGAGAACCCTGAGTATTAATGATTTTAATCTCTTTGCAGGAGAAGAAGAAAAACAAAAAAAAGAAGGTGGTCCGAGGAAGAATATTCCCCAGTGACTGGGCTGCACGTGATCCAATACTAAAGGAACCAATGCTATAAGGGCACGTGGAAAGAAGGTTCTGGATCGAGTGTGGGAGGCACACGCATTCTGTACCTTATCCACCTGCTCCTGCTATATATTGAAGCCTTCGTCCACAGATGAAGGTTGATCGAAAGGGAAAAAGAAAAAGTAGAAGTGTAGAGAGTTCGATCCAGCAAAAGAAGAGAAGAAAATAGAGGGCAGAAACTGAAGAAGAGGAAGAAGAGAGAATAGCAGAGTGTGAGAGAGAGAGAGCTCGAAGTTGAGAGTTCAGAAAGAAGAAGAAGAAGAAGGATTCTGGTTTCAGGATCAAATCCGAACCAGTTTGCTCTATTGTGAGCTATATTTCATGTTTTATCGTTCCAGCATTCAGTTTGCTGTATCTTTTTAGTTTCTTATTTTTGATCTTTCTTTTCTGCTCTAGTTTTGTCTCTGATTCTCAGGTTGAGATCGGTGGTCCTCCTGTTCTGTTGGTTCAGGAGAAGGGAGACGCTGTCTCTAGTTGCAAGTGGCTGTGTGCTCCTTGTGGGTTCCCTCTGGGCTTCAGAGGAAGAGAGACCTTGGTCTCTGGTTCTAGTGACTGCAGATCACTAGTGTTCCCTCTGGTTGGAGGAAGAGGAACTTGTTTCCTAGTTTCTAGGGACTTGGCGTCCTTAGGGTTCCCTCCGGGTGTGGAGGAAGAGGGGAGGGTGTTCCCCTGGTGAAGCTGTGAATCAGCCGTTGTCGCAGACTGAGTCTGCTTGGCTAGCCGGTGCTAGTGGAAGCCTCACTTCGGTTTGAAGTGAGGGGTGGACGTAGGCAGACTAGAGGTCTGACCGAACCACCTTAAAAATCCATGGCACAGTGTGTTTGGTTTCTATTCTGGCTTTGGATCTATTCGTAGATGCTTGTCTAGGCCGATCCATCTCTATCTTCCTAGCTGATCGTTCTGCGCGGTTAGTGTTTGACCGTTAAGATCTTTTTCGGAAACTCCTAATTGAGAACTTATTTTTTTTAATCCTCAATGTTTTACTGGTAAAGGTCCATTCACCCCCCTCTGGACCTATCACAGGACAGAACACAGACAGATCTGGAGGACTGGGAATAACGAAATGGGAAAAATATAAAACGAAGGCTAGAAAATGGGAAACGTTTTTTGGGAAAGGGTATTTGCGTGGGGAACCTACCCTCAAAATTTGGGCTCCAGAAGATCTGTGGATTCGGAGCTAAAAACTGGACAAGGGGGCTCTGTCCTGATTTGGATAGAACTCCGACAGCAAGGCGGTGGCGGTGCGATGGCGGCAGCGGCGGTGGTACTGAGCTTCACACTCAGGGAGGTGGTGGAGGAGAGGCTTCACACCTCTGAAAGGAGAGCTCCCATAGCTCTAGAGGGAGAGAGAGGGGCGCCCTTGGGCCATTGTGAGCAAATAATGGAATTTTCTTTATTAATGCTTCATTAAATCTACAAATGACACTATACATCTTCTTATATAGAGCATGGCAAGGGGTGGGAGTGGGAATTTCATGGGAGAGAGGGGAGGGACCAAGGGGGGACAAGGAAGCTTCCTTCCTTTGAATTTTCAAAGGAAGGAAGTCCAAGTTTGGTACGTTGCCTACCTTGGACCAAGAAAGGGGAGAGAATATGGACTTTTTTATCCCATTGTCTCCTTGAATGGTCAATCTATCTAGAAGCCCACCTTGGACCATTGACTGGCCTCACATAGGCCCTAAGGTTTAGGTTGACCAATGGGGAAGGAGATGGGGGGCCCTTGCTGGTCCTACTAGACTTTTACATAAAAACCCAAAGATCCTTAAGGAATGACAAATTGGCTTATAAAGCCTTACAATTGCAAACCTACTTCCCAAGGATATAAACGCAAACTAAAAGGACACAAATATAAAAAAAAAGTTAGTGCCCAGTGTAGATTCCCATCAATTCTCCCCGGGTGGGAAGAACTCGACCCCGTCGAGTAAGGGGTGCGACTGCTCCAGTAGCTCCGGCGGATCTGTCGTCTACCAAGAAGCGCGGAGTTCGCTCCACTCCAAGTATTCGACACATGCTCATCCTGTATAGATTCGATATGCTCACGCTACTGGGGAATGAGGCTAGAGGTGGACACTCCGGGATGGGGTCACTCTCAAAGGGGAGAAGGCGACTCGAAGACTCACTAGGAATCACCGCTGGGTCCCTATATGTGACTAGATCCGAGATAGAGAATGGTCGAGCCGATCCCAAATGCTGACAAGTCTACAACGTATGTAATAGATCCGACTTGTCTCACACTCGAAAGGGACTAACATCGCGAGCTGACGACAGACTCGACTCGACGCATGCAGACTCACTATGCACACGACAATAAAGAAAAAACATGGACTCGACACGATGTATGCACAGACACACAAGACCCTAGACAAACCTTTTGTTAGTCTGACCCAGACACATGCAAGGGTGGACCAGGACACCCGAATGTGTGCCAAACATGCATGTTATGTAACCGGAGGTTGGTGGCATGGGGAACTCCGATACACCCAAGTTTAAACCAGTCATGCTTTGACCTCCTATGGGACTTGGGTGTGGGAGGACTAGGAGATCCAAAACTACCTTGGTCATCACCCCTAGATGTAGGTAAGGCATGCCCTTTTTCCCAATCATTGGACCTATTGCTATGTGGAGGTTGATTGGCCCGAGTGGGAAGAGAGTGGTAGGGGACTTCCTTGACAAGGTAGAATGGAAGTGGTGGATCACGAGGCCCACTAGGAAAGGGGTCGAATGGGTCAAAGAACGTGTGACCCCTCAAACTATGTTCCATCATGACACTATCCCAATTTTGAAAATCTTGAAAGTGTCAATGATCACCTTCATTCATTGTGAGAGGTGGGACGACGGTCATATGTAGAAAATAAGATTCTTCCCTTGGACAAAAGGGAATTAAGTCGGGCTCGGCCGGCATAGGGAGGAATAGAAGAATCTCCATGGTGACATGACCCACGGTGCACACGGAGGTGATAGACCCTAAGGATGGATGTGTGAAGTTACGACCTGTAGGTCGGTCGATGCCTGGTGCCAGTAAGTGCGTAAATGTCAACTGTCGGTCTAATCCTTTAAGAAGGTCATCTAATGTATCCACATGGTGACTAGACCAGAGTGTGATATGGAATAAGTTGACCGGCACTAATGGTAGGGTGGGGTCCATGGGTGGGAAGGGAGGTGGGACCAAGCCATTCTTGAGCCAGCTAAGGAGTGGCTCGGCGATGAAAAGCATTCCCGTTAGAAACACTGGTGGCTCGGGCTTAGGTGGCTCCGAATAAAGATCGGAGAGTGAGGCTTCTCCAACCCTTTTATCCCCAAGGTCTAGTGATGCCCGAGTGGGACACTGTCCGGCAAAAGTGGCCGAATCCCTGGCAGCGATAACACTGCAGTCGTGACCCACTAGGCTCCCTGATAAGTGGGTCCTTACCCTTACCCTCCCGACGGACATGGGGTGTAGGCAATGGGGCTCTCGTGGGTGGGGGAAGAGGATCCACCATGATGGGGAGAGGACCTCGGGATGGCACCATAGATGGCACCGGGTTGGGACTACCGGCTGCTACCTCCTTAGGTTCGTGCTTGGTTCCATCCCGTCTAGGAGGTAGGCAAGGGGGAACCATGGACTCGATATAAGCACACCTTCTATCCACTCTATCTGAAATGATTTGGAAGAGTTCGGCAATGGTGGGGTTTAGAGTAGGAGCAATGTGATGGGATCGCCCATAAGAACTCGGCTTAGTCGTGGGCCCAGGCTCTTCTACATGCGGGGCACTGTTGGATGGGTTTATTTGTTGGGTCATTTTGTTCGAGTCAATCAACCAGTTAATTAATAAATAACCAACTGGTTAGTTGATCGCGCAATGCCAGTCACATGAGTGATGAGTTTATTATGCGATCATTCTGACCCTTAGGGGGCGAGAGTGAGATTCGGGTCGGGACCAGTAGTCCGCCATACCATAAAGGCTATGATGTTAATTACATCCCCCATGAGGGAGAAAACCTTTGATTAATTGTCGAGATAGCGGGCCGTTCGAGGCCCAAACATGATGCAAAAGGATAAATGTAATGAGGTCACATGAAATGCTTTTATCTATCATGCAAGAGAGGCATGGTTCATTAAGTTGGAGACCCTCGATACGTGGCGGAGGACATAGCTCCGAAGACCACCATCGCACATAGCAAAGACCTTCGGTCGGGCATAACCCAGACTTTCGTCAGTGCCATTTGATATACCCGAGGGTCTATGCAAGCATGCATGCATGATGTTCATGATTATGCTGAACATGGTAATATGGCTATGATGATGAACAATGATCAATCAAGTTTATTAATCTCCGCTAAGGGAGACGAAGATGGTAACATAGGCATGATAACGAAAGCATGATGATAACAGACATGATAGTAGAAGCGTGATAATAAGATGGCTCGGACTCGAACAGTCCTTTCCTTATTTAGTTTATTTCTGATTAGGGTTTATTAATGTCGACCGTGGGAGGCGAAGATCCCTCCGAAGATGAGTGAATGATTAGAACAATGCAATAATTCAAACCCGGCAGGACCACGCGTAGGGATATGTTTCCCCGGCGCGGCCAAGCGTAGGCAAAAGGGGCTTAATCTGGCGTGGCCTTGGCATATGCTAAACCGGCACGGTGGCTTTGGGGCGCACTAGATTAGGGCACGCCGGGAACGGGCCAAGCAAAATCGTGAAGTTATGAGTCTAAGGTTAATCCGACGTGGGGGGGGTACCACGCCGTATTAGGGCGCGCCACATTAGGACCACGCCGCTTTAGTTGATTTTTTGAAAAATTTTGAAACTATTTTGGTTTATTAAGATGTTATTGAGGATTTTGAGGTTAATTAGGTTGATTACCTGTCGAATGAGAGTTCAGGGCTCTCCAGGAGCAAAGTTATAAGCTGGTGCGAGGTTCATACTCTAGCATGAGAGTTTATTAACTAAGAACATATGCTTTATTGAGACCAATTTACTGGAGGTAACATTATTAATCAAGAAACCTGATTAAAATTGGGTAGCATCTCCCCCGTCCTTTAAGGGTTGCAGGGGAGAAACGGGGTCATACCCACGTGTGGAGTAAGCCCCTAACTACCCGGTTGGCACAATAGCAGCCAGCAGATCCCAATCGGACAGGAAACCCCGAGGACTAGCCTACAAGGGGCACCATGGTTCCGTGGGTTGAAACAAGCGGACAAGGCGACTAATGAGGGAGGTGAGGTCCCCGAGGGCTAGCCTACAAGGGGCACATGACCCATAGTCAACTCATAATCTGGCAAAGAGACGGCTAAAAGGGAAGGAAACCCTGAGGGCTAGCCTACGAGGGGCACACATCCCATTGCCACCACAACATCCCTAAGGACAATGGATTCAATATTGGGCTAACGCCCCTATCAATGTTCACCTCCTGGCCCATAGGGGATTCGTATCATGAATGGACACGACCCTTTGACCAAATGGCGATTTGAAGGTATGAATGGGGTATGTACCCCTCCCCGGAGCATTAAAGCTAATGTCATCAGGAATAACAAAGCTCGATAATCCTAAATCATATGTAGAATAGGAGAGATGCAGTAGCATATCATGATATTCAATGAGTCGGCAGATTGGCACTCACAGGATTAATAGGCTAGCACCCACGGGGTCAAATAGTTAGTATCCAGATTAGGGGATCGACAGATCAACATTCAAAGGGTTAATGGGTCAGTTTGTGAACAAAAATGATCAAGATACAGAGAACAATCATTCGGGTGACTAGTATAAAATGAGCATCTAGGCTGTAGAGGTGATCTCGTTTCCTCTGACCTATGAGGGGGCGTAGAGGTATTGAGGGAATCAACCTCAGAACCACAGCAGGTAGAGATGCACATACGGATGTGCCTCCAACCATGGAAACCACCATACATATACAACAAATTCGGCCCAGTCATTGTGTTAGAAGAGAGGAGCCCCGGGGAGGGGAAATCATCTCTGTAGCCCGTATTGATTTCAGGGTGTGGTCAGTATCACGAAACGAAACATGACATTCACACACGAGACGGTTGAACATGCGAATCGAGATAAGGGTACGAGAAGCATATACAACAGTGAGCACAATTCATCCCATCAGTAGAAAGAAAATGATGCGGGACGGACACGCGACCTGGGACTCTGGCTCGTGATCATCCCTATGCGAGGGAAACGTGGGACCGTACGCGGTTAAGAAACCGGCAGTGAGTCTCGGGTATCGGCTTTTCCGCGTATACTCGGATCGAGTCACGGGACGGGTCACTCACTCTCACTCTCGTAGCGGTGATAAAATGATAACAAGCTAGATAATCTATCACTCATGTAGCGGCATATACAAAAATATACAAGTAAAGCAATGCCTCCAAGGAGGGTAGCGAGTGTACCTCCACGCTCCGGGCGTGGGGAAGACGTTCCCGGCCAAGTACGGTAACTCCCGGTACAACGGTAAAAGTTAATTACAACAGTGAATTTTATTGCCCACTCCACGCAGGGAGGTAAAGGGCTACAAGTGGGGCCCGGGAGGACCGACCCTAGGTTGACGGGCAGCAATCTGGAGGTGCGTACGGCACGAACTCGGCCTGCTGGTCTGACTCGGCACTATTCCAACTCGGTGCTGCGCCAACTCAGTTGCTGACTCACTGGACAGCAAGCAACGGTTTCCAATGGAACGTCGCCTTCCTAAGATCTTCTGGAGGCGCCGCTTTGCTGGGACGATGGCAGGACGTCCCTGAACAACTTCCTGAAGTGGCGGCTCCTGAAGTTGATTTTTGATATTTATTTCTGAATTTCTTCTGGGCTGCAATTTCAGACCTGCACAGGGAACAGATCTGCACGTCTCGATTGCAAGAGTTATGACGCTCAGATCCGGAGGCCGATCGAGGCGTGGCTGGTACCGTTGGAAAGAGCACTCACAGAACTAAACATATATTTTTCACAGCTCCATCCACTGAACGGATTGAAGATGAGAATGACTGAAACACCATTTTGTTTTCTGACCCGGATGTACAGACACACAGGACAGACTGTGTTTTTCCTGAAACTGACCTTTGACCAAATGGAAAATGATTTTTATAGACTCCACGAAAATTATGGTGGAAGGGGGTATATGTGAGGAACACTGAGAATTTTTGTGATTTGTTTGGAAATTTATAGGTGGAGGGGGAAAATATGACAAGGTGACTCTATCCCGTAGATCTGTAAAATGGCAGATTATTGAGAGGACAAACAAAAATATGTGAAAAATATCAAATGACGTCCAAATGACACAAAATTTGAACTGGAGGTTAAGAGAGATGGACAGAACAAACCCTCAAAATTAGAGTTCGATCAGACAACAAGAACTAGAGATAAAAATCTGGAGATGAGCTTCTGTCCTGATGTAGATAGAACTCCGATGTAGCGGCGGTGGCGGCGCGACGGCGGCACGAACGGCGACGGCGGCAGCAGAGGTGAACTCAGAGGGGCTAAGGAGAATGGGCTTCACACCCTGGAGGGCTAGAAGAAGAAGATGAACTAGCGAGAGAGAGGGGAGGGGCGCACCCTTCCTTGGAGGCTCCAAGATTTTTCACACAATTTCATTCATTATTTCTACTAAAATTGTGAAATACAAGCTATTTATAATAAATGTAAAAAGACTCAAAATGACCTCAGATCTAGGGTTAGGGAGGGCAAACTAGGGAGGTCAAAACTAATTATCCCTTGTGGTTTGGAACACAATTTAAATAATATATAAGGGAGGGGGCGCCCCCTTGACCAAGAGAGCCTCCTTCTTGGACTTTTTGGTCCACTTGTCTCCCATGTGTCCAATTGACCTTCTAGATGCCACCTAGGACTTTGACCAGCCCCACATGGACCCATATGGCTTATGTGGACCAATGGGGAAGGAGTGAGGGCCCCCTTGCTACCTACTGACAATTTGCACAAAAACCCAAACAATCCAAGGGAATGACACATTGGCTTATAAAGCCTTACAATTGCACATATACTTTCCCAAGATATAAAAATAAACTAAAGGACACAAATATAAATTAAAATATCAGTGCTCTTACTCTGATGTCCCCATCAATTCTCCCGGGGTGAGAAGAACTCGACCTCGTCGAGTAAGGGGTGCGGCTGCTCGAGTAGCTCCGGCGGATGCGTCACCGAACCTGGAAGCGCGGAGTACGCTCCACTCCAAGTAATCGACACCTGCTCATCCCGTATAGATTCGATATGCACACGCTGCCATGGGAATGAGGCTAGAGGTGGACACTCCGAAGTGGGGTCACTCTCAAAAGAAGGGAAGGCCGCTCGAAGACTCACTAGGAATCACCGCTTGTCCTTTATGTGACTAGATCCGATATGAAGTCCCAATGTCCGACAAGTCTCGCACCCGAAAGGGAGTAACATCGCGAGCGTACAAACCAACTCGACTCAATGTATGCACAGACACACAAGACCCTAGACACACCTAATGTTAGTCCGACCTACGCATAGGCGATGGTGGACCAGGACACCCGAATATGTGCCATGCATACACTAGATGTACTCGATGGTTGATGGAATGGAGGACTCCTACACACCCTAAGATGTACCACTCATGCATTGGCGACCTATGGGATTTGGGTGGGGAAGGGCTAGGAGATCTAAAACTACCCTCGTCATTACACCTAGACGTAGGTACGGCTTGCCAACTAGACCGAGGGGTAGGGGTGGGATAGTGAACTCCTTGGAAGAAGTGGAGTGAATATGATAGCTCGGGAGGTTCACTAGTGAAGGGGTCAAAAGGGTCAAAGAAGGTATGACCCCATGAAGTGGGTTCCCCCATTACTCGGTCCCAATTTAAGAATTCATAATCACTGTCATACATTGTGGTTGGTGGGATGACGGCCATGTCTAGAAAATAAGATTCCTCCCTTGGGCAAAAGGGAACGAAGTTGGACTCGACCGGCATCGGGAGGAATAGAAGAATCCCCATGGTGACACAACCCACGGTGCACACGGAGGTAATGGACCCTATGGCTAGATGGGTGAAGTTACGACTAGTGGGTTGGTCGAAGCCTCGGGGTAATAAGTGCGTCAACTTCCATTGCCAACCTAAACCAAGAATAAGGTCACCTAATGTATCAACATGGTGACTAGATCGGAATGTCGTGTGGTAGGAGTTGACGGACACTAGAGGTAATGTGAGGTCCATAGATGGGTAAGGAGGTGGGACCAAGCCATCCTTGAGCCAACTAAGAAGCGGCTCGGCTATGTATAGCGTACCCGTTAGAAACACAGGTGGCTCGGGCTGAGGTGGATCCAAATGGGAGGGCTCCAAAATAAGATCGGATGGTGAGGGTGACAATGGAGCACTCTCGGGTGGTGAAGGATTGTCCTCCTCGTGGAGAAGGGGTCGTTGGGGTGACATCGGGATGTAAGGCTCGGGCAGGCCTAGGCCACCCACTCGCGGGCTCAACCCTTCCAACCGATCTACCGCTGTGGTCAATACATCCAAGCATGTATCCAACCCATCTATACATGTAGTCAACCCTTGCATTTGTCCCATAACGGCTTGGAACATGGCGGCCACTTCAACGGAACTAAGGGCTCGGGGTGCGGCCATGGTTGCAAAGATGGGGTTGGATCCCCTAGGAATGGATATACAAGGCCATTTTTTTTGTTTTATAAGCAAAATGTTATGCCAACTAATGCAAGCACCTAGACACGACTTAGAATGCGAGGCAAATGCAAAGTTGAAATGAGACTCGACCGTGGCGGAGTTAATCGATCCGAAGATCACTCGCGCAAGTGAATCACCTCTCCGATAGGCGTAACCTAACGGTCGGGCGACACCTTTTTATATACCTAACAATGGTATGCGGATGCAACCTTACACTGACTTAGACGATGACTAGACGTAAATGACACTTTTTTTATTTTTGACCAAATACTACCCTAGACTCAACTGGTGCTCTGATACCAAATTGATGCGGGACGGACATGTGACCTAGGACTCTAGCTCGCGATCGTCCCTATGCCAGGGAAACGTGAGACCGTGCGCGGTTAAGAAACCGGCAGTTGTTGTGCCCCTTAGGCACACGCATGTGCTATGTTGCTTTGATGATAGCAATGTTATTTGGTTTTGATGATAGCAAGACAGTGAGTGCATTTGAGTCACACACATATTGTGTATTGAATGATAGCAACATAATTGTATATAACTGATATACTCTGTGGATAATGCATATGACTGTGACTGGTATATTATCTGGAGAATGCATGTGTTCTGTCTGTCTATACATTGCTGCATTGCTTGCATTTAAGAGTCTATACATCGTTCATGCATGCACATGTTCTTGGACAAAGTCTGCACATTGCATTGATGCTTTGGTCGCATGAGTTTAAGTCCATACATTGGACTATCTCTTCCAGCGTCTCATGCTATCCAAGTCCATACATTCATAGTGCATTGCATTGGCTAAGTATATACAACGTCAGTTCATGCATTGTCTTAGGCTAAGTATGTACATTGTCTTAGGCAAAGTCTGTACAGCGTCAATGCATCATGTTACAGCGTCAAACGCGTGAAGTCTGTACAGCCGTGTCATATGCTCCAAAGTCTATACATTATGCCTGTTTGAGTTGAAGTCTATACAAAGTCTGTACCTTTGAAAAGTCTATACAGCGTGTCACTCACGTTGGAAGTCTATACATTGGCATTGGTCATCCAAGTCTGTACATCACTTGGCGCTCACCAAGTCTGTACATCCTCCGCCAAGCTTTTCAAGCTTGTACAGCCATTTTTCATAGTGAAGTCTTCACATTCGTTTGAATTGCATGAAGTCCATACAGTGGGTAAAGTCTGTACACTGTCCATGTTTCATACAGCGTCAACTCTGTGTTTCACGTAGCGTCAACGCATTGCATTGTGAATGCTTTACCAAGTCTATACACTGGACCTCGTTTTAACCAAGTCTGTACACTTGCTGCACTGTTCAAGTCCATACACTGGCAGTTCTGCTTAAGTCTATACTTCGCTGCAGAGATCACTGTCAAGTCTGTACATTGGCTTCACATTTTCAAGTCTGTACAGCCGTTCGTTTTGGATTTCAAGTCTAGAGATTGCACTGTTGCATACATCATCTTCGTGCTGTTTCTGTATTTGAGTCTTCGTGTTGTCCTTGTGAAGGTCGTGTTGTTCCAACTATTTTTGTTGATCGTCTTCGTGCTGTTTACTGAAGCAGCTCAATTTGTTCTGATGAACTTCGAGTCGTTTCCCAGTGAACCTCGTGTCGTTTCTTCATTATTTAGTTGCTCATCTCGTGTTATCCTCTTTATGTTTGCTCTTGTGTCTTCGTGTCACTTACTGTTGTTCCTCGAGTCGTTTTTCTTTTCTTTTCTCTGGTTTCACTGCTTCATCACGTGTCGTGATAGCCGTGTCTATCTTTTGACTTCGTGTTGATTTTACTTCGTGCACTCTTCTCTAAGTTCAAGCCCGTGTCTGTGCTGTCTCCATGTCATCCTTAGTTCGAGTCGGTTCTTTGTTATTTCCGTCTTCGTGTTGTTCTTTCTAGACCTCGTGTCTTTCTTGTGTTGAAACCACACTTCATGTTGGTTTCTATTTTCATCTTCGTGTTGTTGTCAGCCCGTGTTGTTCTTTTCGTAGTGTTTGTTCTGTTACAGTGACTTCGTGTTGTTCTTCTTATAGTATTTGTTTTGTCACCCTTGAACCTCGTTTCATTCTCTTTGTAGTGTTTGTTTTTGTCACCACTGTATCTCGTGTCGTTCTCAGTGCATCTCGTACTGTTATCATACACCTCGTGCAGTTTTAGGCTCTGGTGCCCTGAGTTTTAATCATGTTAATTCCTTACAGGAAAAGAAGAAGGTGGTCCGAGGAAATATTCCTGAGTGACTGGGCAGCACGTGATCCGAGGCTGGAATGAAGCCTGCTGAGAGACTGCCACGTGGTCCGAATACTTAGGGCTGGAAATGTGGAGGTCACACGTCGGGGCTGATACTGTTGCTGCTGCTATATATATGAGCCTTCTTCCACAGAAGAAGGTTGATCGAGTTGGCGAAGAGGTAAAGTCCATACAGATAGCCACGATCCAGAAGAAGAAGAAGAAGAGAGGCAGAGAGAAAGAAAAGGGAAGAGTGAAGAGAAGCTGTCGATCCAGCACAAGAGAGGAAAGAAAAGAGAAGGAAGAGAAGAGCAGAGAGTGAGAGATTAGTGAAAGAAGAAGAGAAGTGCAGAGAGAAAGAAAAAGAAAGAAAGAGATCGTGAGAAGAAGAGACTGAGAGAGATTGTTTGAAGATCTGTCTTCACTGGACCGTGGATCAAATCCAGGCCAGTCAGCTCTTTAAGAGCCACATTGTGCTTTACGTTTACAGTTTTCCGATGCTGTTATCTTGTCTTTTGTTTTCCATTTTACATTTCCTTTCAAGCTGTTAGTCAGCGGTTTGCAGTGGAGGTTTCCACTGGACAGCAAGCTGTGTTGCTCAGCGGGCAGTGGAGGTTTCCACTGGACGGGTAAGCTGTAATCCCCAGCGGTTGCAGTGGTGGATTCCACTGGACGGCAAGCTGTGTTACCCAGCGGTTGTTGGCAAGCTGTGTTGCCCAGCTGTTAGTGAAGCCACACTCGGGTTGAGTGTGGGGTGGATGTAGGTCTGGAGGACCGAACCACCTAAAAACTCCTATTGAACTGTGGTTTGATTTATCTGTTTTTGCTTCCGCTAGATGATTGCATAGGGGCGCTCTAAGTGTTTGGCTTCTGATTGAGCAGAAGAATTGATTAGCTTTCTTAGAATACTTTAATCAGTCAAGAGAGCGAAATTCCAGTTGAGCTTCAGATTGTCTAATTTGTCTTGTTAGCATTCTAGTTTTTAATTGACCGAAGGATTTTTATAGGCCATATTCATTCACCCCCCCCCCCTCTGAATACTAGCACCGAACCCAACAATTGGTATCAGAGCGGGTCTCTGATCTATCAGATCTAACAATCTGCAGAGGATCCTGCTAGATTTTTGGTGCATTTTCAGAGTGGGTGTATTGTGCTCGTTGTTTTGTTTCACCGGTTTAGTGCTTTACCTTGCCCATCTGGTTTTGCTGCATTTCCTGTCGTCTGCTTTAGTGAGCTGAATCTGTTTGCCATCTGTCCAAATGGATCGTCCTCCAATTTATGATGGTTCTAACTTTGAAAGTTGGCTAGGAGGCCTAGCTGTGTATGTAGACTCCATTGATCCCAAATTATGGAGTTTGCTATCCAAAGGCCCACATCAATTACCCAAAGATCAGACCAAGTGGTCTTGTGAGGACACCTTTAAGAACCGTGATAATGTCATAATTCTTAATATCTTGAGAGCTACTATTAATACTGATGTATATTCTTTTGCTCTCAGGTGCAACTCTGGAAAAAAGATATATGACAAGGTTATCTCTGCGCATAACCAACAGAGTGATAGTTGTTTGATGGCCAACCGGGATAATGAAGATTCCTCATCCAAGGTAAATTCTGACTCTGAATCAGAAGGATATTCCTTCGATGAATTGATAGAGATGTATGAAAACTTGTTAGAAGTTTCCAAGAAATTGAAATCTGAAAATAAAAAATTGAAAAGAAATGTGATAGAATAAATCTGAAAGAGTCCTGTGAAAACTGTCCAAATATGAAAAAGTCTTATGATGCTTGCATGCTAGATGTTCAGAATCTTAAGAAACAAAATGATTCTCTAAAAATTGAAAAACAAACATGGTTAGATAAAATGTCAGAAATAGAGAATCAGCTGAATGAGAAGAAAAATGAACATATAAAAGGGATGCAAGAACTGACTCAAGTTAATTCCGAATTGGATAAACTGAAACTTGAGAATGAAGAATTTCAAAAGAAATTTGAAAGTCTTATGGGTAGAATAAATGAAATCAATGGGGAGGCCTCACATTCTTCTTCTGCTGAATTTACCTGCCATATGTGCTCAGCTCTAAGAGAACGAAATGAAGATCTTTATAGTGAGAATGAATGGCTGAGTAAACAAATTATCTCACTTAAAGAGGATCACAAAAACTTGGTGGCTGAGAAAATTAGAGTGGAGGAAAGAGAAGAGGAATTAATTGAAAAACTGGAGCTAATGTCTGGAAGAGAGAGATGTGAGGGTAATGAATTTCAGACTAGAGATCTTGAGGAAGAAAACACTGAATTAAAAGCTGAAGTTGAAAAACTGAAGTGATTAAACACTGGTTTGTCTGAAAGACTTCTCACCACAGAAAAAGGAAAAGCTGTTTATGATGAAAATTCAAAAAGTTTGAATAGTCTAGAACAAGAAATTGAGAAGTATAAAACTGCAAACCAAGTTCTAAGTGAATGTGTTAATTGCAGTGAACAGGAAATAGCCAGTTATGAACTTCACATAACATCTTTGGAGAATAAGATTCAGGATCTAGAAAATTTGGCATCCAACTCTGCTAAGAATGAAAGAAAAGTAAAAACTGTTGTGAAAAGAAAGGGGACAAGCTACAGTCCTGACGTTAAGGAAATTCCTAAAAACCAGCTATATGCTACTTTTGTGAAAGGCTCTAATGTAGCTGATACTTCAAGGCAATCCCCAAAACAAAATGAAAATCAGAAATCACCTTCAAAATTTATTTTCCAGTCCAAAGCCCAGAAAATAGAAAAATAAATAAAACCTGTTAAGGATAATCAGAAATTGAAAAGAAAGAGTCAAATAAAGAAGGTAAAGACTATTTCTGCTCATGAACAGAAATCTGCTAGCTCGGTTGAGTCTGATGGTGTACACACTGTTCATGCTTCCTATACTCATTCACATGCATCTAGAAACTCATATGATAGAAACCATGCTCCTAGGAAATCTGATGCCTCTTGCTACTACTGTGGTAGGCATGATCATTATATGGATGACTGCAATGTGATGAAAAGTGATGATATGGTGCATGATAAAATATTTTCAAATAATCATCACCACCCCAAAAGAAACATGTCTTCTTCAAACCAACATATCATGTGTTATAATTGTAACAAACGTGGTCATAAAGTTGTTGAGTGTTGGTTTAGGCCTTCATGGGGATTCACTGGCTCAAGAGGTAAGCACCTAAGGTGCTTTGAATGTGGTAAGTATGGGCATGCAGTCAAGGACTGCTGGTTTGCTCAGGGAGATCATTTTAATTCAAAATTTGTTGAACTCCCTTCAAATAGAAATTCTCTTGGCAGAAATAAATCTGTTTCTAAAGGAAAGACTCTTGTATGCTTTGAATGTGGAAAACCTGGCCACCGAGCTTCTGAATGCTGGTGGGCAGGCAATAGTAAATCAAAAATTCATGCTTACAACAGAAAAATTCATGATCAGTTTCATAGGTCCCATGTTGCTGTAGATATGCATCATAGAACCAGAAAATCTGTTGGTTCATGTCATTATTGTGGAAATTTTGGACATTCGATGTCTGATTGCTCTCTAATGGAATTTGATGACAATATTGCTAAGAAATTGTTTAGAACACCTGATAGGGGTAGTACAGGACCCAAGACTGCTTGGGTCCCTGCAAGATCATATTGATTGATATGTTGCAGGTGTGCCTTGGTGAGAGAAATAAAAGGGGTATTTTAGCCAAGGCACTCAAATGAAAGCCCCATGATTCAACTCTTCAGGTTAGTTCTGAACTTTATTTTAAAACTCCATTATCTGAAAATGTGAGCTTCATGTGATTTGCTTGATTGATTGTGGATGTTCTCTTCATGTCTAGCTGATCAGTCTGCATTCCAGACTCAGCTACTGAGTTTTGCTTTGGATATAGCTGATGCTCTTCTGTTGCCATCTCCTGCCAATTGCTGAACTGAGTTTGAATGGTCTTTAGTGTATATAGTTGATGCACTATATAGACTTTGTGTAATGCTTGTGTCTTGTGTCAATGCATTGCATGCTTGATTACATACTTGGACTGAGCTTGAATGGGTCAGTTAGTGCACACAGTCAATGCATGTGTCTAGTGTTTGCATACATCATTTGCATGACTGTCAATGAAATTGATCAATGCATATAAGACTGATTTGCACTGCATTACATGTTGAAAAATCTGAAAAAGAATAAAAATGTTCATGAATTGGATGCATAAACCTGAATTGATTGCATACTTGTCTCATGTATCCATGTTGCATAGTCTGCATGTAGGACAGTATGTTGCATAGCATATCTCTTGCATCATGATGACAGGGGGAGCTGAGAGTTCTATTCAATACATTGAATCCTATTCACTTCTCAGTAATTCTCATTCAAATGATTCATATTCTTTGACATCAGTTGCTTATTGAGCCATATTGCCAAGTGCTATCTTTTCCCCATCAGTCTCACTAAACAACAGCCTTGCATCTGGTTTAGTACATTGAATGGTGATTATTGCAATTGTTCACTTATAAGAATCACACTTACAAATTGAAAGGAACTAAAGGTTTAGCCTTTATAAATTGGAGAGTTAAGTGTCTGCACTTCAGAATTTGAGATAAAAGAAAACTTTTATAGCTCTTAATCTTTGTCTCATGGCTAAAATAGAAAAAGTTTTTGTAATGCCTAATGTGTTGATCTGGAAATTTCTAGAAAAGGTGAATAAGAGTGTGTACTGTGTCTTAAACAATCACTCTAAAAGAATTAAGAGCAGTAGTAAATAAGATCATAAAATGCTATGAACTGAACATAGTGACAGAGCAATGGCTGAATTGCACTGAGAAATTGTGATCTCCTCCAATGAAGCAGGAGAACTCATAGTCATGAAGTGCTTCAGAATATCTCTGTTCAAAGGGTCAAATCTATAGGGGGAGTTCTCACCAAGTAACTGGGGGTACTGGCCTCTAATCAAGGTGTACCCTTAATGTCAAAAGTGAAGACTACTCTTTATAGGTTTTGATCTGAAATAGGTCTAGTAGTTTATGCCTAGTAACTGGGGGTACCTGCCTCTGATCAAGGTGTACACCTAATGTCAACAGCATAAATGCCACTGATCTATTTACTTAGTTCAGGTTCTAAAAAAAAAAAACTCAAAAGTGAAAATCAAACTGCTGTAACCTTTCG
Organism: Amorphophallus konjac; assembly: GCA_022559845.1. Taxonomy (NCBI): domain Eukaryota; kingdom Viridiplantae; phylum Streptophyta; class Magnoliopsida; order Alismatales; family Araceae; genus Amorphophallus; species Amorphophallus konjac. The sequence continues at coordinate 150,426,063 of CM040127.1, read as the reverse complement.
AAAAATCAAAAGTGAATGAGTGAAAATGATTTCCAATACATATTCAAATTGCCATTCTTGATCTTCCATGCTTAATCACAAAAGGGTATTATTTCTGACTTATCTATTAATACCATGTGCCTTAGATTCATTGCTATAAATGGAATCTATAAATTTTTCAGAGGTAAGATCTTTTACTCTAGGTTTATCACTGTTAAACCTGAATTTTTATCAAAATTGTATGCTGCTGATTCTTATATTTTTAACAGTGGTTTATAATCATGTTTCCTTTCTAAACCTATGATTCAGCTGTTGTCAAGTGACCCTCCTACCTTCTCTACCTTGTTTATCTGTTCATATTCCTTCTCAAAGGGGGAGCATTTATTTAGGGGGAGAAATACTTCAGGAGGAGTCATACCTTCAGGGGGAGTTTATTGCTCTAGCAGTCACTTGCATGCATACTGCCATGTTGCACTCATGTTCTTATTGTTCCTCCATTTTTTCGATTATGTCAAAGGGGGAGAAAATTTTGTGTCACTGTCACTGTTTATTGCCATCATCAAAAAGGGGGAGAATGTTGTGGCCCTTAGGCACACGCATGTGCTATGTTGCTTTGATGATAGCAATGTTATTTAGTTTTGATGATAGCAAGACAGTGAGTGCATTTGAGTCACACACATATTGTGTATTGAATGATAGCAACATAATTGTATATAACTGATATACTCTGTGGATAATGCATATGACTGTGACTGGTATATTATCTGGAGAATGCATGTGTTCTGTCTGTCTATACATTGCTGCATTGCTTGCATTTAAGAGTCTATACATCGTTCATGCATGCACATGTTCTTGGACAAAGTCTGCACATTGCATTGATGCTTTGGTCGCATGAGTTGAAGTCCATACATTGGACTGTCTCTTCCAGCGTCTCATGCTATCCAAGTCCATACATTCATAGTGCATTGCATTGGCTAAGTATATACAACGTCAGTTCATGCATTATCTTAGGCTAAGTATGTACATTGTCTTAGGCAAAGTCTGTACAGCGTCAACGCATCATGTTACAGCGTCAAACGCATGAAGTCTGTACAGCCGTGTCATATGCTCCAAAGTCTATACATTATGCCTGTTTGAGTTGAAGTCTATACAGAGTCTGTACCTAAGAAAAGCCTGTACAGCGTGTCACTCACGTTGGAAGTCTATACATTGGCATTGGTCATCCAAGTCTGTACATCACTTGGCGCTCACCAAGTCTGTACATCCTCCGCCAAGCTTTTCAAGCTTGTACAGCCATTTTTCATAGTGAAGTCTTCACATTCGTTTGAATTGCATGAAGTCCATACAGTGGGTAAAGTCTGTACACTGTCCATGTTTCATACAGCGTCAACTCTGTGTTTCACGTAGCGTCAACGCATTGCATTGTGAATGCTTTACCAAGTCTATACACTGGACCTCGTTTTAACCAAGTCTGTACACTTGCTGCACTGTTCAAGTCCATACACTGGCAGTTCTGCTTAAGTCTATACTTCGCTACAGAGATCACTGTCAAGTCTGTACATTGGCTTCACATTTTCAAGTCTGTACAGCCGTTCGTTTTGGATTTCAAGTCTAGAGATTGCACTGTTGCATACATCATCTTCGTGCTGTTTCTGTATTTGAGTCTTCGTGTTGTCCTTGTGAAGGTCGTGTTGTTCCAACTATTTTTGTTGATCGTCTTCGTGCTGTTTACTGAAGCAGCTCGATTTGTTCTGATGAACTTCGAGTCGTTTCCCAGTGAACCTCATGTCGTTTCTTCATTATTTAGTTGCTCATCTCATGTTATCCTCTTTATGTTTGCCCTTGTGTCTTCGTGTCACTTACTGTTGTTCCTCGAGTCGTTTTCCTTTTCTTTTCTCTGGTTTCACTGCTTCATCACGTGTCGTGATAGCCGTGTCTGTCTTTTGACTTCGTGTTGATTTTACTTCGTGTACTCTTCTCTAAGTTCAAGCCCGTGTCTGTGCTGTCTCCATGTCGTCCTTAGTTCGAGTCGGTTCTTTGTTATTTCCGTCTTCGTGTTGTTCTTTCTAGACCTCGTGTCTTTCTTGTGTTGAAACAACACTTCGTGTTGGTTTCTGTTTTCATCTTCGTGTTGTTGTCAGCCCGTGTCATTCTTTTCGTAGTGTTTGTTCTGTTATAGTGACTTCGTGTTGTTCTTCTTATAGTATTTGTTTTGTCACCCTTGAACCTCGTGTCGTTCTCTTTGTAGTGTTTGTTTTTGTCACCACTGTATCTCGTGTCGTTCTCAGTGCATCTCGTACTGTTATCATACACCTCGTGCAGTTTTAGGCTCTGGTGCCCTGAGTTTTAATCGTGTTAATTCCTTACAGGAAAAGAAGAAGGTGGTCCGAGGAAATATTCCTGAGTGACTGGGCAGCACGTGATCCGAGGCTGGAATGAAGCCTGCTGAGAGACTGCCACGTGGTCCGAATACTTAGGGCTGGAAATGTGGAGGTCACACGTCGGGGCTGATGCTGTTGCTGCTGCTATATATATGAGCCTTCTTCCACAGAAGAAGGTTGATCGAGTTGGCGAAGAGGTAAAGTCCATACAGATAGCCACGATCTAGAAGAAGAAGAAGAAGAGAGGCAGAGAGAAAGAAAAGGGAAGAGTGAAGAGAAGCTGTCGATCCAGCACAAGAGAGGAAAGAAAAGAGAAGGAAGAGAAGAGCAGAGAGTGAGAGATTAGTGAAAGAAGAAGAGAAGTGCAGAGAGAAAGAAAAAGAAAGAAAGAGATCGTGAGAAGAAGAGACTGAGAGAGATTGTTTGAAGATCTATCTTCACTGGACCGTGGATCAAATCCAGGCCAGTCAGCTCTTTAAGAGCCACATTGTGCTTTACGTTTACAGTTTTCCGATGCTGTTATCTTGTCTTTTGTTTTCCATTTTACATTTCCTTTCAAGCTGTTAGTCAGCGGTTGGCAGTGGAGGTTTCCACTGGACAGCAAGCTGTGTTGCTCAGCGGGCAGTGGAGGTTTCCACTGGACGGGTAAGCTGTAATCCCCAGCGGTTGCAGTGGTGGATTCCACTGGACGGCAAGCTGTGTTGCCCAGCGGTTGTTGGCAAGATGTGTTGCCCAGCTGTTAGTGAAGCCACACTCGGGTTGAGTGTGGGGTGGATGTAGGTCTGGAGGACCGAACCACCTAAAAACTCCTATTGAACTATGGTTTGATTTATCTATTTTTGCTTCTGCTAGATGATTGCATAGGGGCGCTCTAAGTGTTTGGCTTCTGATTGAGCAGAAGAATTGATTAGCTTTCTTAGAATACTTTAATCAGTCAAGAGAGCGAAATTCCAGTTGAGCTTCAGATTGTCTAATCTGTCTTGTTAGCATTCTAGTTTTTATTTGACCGAAGGATTTTTATAGGCCATATTCATTCACCCCCCCCCCCTCTGAATACTAGCACCAAACCCAACAGCAGTGAGTCTCGGGTATCGACTTTTTTGCGTGTACTCGGATCGAGTCGCAGGACGGGTCACTCACTCTCACTCTCGCAGCGGTGATAAAATGATAACAAGCTCGATAATCTATCACTCATGCAGCGGCATATACAAAAATATACGAGTAAAGCAATGCCTACGAGGAGGGTAGCGAGCGTACCTCCACGCTCCGGGCGTGGGGAAGACGTTCCCAGCCGAGTACGATAACTCCCGGTACAACGGTAAAAGTTAATTACAATAGTGAATTTTATTGCCCACTCCATGCAGGGAGGTAAAGGGCTACATGTGGGGCCCGGGAGGACCGACCCTGGGTTGACAGGCAGCAATCTGGAGGTGCGTACGGCACGAACTCGGCATGCTGGTCCGACTCCGCACTATTCCAACTCGGTGTTGCGCCAACTTGGTTGATGACTCACTGGACAGCAAGCAACAGTTTCCAAAGGAACGTCACCTTTCTAAGATCTTCTGGAGGCGCCGCTTGGCTGGGACGATGGCAGGACGTCCCTGAACAACTTCCTGAAGTGGCGGCTCCTGAAGTTGATTTTTGATATTTATTTCTGAATTTCTCCTAGGGTGTAATTTCAGACCTACACATGGAACAGATCTGTACGTCTCAGCTGCAAGAATTATGACGCTCTGATCCGGAGGCCGATCGAGGCATGGCTGGTACCGTTGGAAAGAGCACTCATAGAAATACAACATATATGTTTTACAGCTCCATCCACCGAACGGATTGAAGATGAGAATGACTGAAACACCGTTTTGTTTTCTGACCCAGACTGACAGACACACAGGACAGACTGTGTTTTTCCTGAAACTGACCTTTGACCGAATGGAAAATGATTTTTCTAGACTCCACGAAAATTATGGTGGAAGGGGGTATATGTGAGGAACACTGAGGAATTTTTGTGATTTGTTTGGAAATTTATAGGTGGGGGGGGGGGGGGAAATATGACAAGGTGACTCTGTCCCGTAGATCTGCAAAAGGGCAGATTACTGAGAGGATAAACAAAAATATGGGAAAAATATCAAATGGCGTCCAAATGACACGAAATTTGAACTGGAGGTTAAGGGAGATGGACAAAACAAACCCTAAAAATTAGGGTTCGATTAGACAACAAGAACCAGAGATAAAAATCCAGAGATGAGTTTCTGTCCTGATGTAGATATAACTCCGATGTAGCGGCGGTGGCGGCGCGACGGCGGCACGAACGACGGCGGCGGCAGCAGAGGTGAACTCATAGGGGCTAAGGAGAATGGGCTTCACACCCTGGAGGGCTGGAGGAAGAAGATGAACTAGGGAGAGAGAGGGGAGGGGCGCACCCTTCCTTGGAGGCTCCAAGAATTTTTACACAATTTCATTCATTAATTCTACTAAAATTGTGAAATACAGGCTATTTATAATAAATGCAAAAAGACTCAAAATGACCTCAGATCTAGGGTTAGGGAGGGCAAACTCGGGAGGTCAAAACTAATTATCCCATGTGGTTTCGAACATAATTTAAATAATATATAAGGGAGGGGCGCCTCCTTGACCAAGAGAGCCTCCTTCTTGGACTTTTTGGTCCACTTGTCTCCCATGTGTCCAATTGACCTTCTAGATGCCACCAAGGACTTTGACCAGCCCCACATGGACCCATATGGCTTATGTGGACCAATGGAGAAGGAGTGAGGGCCCCTTTGCTGGACCTACTGATAATTTGCTCAAAAACCCAAAAAATCCAAGGGAATGACACATTGGCTTATAAAGCCTTACAATTGCACATATACTTTCCCAAAGATATAAAAAAAAACTAAAGGACACAAATGTAAATTAAAATGTCAGTGCTCTTGATCTGATGTCCCCATGTGGTGGGATCATATCATCGCCCCTCCCCCCTCACTTACACTATATCAGGAAAGAAAACCAGAGGGGCATCGTCGGGAGGAAACCCACAGAACCCACATGAACTTCGCCACCAAAATAGAGTATCAGATCGGTGACTCTTCTCCGGCTCCAGAGCAATTCAAGCAAGCAGACAGGGGAGGATGGCAGTGGGTTCACTCTCAGTGGAAGCCCTACTTCTCCCTCAAGACTCCCCTCTCTCTCGGACGAACGGGTTCTCTCAATCGGATCCTTCTCTTCTGATCTCTTTACTTCTGCCCTTTTTTCCCCTCCTCTTTTTCTCCCTTTTTTTTTCTAGTCGAACCAAGTGTTTGTTATATAGGAGAGTCTAATTCGGCGTGGGAATAGCAGGCCGGGATTGAGATCCCCCAAGCTTTTGGGCGTGCCGGAATTGAGGGCGCCGGATAAGGGGGGCGCGCCGATGAGGGACGCGCCGTATTAACTTCTTCCGCTTGACGCGGGTTAGCCGGTGAGTCCAGGGATGGTCCCGGGAGTCACCGTGACCATTCATCTCGCCGCAATCCTTCAAAACCTTGACGGGAAGCCTTGATAAAGCTCTCGAGATGACGTATGACCCCTCTCGGAACCTCGAGTATCTTTGGTCTGAACACATGGGTTTTCTGCTGACATGGCTTTCGGCACTATGATTCGTGCTGCTAGCTCGGCCTGACTTGTGTTCAAAGCTTCTCGAAGGGTGGAATAACTCCCGAGATAGGTTCGTCCCAGCTAGGCGATCATTCGGCCACTAACGGACCCAAATTGGCGAGAAGCCGTACCCGTGTCGGGTAATCGGGATCTTCTACCGACAGAGCCCTCGGTCCTCCATTCTGAAGAGCTATGAGCATTCTTTCATCTCAGGAGAGTCTTTCATAAGGTGGCGGGTCACCGGGTAGACCGTTGTCCTTGGTCGGATAGCGGGTGTAGTGTATGCGGCATGACGGAGTCGATGCCGATTCATTGGGCAGGCTTGGTCGCACTACCGGTTGGTTGTGAATTCATCTCGATTCTCCTGAGGTGAAGTCCCCGGTGTTCATACAGGGTGACCTGAGGCTCTGGTAGCTTGAGAAGGCTTCAATATGTTGATATCCATCAGCTTCTGTGCTTCAGTGGGCCGTGTCATTCGTCTTTGAGGCTTGATCGTCGTTAATCATATTTTGAGTGCCAACAAATGCCCCCCAGCCGTGGGTGTTGTGAGCAAAGCACGAGTGTAGCAAGACCGACGGATGAGCTTCACCTGGAGTGATCTCCTCTTTGATTGACGGAAGCTCGGAACGGCCCTTAATCTGGCGCGGATGCTAATCCGGCGTGGTTTGAATGTTAACACGGCGCGGGCTCTAATACGACGCGCCCCTGGGATCGGAGGTTAATCTGGTCCTTTTGTGCTTGGAAGAGGTTAATTCGACGTGCCCAATTTTGGCGCGCCTTTCTTGCTTGGGGTGTTAATTCGGCGCGCTAATTAGCACACCGGATTAACCAAGGGGAAGACTTCTCCTATATATGTTCTTCTTCTTTGTTTTTCTCTTCATCCCTTCTCATTTGCAACAGGACTTTCTCTCTCCTCCTCCTTTTCTCCTCTCCACCTCCCGCGGCGCCGAGTGAGTTGAGGGCGTGGGGGAGCCTCCCTTGAGCGGGTGAGTGGAGTGTTGATCATCCGGGTTTTAAAACCCATCTTTTGGGCCCCGGGAGGCTTCTAGTAGGGCTTGCCCTCTGAGCTACTCCCCCGGGTGTCCCGTTTGGCCTCGGTGTGATGCCAATGGCTACTTTTAGGGACCGTTCCCTTGGTGGACGTGTTCCCACTTTTCTTTGGCAATCTCCCGTGCTGGGGAGACTCTGGCAAAATTTTGTCAGAAATTTATCTTGATCAACTATTTTCTGACCTTGTTTATTCTTTGGTGTGCCTTCTTACAGATAGAAATGGCATCTGGCTCTTCTTCGTATGCTCCCCGTGCCATGGTGACATGGGAGAATGTTCATTCCCTGGATCAGGGGCACGATCAGCTTGCCGTGGTCGTAGAATCTTCAGACTCAGAGACCAACACGGTGGACACTAGCCACCTCCTCATCCTCGGGGGTGACTCTTTTCAGTATGATCGGGAAGGCGCTGTCAGAAGGGATCACCCCAAAGACAAACATCTGATGTCCTTCCTTAGGCGTTTCAATCTTCAGGGGAAGAGAGACATGTTCCTTGTCCGCAAAGCCGAGCAAGCACTGCTAGTGGAGAGGGACAGCTTGACAGAATGTGTAGTGCGGGGAAGGCCTATCATCCTTCCCGGGTGATGGGGGCATCTCTCACCCTTCATATTTTCCGGTTGTTCACCAGCATTGTTCCATTATGTCCGTCACATTTTCCTGATTCAGTTCATGTAATTTTCATATTTTTTGAGTCATAATTATGTAATCTTCTTTTTATTTGAGTCATGTCCCTAGGTCTTTTGTTATTTCCCTAAGTTTGTGTGTCATTAAGTTAGTTTGATTAAGTCATTGGGCCCAATTCTTTGGGCTAGGCCCATCGGCGCCCCTCCTCTTTTTTGGTTCTTTGTCATTGTGTCAAGAGTCAAGGGCTTTTTGTAAAATGTGGGTTGCCTATATATAGGACCCCATTCCCTCATTTTGGGTAATGAATCAATCAATGAAAAATTTGCCATTTTGTGAGTTCTAACTTCAGATTTATTGTGGAGTGAATCCATTAGTGAGGTGAGAAGCTTTAGGGAGAGAATCCCACCCATCCCTCTCTTAATCTCTCTCTTCCACTCCCCTTTCTCTCTCCTCCATACCCAATTTCAAAAAATTTTTCCCTCCTCCACCTCACCCTTCACATCAACCCAAGCCCATCCACCTAAGCCACCCCCCAACCACCTCTCCACTTCCCTAAGTGCATTCACTACCACCTCCCCAACTACCACCTACCCCCCTCCTTCCCTAGGAGCATCTTGTCCTTCCCAACACAATCTCCCTCTCCCCAACACAATCTCCTCCCTTCCCCACACAATCTCCCAACTCCCTAGAGAAGTTTGAATATTTTCCCTCCACTTTCTCCTCCCCCATGCCCTAGACTCTCCAAGAGAGAGAGATCTCCCTCTCCCTCACCATCCAACACCAAATTCGCAGCTCTCCCTCTCACCACCTGCTAGACCCCCTTCCAGCCCCCATTCTCCCCCTCCCTCACCTTGGTTTGCCCCCTCCCAAACCCCCTGATAGCCTGGGGTCGCCCCCACAGCCTACCATCACCATCTCATGTTCATCCGAAGTTGCACCGGCGAACCTGTCCACATCTGAGAGTCCTGCAGAGAAGCAGCATCTTGTAGAGCCAGCCACGTCTTCATCCCGGTGCCCCTGGAAGCACAAGAGGCATTTCCGGAAGCGTCTTCTAGTCATCTTCGCAACGGCGGTGGTCCCGTCCCGTTCTGAGTTCGTGATCGCCCAGGGGAGACATTCTTCCCCGACTGCGCAAAGCCTCCCTGGCAGGAGTCTAGAGCCAGAGTGGAAGCTCGACTACGAAGATCCTGTTGGGAATCTGATCAAGAGTTCTTCTTCAAAAATATTCTACTACGAGTCTTCTATCATCTCCAACAAACAGAGCCCAGTTTGGCGATCGGACCTAAAAGTTATCAATTTTCTTCCCAGAGTATGCGGTTCTGCTTCCACTCAATCTACACCAACCCTCCCTCAGTGTTCAGAGTCTACCGGCCGACCCCGACAATAGTTGGCATCCCTATCAGTCTTGCTTAGAAGAGGACTCGTCAACGGTTCCAAAGACTTCAGCAGCACCTGATTTTGAGCTCGGGAGCGATTGTGGCACCCTCTTCTTCCTGCTGTTGGGAACCTGAAGCTGTCAGAACCGAGGGTCTGCCACCCTGTTCAATCCCCTACCCCGACCAGCAGCGGTGCCCGAAGAAATCAAAAAAATTTTGGCATCATCCCGCTCCAGTTATAAAGAAATCCCCATTGGTCTCATCTTCATAAAAATTCTTGAGTGGCCTCTGTGACTGCATCATCAGCCGTCTATCCACTATTCCAGAGGGCGGGCTGATCCGATAATGTTCTTTCAAGTGGCTCTTAGTTCGCATTTCTCCCTTCCCCGCCTGGCCGGATGAGTGCCCCTCCTTGCGTGGAGGTATATTTTGGTTGTAATACGAACCCCCACCCCTAGTCCAACCCCCTTGCAAGGGGCGTAGTGCATGTAATCTGAAATTTCAGGTTCGAAGCTTCACCGGCGCGGCGTGTGGGGAACACACGCTTCCCCGCTCGCCCACGTCTCCGACTCGGGGCCGGTGTCCTCACACCGGTCAGGTATATGCTGAACCCTCCCTGGATATTTGTGTTTAATTAGTATCATTTCTAAGTTCAGCCGGCGAGGAAGAGAGTGCTCGGTCTCGTGATTCCCGATCACAAGTGGCCACCGCAGATTGAGTGAGGAGAGATCCCCGTGCCCTCAAGGCACGGCGTCCGCCCCACTGATGTGGGTGCTCCAATCCAAGGGAGGGGAACTCATTGGCCAAGTCATCACCCCAACCAGCGTGGTTTAGGCTCTCGAATCCACCCTACCATCACTTAGTCACCACGGGGAAAGGATTGTGCTACGATATCGGTCCGCCAACATCGAGTCTGCCAATTTGTAAGTGGGCTTGCAAGTCTAGGTCCGAGGTTCATTTGGTTGATACCATTGCACCCTTAGGTCGTGTCACATCAGTTGGTATCAGAGCAAGTCATTGACTTGTTCTCACAAGTCAAGTCCATGGGCACGCTTGCATTAGAGTTCTCATCGGATCGCTCCATGCATTATCCACCTCCCATTGTCATTAAGTCTATGGACCAAAAGGCCCCAATTCCCATCATATCCCAAGCATTCCTACCTAATGAGAGCCCCACAGAAATTGACTTCATCGACATGGTAGAAAATAATTGGGTATCCCCCGAAATTGTAGCCACCCTCTCTACGACCGGACAAATTTTGCACAACGGAGACCAAGTCTTCGTTGATTTCCATAAATGGTTTGGAGAGACCAAATACTTTGATGGAGCATGGTGTCAAATTGGTACTTTGGAAGGCCCTTGCATAATCCTAGGGAAACAATGGCTTGATGAACGGAATACCACCTTCCACCCATTGCGTTGGTCTTGCCTAGTTCATCCCCCACATCTCCCGAGAGCCTATGGTTTCAACAACCTTTTGTTCCCTCACCCACCGGAGCCCCATACCCGGCCACCATGCCCTCTCAACTCACTTCAAAGAATGAATGAGGTCATGAGTGAACATGAGGAGAACCCGGCCCACAAGACCAAATCCCCGGGATTGGACACCAACCCAAAGCCCTTCCCCACCTTTAAGGAAATCCATACTCCTATCAATAAGGAGGAAGGACATCAACTCATCCCCGTCCAAACAAACACATACCTCTCCAAACCACTCAATCTCACCCAAAAGGTGGTGACCATAGGAGAACTCATCATCAAATGGCTCAAGCAAAATCACATCCCTCATGCCTTGTACTTTCAAACCCCAACCATGGAGCACCCTTTCCAATTAGCACCCGTTAACTCCTATCACACCGCATTCCAATCCTACTATGAGGTAAATGGTTGGGATGATCTCCTCAAGGGTTGAGAATGGCAACTAAAGTTGACATGCTTATTGACCATAGGAGCGGCCCACCCAAGAAGACTTAGTCTCATCCACCCATGTGATAGTTCTATCACCTCAGTCTTCACCATTGGTTGCTATACTAGTGACCTCCTTCTCATTCTCCCCATGGATGAAGAACCCATCATGGTCCACTCCACTCCCATTAAGATCCCAAGTACCTTGATCGACTGGCCCACTAAAGACCTTGGTCTAATTACCTTGGGGAAGGATGACCCACCGTGCGTAGACCATGTGGACATAGAGTTCCTTCCTCTAGGAAGCCCAGTCCATGACCCCTTTGATCCCTTCCAATGGGAGCCTACTTACCCATGTGACACACCCACCTTACCCACAACTCACCTTTCCCTACCCCAACCAACCATGTTGGACCAAGATCACCTCTTCCAAGACTCGGGCCACACAAAGGGAACCATCGCCATAGACAACATATGCCTAGGAAGCAAGGAAGAGCCCCTCTCCATAATGCCCACCTTCCTAGATCCTTTTGACCCTTTCACATGGAAGTTCAAAGGCCATCCCACACCCATACACATGGAAGTCATCTTTGGGATAGGAATGCATAAGTCTTGGCACAACACATCACTTGGCATGATTCATAAGACGGGTTCATTCATTCACATCACCCGCATGTCAAGTAGGAAGCATGAATGGATCATTTTCGGATGTAATGGTCCACCTTCATTCATCATGAGTCTTAAGCATGATAGGTGCATTCTTGGATGTCCGGGTCCCCCGGCATTTGCCACCCCTTTGCATGATAGAGCTACATTTGGAGGTCCAGGCCCTCCTATCCTCACTAACCTTCATAGGGAGTCTAGACATGCTAGGTCCACATTTGGGTGCCCGGGACCCCCAACATCCAATAGAGTGCTAGGATTCACCAACTATGTCTCAGGATTGCATACTTGCAAGCCCATCATCAAAGGCAATAGGATTTGTCAAAGGCGAATCGATACCCGCAAAAGAAACTAAGACTTCCAAGAGGGTGACTATCTGATGGTCAGGATGAAGAGGCTCTTCCCTAGAGTCGCCTCTACGCTCAGGGATCGAGAGACTGGACCCTTTAAAGTCTTGGGGCGATTGAGCATAAATGCCAATGAGTTGGTCCTTCTGAAGGAATATGGGGTCAGCCCTCATTGTAGTGTGGCGGACCTTGTGCCCTGCAAGGGCCCCGCGGTGGCACCTAGCGAGGATATTGAGCCCATACCCCCTTTTAAGAGTGACCCCACCAATGAGAATCCACTTCTAACCTTGAGAGCCCGGCATGAGCACAAAGATTTGATACCAGTTGAACATAATGACACCATCAGGAGCAGGGCAATCCAGCAGTATCTTGTGAGGTGGAAGGGCCGGCCATGATGGTGGACACATGGGCGAGCCAGGAAGGACTCTTACTCGACTGAGTTGAGCTCTTCGCACCCCGGGAGTATGATGGGGGCATCTCTCACCCTTCATATTTCCCGGTTGTTCACCAGCATGGTTCCATTATGTCTGTCACATTTTCCTGATTCAGTTCATGTAATTTTCATATTTTCTTTGAGTCATAATTATGAAATCTTCTCTTTATTTGAGTCATGTCCCTAGGTCTTTTGTTATTTCCCTAAGTTTGTGTGTCATTAAGTTAGTTTGATTAAGTCATTGGGCCCAATTCTTTGGGCTAGGCCCATGGGCGCCCCTCCTCTTTTTTGGTTCTTTGTCATTGTGTCAAGAGTCAAGGGATTTTTGTGAAAAATTTGCCATTTTGTGAGTTCTAACTTCATATTTATTGTGGAGTGAATCCATTAGTGAGGTGAGAAGCCTTAGGGAGAGAATCCCACCCATCCCTCTCTTAATCTCTCTCTTCCACTCCCCTTTCTCTCTCCTCCATACCCAATTTCAAATTTTTTTTCTCTCCTCCACCTCACCCTCCACATCAACCCTAGCCCATCCACCTAAGCCACCCCCCAACCACCTCTCCACTTCCCTAAGTGCATTCACTACCACCTCCCCAACTACCAACTACCACCTACCCCCTCCTTCCCTAGGAGCATCTTGTCCTTCCCAACACAATCTCCCTCTCCCCAACATAATCTCCTCCCTTCCCCACACAATCTCCCAACTCCCTAGAGAAGTTTGAATATTTTCCCTCCACTTTCTCCTCCCCCATGCCCTAGACTCCCCAAGAGAGAGAGATCTCCCTCTCCCTCACCCTCCAACACCAAATTCGCAGCTCTCCCTCTCATCACCTGCTAGACCCCCTTCCAATCCCCATTCTCCCCTCCCTCACCTTGGTTTGCCCCCTCCCAGACCCACTGATAGCCTGGGGTCGCCCCCACAGCCTACCATCACCATCTCATGTTCATCCTAAGCTGCACCGGCGAACATGTCCACATCTGAGAGTCCTGCAGAGAAGCAGCATCTTGTAGAGCCAGCCAAGTCTTCATCCCAGCGCCCCTGGAAGCACAAGAGGCATTTCCGGAAGCGTCTTCCAGTCATTTTCGCAACGGCGGTGGTCCCGTCCCGTTCTGAGTTTGTGATCGCCCAGGGGAGCCATTCTTCCCCGACTGTGCAAAGCCTCCCTGGCAGGAGTCTAGAGCCGGAGTGGAAGCTCGACTGCGACGATCCTGTTGGGAATCTGATCGAGTGTTCTTCTTCAAAAATCTTCCACTACGAGTCTTCTATCATCTCCAAGAAGCAGAGCCCAGTTTAGCGACCGGACCTGAAAGTTATCAATTTTCTTCTCTGGGTATGCGGTTCTGATTCCACTCAGTCTGCACCAACCCTCCCTTAGTGCTCAGAGTCTACCGGCCGACCCCGACAACATTTGGCATCCCCGTCAGTCTTGCTTCGAAGAGGACTCGTCAACGGTTCCAACGACTCTGGTGACACCTGATTTTGAGCTCGGGCGCAATCGTGGCACCCTCTTCTTCCTGCTGTTGGGAACCTGAAGCTGTCAGAACCGAGGGTCTGCCACCCTGTTCAATCCCCTACCCTGACCAGCAGCGGTGCCCAAAGAAATCAAAAAAATTCTGGCATCATCCCGCTCCAGTTACAAAGAAATCCCCACTGGTCTCGTCTTCATAAAAATTCTTGAGTGGCCGCTGTGACAGCATCATCAGCCATCTGTCCACTGTTCCAGAGGGCGGGCTGATCCGACAATGTTCTTTCAAGTGGCTCTTAGTTCGCATTTCCCCCTTCCCCGCCTGGCCGGCTGAGCGCCCCTCCCTGCGTGGAGGTATATTTTGGTTGTAATACGAACCCCCACCCCTAGTCCAACCCCCTTGTAAGGGGCGTAGTGCATGTAATCTGAAATTTCAGGTTCGAAGCTTCACCGGCACGGCGTGTAGGGAACACACGCTTCCCCGCTCGCCCACGTCTCCGACTCGGGGCCGGTGTCCTCACACCGGTCAGGTATATGCTGAACCCTCCCTGGATATTTGTGTTTAATTAGTATCATTTCTAAGTTCAGCCGGTGAGGAAGAGAGTGCTCGGTCCCGTGATTCCCGATCACAAGTGGCCACCGCGGATTGAGTGAGGAGAGATCCCCGTGCCCTCAAGGCACGGCGTCCGCCCCACTGATGTGGGTGCTCCAATCCAAGGGAGGGGAACTCATTGGCCAAGTCATCACCCCAACCAGCGTGGTTTAGGCTCTCGAATCCACCCTACCATCACTTAGTCACCACGAGGAAAGGATTGTGCTGCGATATCGGTCCGCCAACATCGAGTCCGCCAATTTGTAAGTGGGCTTGCAAGTCTAGGTCCGAGGTTCATTTGGTTGATACCATTGCACCCTTAGGTCGTGTCACATCACCGAGGAAGTAAGAAAATGGAGCGCTGTGCTTGGACTGCAAGATCTGGCTCCAAAAGATGGGCTGCTGACTAGGCCCCCTGAATTCGTGCCTGCTCGGTGGAATGATTTCGCAGGCCGTGTAGACCGGGAGAAGCCGATCTTTGGCTTGTTTCTTGCCCCGTTGAAATGGGGGTATAGAGAAGAATCCTTTCTGTTGGACTGCCTAGCGGTCCGTTTTAAACATCAGATATCTGTGGGGTGGTTTGCCGAGCTGAGGGCCACCGACGCCCACGCATTCAGACCCGGGGCAGTGGAGTTCACAGACTATGTGCTGCAGCACTATGCTCCCATATTGACCAGGGCTGGCGTATATCACAGCGTGTACGCCTCAAGGTACCGCTACCCCATATCCAGAGGTCTGTGTTGCGGCATGATCGAAGTGTTCTGCCCCGAGTACAATACTTTTTATACTTTGGAGGGAGAGACTTCTCTGGATCTATGAAGCCTTTCGCAGCTCAGTGGTTTTCCCATCGACGGAGAGCCGTACGAGGAAGTTTGCTGGCCCGATTGGCTGAAAGATCAGATCGACGGTGAGGGTTGTTATTTGGCAGGTTACGCCTATCGTTATTGTTGATTGTTTGTTTACCTATCTCTCCTTATCTTCTTTCTTTTTTAGTAGTTGATGGTGAGGGTTTTGAAAAATGATATGGCAAGATGATAAATAAACTACCAAAGATCAGCTCAACCTATGCACATGTGAACATGAACCTAGGCAATCAAATCTGACTCTAGCATGGGCACGCTATCTCAATCAAATTACGCTAAGGGAAAAACGAAAACACACGCCGGGGCGTGGAGCAAAGATAAATAAAAACACACCGCTAGGGGTGGAACAATCAAGGAGAATAAATAGATTTGATGAAAAAGACAGCTAGTGCCCAATACTAAGGAAAGTCGTGATCGCCACCAAAGTAAACACAAGTCAAAGACTCGAATATACCTTGGAAATAGGTGGATGAAACACCCGCCCACGGGAGAGAAAACCAAGGAAAGCCTGCAGATCAACTTGCAAATAACGGTCCAAACCCTGTGCGTCGCTTGGAAGTAACGGTCGTGCGATAGACCGCCAAAAGGAAATAACGCTCCTGCACCTGACCGTCAGATAACCTGCAGTGAAAAGATATGAACTCTTTGAACTCCAACCCTTCCAGCCGGCTAGAAGGCTTGGGCCTCGTGCTAGTGATCCTGTAAAACCTGCCAAGGATGTAGAAAGCAAAACAACACAACCTCAATTAGCCCTCAACATAAGTATAGCATCAATCCCTAAAAAGCTTGAGAACATCAAAAGGAGAGGGGATTACCGGGGAGTTGTTGGTTTTTAACCCCTCTGGGCGTTTTTTAAGTTTAGGAGGATATGTGTATGCTTAGCAACAGTGAAAACGTGGAGGAAGAGGAGGGACAATGCTTTTGATTAATAAAACCAAGGGAAACTTGAGCATGCAATGATGATGATCTTGACAAACTAAAACCCAAAATACTCCCTTGACTTGGAAGATGGACGTGGGAAGCAGCTCCTCCTGGATGTAGATGACTCCTGAATTTGGCAGCACTTCGTCGTGAATCAAACCTTCCTCTCTTGGGTTATGAAATCAAGAGTTCTATTTATAGACTCCCTCAAACTCTCAGGTCGAGTTGAAGATAAATCAGCCAAGAAAGGAGGATAATCCTTAGCAAATCCTTGAGGATAAAATCAACAAGAGTCCAAAGAAACAAACGAGAGGTCCTGAGGATTAGAATTGAAGGAGATAATGCCAATCCAAAACCCTATCTCGTCCACGGAGTAGCAGAGAAAAGGCCTGAACTGTCAGGACTCTCTGAAGGAAGTAACGGCCTTACGATAGACCGCCACTTGGAAATAACGCTCCAAGGCATGACCGTCATATTCAATCTTATCCAAAGGATAAGATCGACGGGAAGAAGATCTAAACAATAGGACTCTGCAAATAAGTAACGGCCAGGGCATAGGGCGTCATAAGGGAACAACGGCCAGGAGTAGACCGTTATTATCAAAGGGCAACGAGACCCTAACTCTTGGGACTCTTCAAAGAGTGACGGCCTATGATTCATGCGTTATTATGAAATGACGCGCCTAGTCCAGACCGTTATTATCATTGATTTTCAAGAAATAGAATGGAGGGATTGCCAAGCTTTTGAACGAAGTGCCACCAGGAACCAGGTCTAATCCAGGAATTGAGACCCAGAAAACAGGCTTCAACTGATTAAAAGAAATTCAATGAAGAGTGAACAACTCGGAGCACCATATTGAATAAATAAGGAGATGACCCGACTTATTGGGTATAAAACGGGTGTCAACAGATGCCCCTCCTTAACGTCCTCTTTGCAGGGGAACGAGCGGAAGTGAAGCGAAAGTGAAATGGAACATGGAGATGAAGCGGAAATGAAACGGAGTGGATCAAAAAGAGGGCGTTAAGGTAAACGACACCCGTTTTTCACCAACAAGCGATAAGAATTTTCTGGAAAAACTTCAAAACTGATCACAAGGAAATAGCTAACCAAAGGACGCAAGTCTGGAGGATTTAATTAACTAAGGAAAGGAAACACGGCTGGCCGCCGGAGGCAACGGAAAGGAAAGAGACTAAACTCCAGACAGGAATCTTCAGTCAACCAGATCAAGCGAGCAAATCGAAGGAAACCTTCAAATTCAGAGTGGAATAATTCTCCTTATCCGGGATCAAGAACACAGCTGTTCACCGTCAATGAGACCTCTTGACCAAATGAAGCTCATGAATGCTCAAAGAATGCGTATGATGCATGCTGGGCTAAAGAAAAACAAATCTTCAAAGCAAATGCAAAGAAAGATAAAATATCAAATACTCGAGAATAATATTGCTAGATTGGAGAAACCAGAGTCAAGACACTATCTGCAACCACGGCGTGCAAGATAGAACCATCATCCCCAACTTTTCCAACCTAACGGCCTGTCCAACGATTATTCATGTGAACTTAGATCATCATCATTTTTGTTTAAGGGGAACATCAGATCCCAGGACACCTGAATGACCAGCCGGTTCTCGAGGTAATACATCATAGATAACATATAGTAATGCATTAAGGGATAAGGGAACGAGATACAATACCTGACTTACCTGCTTGACGGACGGCGAAGCGTGCCTTCTGTTCATAGTTCCAACAATAATCCATCAAAATAAGAGTTTAGGCATAACCATTGTCTGTGCAAAAAGTACCCATAAGGAACAACATGATAGACAATAGGAATATTCAAGTATTAATTGGACCATTCATTCATCAAGAAACTTGCAAGCATATAACAGCCTGACTCAGGAGCGTCACATGAAAATGACGGATTACCCCTAGTCCGTCAACACCAAGTCGGTTCAAATTCTTCAATAAAACAGTCAGTCACAAGTGACGGCCTTAGAGGGGAGCGTCAAGACTATGTGACGGTCTAACGATAGACCGTCACTTCTCCTGAGTTTTCAAAAAAAACAAACCGAACGGCTTCGGTCTCATTCCATACACTCAACCCCCCAAAACACCAAACCAGAAAAACCCACCGGCGATCTCCACCTCCACCTTCCAATGGCCGGCGACGAGGCACCGCAGCCACCACCTCAGAAGAGAGGGAGAGGAAAGAAGATGGCTATACGGCGGCTTCGCCGCTGGATCGAACGGGAGGTGATCCCGCCGGCGGAAGCGGAACAACCGACGAGGGGAGATCAAACGGAAGAAGAAGAAGTTCCCACGACTACGGGGGACGAGGGGGAAGTTCCCTTGGGTGCAGAGGAGCCCAAGGAACCACAGAAGAAGAAGAAGAGAGCCATGGACCACGAGGTAGGCCCTCCGCCCTAATTTTCAAATTTTGATTTTTTATGTTCTTAATTCATGTGTGCATGTGGGGAATGAGGGTAGAAATGGGTCTACGAACCCACTAGGAGTCATTGTAGGCCCTTTGGCCAAAGTGGGAAACCACAAGAATGCAAGGGAAAAAATCCCAACCAGCAGACGAAGTGACGGTCCTGCCAGCGACCGTCACTACCCTGACGCTCCATCCTGGGTGCGTCAGAAACAAGTAACGCCCTAACACAGGGCCGTTACTTCTGCCAGGGATTCAAACTATTTTCTAGGGTTTTCAATTTTTAATTTTTGTTTTGTTTTCAATTATGAATGTTTATGCCACGATTATATGATGCAAAATGGACTAACTAATGATCTAATATGCAATGCAGGGAAAGAGGAGATCACGGATCTCCTGGCTTCAGATCCGGGCGGTGTACCAGGCACTGCCCGACTACCAGAGGGAGAGACTTGCCGAGATGGGATTCGCCGAGGTGATCCGGATGGATACGCCACTGCTATACGCACTTCATGAGAGATGGGACCCGATCAGCCGTGCTTTCATCTTCCCGTGGGGCCACATGATCCCCACATTGGAAGACATAGCGAGGATTATAGGATTAAGAGTCCACGGCTCCGCAGTGACAGGATGAACGTACGGGGACTACCGGGAGATAGCGCAGCAGCTGCTGGGGTTGGACCTGATCAGGCCGGGTCAGTCCTCTTCCCAGCTCGCGAGATCAGTGCTGCAGGAAAGTTTGGGATTGAGGGGAGCGGCAATCACCGTAGGAGAGTTGCCGGAAGAGCATCTGGGCAGGGTGATTGACCAGGTGCGCCCTCGCGTGGCGGCAGAGGCAGGGGCAGAGGGAGATAGAGTGCTCAGGCGCTTCCTGATGCTACTGTTCAGGAAGCTCCTGTTCGCGACTCGGGCAGATGTCATCAGCTGCAGATTGCTGCCGCTGCTAGAGGATCTGGGCAGAGTGAGGAAGTATGCATGGGGGGCAGCGGTACTAGCATTCCTGTTCGACTCCCTGAGCACCACGGACCGGCAGACCATGCTGGGCGGCTTCTCGCCTTTCCTACAGGTAAATGCATTTTAAATGCTTTCTACTATGCCATGTTTATGCAATGCAGTGATTTATGCAAAATGTCTTATGCAAATGATTCGACTGACTTGATCTCTAAATGCAGGTCTGGAGCTACATGTACCTCCCGGGCATTGGGAGAGGTACATTACTCCATCCCGGCCTCATACCAATCGCGAGGCGATGGTCGGTGGCGAGGGACACGGGATCGATCCTCAGATTGACCCGGACGATCCAGGACGACCTGGACGCCTACCCACACACATCGGTAAGCCCGAGACTCAAAATGATTTCTATATGCTTCTATATGCTGACAAATGCTGACAAATGAATGAAATGAATGAAATGCTTTCAGGTGAGATGGACCCCGTACCGCAGCGAGGGCTACACAGGACAGCCGTGGGTGGAGGCGTCCTTATCGTACCGGGGGCGAGACATATGGTTGCATTGCATCCATATCATCGAGCCTCTGCACTACAGGCTGATCCTGCGGACTCGGGGACTACACCAGCCCGAGGTGGCCTTTCCACATCGCAACGATGACCGCCCAGGCAAGTCGGCGAGGGGCATCAGTGGGAGTGTGGATTGGCGCGCCCGGAAGGCGAAGTACGTCCTCGACTGGAGGCAGCGAGGCAGGGCCGTGAAAGAGCGGGACGAGAGCGACGAGGCCTACCTGAAGGCCTTCGCTCGACACTACGGCGACCGGGTATACCGAGGTACCCGACGACCGGTATGCAATTCTAAACTAAGAAACTCTTTCTTATATGATGCAATGTGGAGGTGACATGCTGGCTTATTCTTTCTACATGCAGCTCGATCCTGAGGGGCGGATAGCTGAGCTAGAGGGACTACTCCACTCTACCATCCTGCAGCGGGATGAGTACCGGACTGCTCTGGAGCTCCTGGTGAGATTCTAAATGCTCATGATATGACTATGATTATGCATGATGCTAATGCTTCGGCTATGACAATGCAGCGGGCAGAGGGAGCTCAACGAGCCGGACCGGATGCCCCATCGTCGTCCTCGCAGCCTGCGGGAGACAGGGCTGGGCGAGATGCTGATTTTGCTCGGGCGGTCGCCCGGGCCGAGGAGGCGGAGGCCACCCTCGCGGAGCGGGTAAGATACTTACATGCTTTTTGATTATGCTTATGCTAATTAAATTTATACGACTAACCTATATACAATGCAATGCAATCTACAGGCGATAGAGCTGGCAGCGGCAGTGGCGGAGGCCACTCAGGCGAGGGCAGAGGTAGAGAGGAGCCGGGCCGAGACTGATCGAGCTCGAGCAGAGACGGAGCTCGTGCGGGCAGAGATAGCCCGACTGAGAGCGGAGACCCCTCGTCATGCGGACGACGTGGAGATGGAGCGACTTCGGGCAGATTTAGCACGGGCGTAGGCCGAGGTGAAGGACCTTCGCCTTGGGACCGCGGATCTTGATCGCTACCGGACAGAGGCACGGGAGACGCGACGCCAGATCTTCACACTGAAGATCAGGCTGCAGACGATGGAGCAGACGGTCCGGATGCTAGGCCGGGCACCAGAGTGGAGTTCTTCCCGGAGCGGGGCTCATAGGAGTGCTGCCCCTAGTGGCTCGGTTGGGGATTTCCTAGTTAGTTCCGCCGGCCAACAGAGAAATGAGAGGGTGGAGAGAGGACAGCAGGAGGAGAGTGCTTCCATAGCACCGCCACCTCCGAGGAGACCAGAGGATGGGGAGGATGAGGGTGGCCCAGCGGATAAGCCGGCCGAATGATGCTTTTTCTTATGTTTTCTTTTTATTTGTATAGAATCTTTGGTTAAAAATGGAATGAAATTATCTTTTTCATTTTTCTGTTTTAATTTGATGCGAGCGTGAATGGATGAATGAGATGTACAGGATGGATGAAATGTGGATGAATGAATGAGATGTATGCCGGAATGTATGTATGAAAATGGGAAGAAGATGAGGTGTATAAATGTGAAAGACCGCCAGGTCTAGTCAAGGATTAAAGGAATAGCTTGAACCCAGCAGCAAAGAAAGTGATGGTCCAAGATCTGACCGTCATAATCAAGAGACGCTCTGGTGAGAGATCGTTAATCATCAGAGGCCCACACGGGCTGTGGGGCTTCAGGATAAACGACGGCCAATGGATGGTGCGTCAGAGACAGATAACGGCCAAGGCTCAGACCGTTGATCATGGCAGAACGTTAGTTGGGCAGGCCAACTAGCAGGAAAATGTGACGGTCCGAAGGGGATGCGTCAGAATCAAGCGACGGTCAGAAGTAAGACCGTCAGGAAGCGTTTTAGCCCAGAAGAGAAAGAACCAAGTGGCTGAGAATGTGACGGCTCAGGGATAGAGTGTTACAGAAAGCGACGGTAGACCATACGGCCGTTACTCTCCACAGAACATGATCCGGGGAACTGAAACCCACAGAGAATGCGACGGTCGAGTGATGGCGCGTTAGAGTGGAGTGACGGCCATGCGATGGACCGTTAGAGTCTGGGTCGCAATCCGAATCGGATTGAGTCGAGATAACTAAAACCCGAGGTTTAGCCACTTAAATCACCGCTAGGACTTATCCTAATTGAAGATAAAGCCTTCTAGCCCGGGTCTTACCCTTCCAACGTTAAATACAAGCCTTGGCAACTTAAAACCTTAATCAAAATCGCAGTTTTGCTAAAACCTCTGTTCTAGGGTTTGAAGAGCCCTCTCTAAAGGGCAGAAAACATGATGAAGAGGAGCTTCGAGATGATGGCTATGGAGGAGAAAGCTTACACCGGCCCTAAAGCTGCAAGGAAGGAACATGGAGGGCTCCAACGGCTAACCTCAATTCCCAAGCACTTAAGTTCTAACGTCCAAAGAGTGGTAAGTACTTATAACTTCATCCAAAGTTCAGAATTTTGCTGTACTTATTCTTTTCATGACTTCCTCCTTTCTTTTCTCAAGCCCCTTCCCGGCCCAAGGTGTTATTCCAATCTAAAGTGGGTGGCTCCCATGGTAAAGGTACTTCCCATAGAGGTCACATCCATCCTCAAAGCATGGCACCTCCAACCTCTCTTGGTTTTAGGCAAGAATTTCCATAAATTGTCTTTCGATTGGCCAAGCCTTTCAGCACTTGTGGAACTATGGCATCCACAAACTCATACCTTCATCTTCCCTTCCTTTGAAGCAACCGTCCTATTGGAGGAGGTAGAGACCTACCTAGCCCTTCCTAAGACTAAGGTGGGGGATGAGGATCGGGTTTGCTATACAATAGAACCTATTGATCCGTCCTTGATCTTAAGCGACTTCATTCATAACCCAAAGGACGTGCGGACCATGATCAGCCCGCGCCACATTCACTTGATCCCTATGGCTCAATGGATAGTGTCTCACTGTAAAAACAAGTGGGAGAGACATGAAGCAATAGCCAAGGCGGCAGCGGTTTGCTTGTGCGGGGTCTTCCTTTTCTCCACAACCGACCACCTCTTAGATATCCAAAATCTTAGCATTATTAGCGGACTGTGGCGGGGTATGTCTATTTCTCAAGCGGTCCTCTCATACCTCTATGAAGGACTAAGCTCGGCTTGCCTTGGAGGGCCTTTGTTCGGTTCCATGATACTCCTTGAGTGTTGGATAGGAGTGAGAATCAAATTCCTTCCCAAGGAAGATATAACTTCGGCGAGCCGGCTCTTTGGGAGCCACCCCCTCTTCTTCATTGGAGGGGCTTTTGGATATTCTTCTCATGTTGAATGCAGGACGGCGGATAAGAAAACGCGTGATGAATGGCACCTCTTCTTCAATGCTTTGCCTCTTGAAAGGTTCATCATGCGACCAAGCGTTCTTCGAAGCATTCTTCTTAAAATACCGCGGCGTCAAGGCCTGGACCTCCAGCTGGTTGGAAACACTACCATGGCGATCTACAACCCGCACCGATGCCACCTTCAGATCGGATTACCTCGAATCAGTGTTTCTGCACTATCGCACTACCCTCCCCTCCTACCTAGGAAGATGGGGACCGAGGAAGATGAAAGAGCGATCCGGAACGCGCTGACCATGTGGGAGATCAGCAAGGTGCGCCCGTGGCAGGCAGAAGTTGAAGAAAATGACGAAACACGCCGAGATTACTTGAAAGAGTTGAGAAGAATCCGCCCTCTTGCGGATAAGAAGTTGAATGTACTTTGATTTTCCTTTGTTTATGAAAGATGTTATGAGATTGCCACTCAGAACTTGGTTTATCATGAATTACATTTTATTAAGCTTGCTTGAATGAGATGAGATTGCCTCAATTGAAAGAACTTGAGTTGTGTGCTTTGTAAGATTAGATTGATGTGAATAATCAGAGTTTCTGGGGGGAGTAACGGATGTACTCTGGGGCGCTATTTGGAAACGACGGTCTGAAGTAGGCCGTCATAAGGGAAGTAATAGGAACTCAATCTCTGAAGGAGGTGACGGATGGATCTTGGGCCGTTATTTCAAAGTAACGGTATGTTCCCAGACCGTCATGATGATGGTTTAATTGAAAGGAAGAAGCCCACGCCTGAAGGAAGTGACGGTCCGAGATGGGCCCGTTACATGACTTTAACGGTCTGATGCTGGCGCGTTACACACCTGAACCTGCATAGTTGTGAGCTTTTACCTTTGGGCTTGCCCCTGTACTCTGCACACACTTAGACATGGAACAAGTTAGATCCGTTCTTAGACTCAACCCCTTGCCTCGAAGTAAGTTAGATAATGACCGTTTCTTGATATTTGGTCAAGGGGTGGAGCCTTATTAAATAGGCGAAAACATAATGAAAATGCGATGCATGTTATGCAGATGATGGAAGTATTGAATGCTTTTGAAAAGATTTGATTTGTTTGGATTTTTTTGAAATATTTGATGTTTTTGGATTTTGAAAATATTTGATTGTTTTTAGATTTTGAAACATATTTGATGTTTTTGGATTTTGAAACATATTTGATGTTTTTGGATTTTGAAACACCAGTGCCTTTCTAGCAACACGAGACCTCCCTTGTTTTTTAGCTTGAGTCTCGAGACCGGCGTGCAAATAGCGTGACAACCCCTGGCCGAGACCTGATCATCGTGACGGTGTTTTTACCAAAGCCATACCTAGGGTACTCGTCTCAGTCCTAAAAAGAAAAAGGAATATGGGGGTAAGCTTAGGCCAGATATGGAAGTTTTTAGAACTTGATTCCCTCACCGTACAACCTTATTAGAGATTTGGTCTGTTGTGCCGGGGCTCTTTTATGTCCGTCATCGAACCTTTATCCACTTAGGTATGCATGCGACCGGGCTCATAACGTCCCGCGGGGAACTGTACTGCCACTCTTGTCATGCCTAATTTCTTTTCTTTTGGAGCTTTTGAGAATTCATTCACAGACCTTGAGGTGATGTTTTTTTTGATTTCATGGTAAAGAGCACTCCTTTGCTTTTCTTTTCTTTACTTTCTTGTGGAGTCAGGTCATAACGGACTTGCCCCTATTTGAGACCTCTTCTCGTTAGGGAGTTTGGATCGGTTGTCTCCTTCTTATTTACTCCTTGCCCCTGGATGCAGCCGAAGAATGAAACGTACAGGGACTTTCACTTTCCCCCAAAGCATGGCCGAGGAAAAACGGTGTCTTTTTAAGCAAGGAACCCGACCAGGGGCGTCGTGTAGTGTGTGTTTGCCTTACTCAAGACTCTCTTTTGAAGATAGGGAGGCATTTCTTATTGCCGGAAAAGTACATGGTTTAGATTTTTAAGGAAAGAAATGCTTAAGATACAACCCATTCCACGGGTGAGAGAGCTCCTCACCTTCCGCGTTGATTAGACGATAAGCATTCCCTGAATAAGCTTCTTTTATTACAAACGGTCCTTCCCAGTTATGTTGCAATTTAGACCTAGGACCTGCAGACTGAATGAATTTGCGTTTCAACACCATTTCACCCTTGCAAAATTTTCGTTCAATTACCTTCTTTTGAAAATAACGCGAAACTCTCTTTTGATAAACAGATACGTGATCGGCCGCATTCATCCTCTTCTCATCTAGGAGTTCCAGTTGGATCAGCAACGCCTCTCGACGTTCATCGAGATTAAGTTCCTTATCGAGCTATACTCTGAGTGAAGGGATTAAGATCTCATATGGGAGCACCGCCTCCATCCCGTAGGTTAGAGAATAGGGAGTTTGTCCCGTAGGAGTACGGACGGAGGTGCGGTAAGCCCACAGAGCTTCCACCAATCTTTCAGGCCAATCAGAAAATTTGTGTGCTTCACATGTTTTCTTAATGATTTTAAGAAGAGTTTTATTAGTGGCTTCGGCTTGACCGTTGCCTTGAGGGTAATATGGTGATGAATGATGCAATGTAATTTTGAATTTCTTACAGAGGTCTTTAAGCTCCTGGGAGACAAACTGGGGCCCGTTGTCGGTGATGATGCTGCTTGGCACTCCGAACCGCGAAATGATATTCTTCATGATGAAGCGGCACACCATTGTAGCTTTGATCTCTGCGTACGCCTCGGCTTCGGCCCATTTGGTGAAGTACTCAGTTGCTGTGAGAATGAAGGATTTCTGCTTGATCTGAGAATTAGGATCACCGAGTGGGCCGACGACGTCGAAAGCCCACATAGAGAATGGCCAAGGAGCAGTCATAGGATGAAGAGATGAAGCTGGAGAGTGGATTTTATCAGCATGGAGTTGGCATTTAAGACACCTCCGGACATAGAGGGAGCAATCTTCTTCCAGAGTGGGCCAATAGTAGCCCTGCCTAAGAATCTTCTTTGCTAGAGCCTGGCCGTTGACATGACCTCCACACTCGCTAGAATGTGCTGCTTCTGCTACTTTCCAAGCTTCCACATCATCTAGGCATCTCATGAGCATTCCGTTAGTAGCGCGCCTGTATAGTTCTCCTGCAATGATAGTGTACTTTGCGGCGACTCTTCTTATTACTTTGCGCTGCTCAGCTCTTGCCCCTTCTGGGAATGCCCCTTCTTTGCAAAATAACTCGATTTCATGGTACCAAGGTAATTCTTCCTCATCCAAAATTTCCTCTAGTTCTGCTAATGATACCTCCTTGAGATCTTCCTTTTCAGCTCTCACTTCTGCAGACTTCCTAAGGTTGGTGAACCAAGGATCCTGGAGAGAGGGTGCGTCCATCCTCTGGACGACGACGGTCTCAGTACTACGACTGAGAGGGAAGGATAAGGAGGAGGCCAGAGATGCCAATGCATCCGCCAGAATGTTCAGAGAACGGGGAGTATGGATATAGATTAGCTTGCGGAATCGCTTAGCGATGAGCGTGACCAAATCTTGGTAGGGTTTGAGCTTGGGGTCACGGGTACGGTAAGTGGATAGAACTTGCCGTAAGACGAGCTGAGAGTCTCCTATGATGTTTAAATAACGCGCGCCTAAGAGATAGGCGTGCTTCAAGCTGGCCAGGAGAGCCTCATACTCAGCGATGTTGTTGGTAGCAGGAAATCGAAGTTGATAAGCGAAGGGGATGGTTACTCCCTCAGGAGTAAGCAGGACAGCACCGATCCCTTGGCCCTGTGAGTTAAGCGCACCATCAAAATGCAGAGACCAGAAGGGATGCTGAGAAAGGACAGAGAGATGCTCATCAGGGAAATCGTCCTGAATAGAGTCGGTGTGAGGAATAGGGAGATGTGCAAGATGCTCAGTGATGGCATATCCTTTGACTACCTTCTGAACGACAAAGGTGATATCGAATTGAGAGAGGAAGCTCTGCCAGCGAGCTAACCTACTAGAAAGAACGGGCTTTTCTAAGAGATAACGGATCGGGTCCATTCTAGAGATCAGCCTGACTGGGTGGGCGAGAAAGTAATGTTTAAGCTTCTGAACTACCCACACTAAGGCGGCACAAGTCTTCTCCATAGCGGTGTACCTGGATTCAGCTGGATTAAACAACCGAGAAAGATAGTACGCGGCCCGCTCTTTTCCTTCATCATCCACTTGTGCTAAAACCGCCCCTAGGGAGTCCTCAATGACCGAGATGTATAGGATCAGGGGTTTCCCAGGGATAGGAGGTTGCAAAACCGGGGGATTGGATAGATATTCCTTGAGGTCCTCATAGGCCTTTTGACAATCTTGATTCCATTCGAACTTGACCCCTGCCTTGAGCAATTCATAAAACGGACGGCACCTTTGAGAATGCTGGGATATGAATCTTCTAATGAATTGCAATCTACCAATCAGTCCTCGAAGTTCCGTAATGTTCTTCGGCGGAGGCATATCCATGACGGCCTGTGCTTTGTTAGGATCAATCTGGATCCCCCGTTTGCTCACTATGAAACCTAGCAGCTTCCCCGTGGAGACTCCGAATACGCACTTCTTCGGATTCATCTTTATCTTGTACTCCCTGGCTCTCTGCAGCACTTTAGCCAAAATAGAGGGGTGTTCTTCTTTTGATCTTGACTTCACCAAAATGTCATCCACATAAGCTTCCATATAGACGTGCATCATGTCGTGGAAGATAGCCATCATCGCCCTTTGATAGGTGGCGCCTGCGTTCTTTAATCCAAAAGGCATAACTACATAGCAGTATGTGCCCCAGGGCGTGGTGAAGGAAGTTTTCTCTTGATCTTCAGGAGCGAGACGGATCTGATTATAGCCTGAGTACCCATCCATGAATGATAGAGCTTCGTACCCGGCAGTGTTATCAACAAGGACGTCTATATGAGGCAGCGGGAAATCATCTTTAGGACACGCTTTGTTAAGGTCCCTGAAATCAATGCATATGCGCACTTTTCCATCCTTCTTGAGAACAGGGACTATGTTTGCCACCCACTGAGGATATAAAACTACTCTGACGAACTTAGCCTTGTAAAGTTTGTCGACCTCTTCCTTAATCCGCAAGGCCATGTGGGGGTGAAATCTTCTCGACCTTTGTTTAACAGGTGTTGCCCCTGGTTTAAGCACGAGCCGGTGTTCCACTAAGGAGGGGTCAAGACCTGGCATGTCCTCATAAGACCAGGCGAAAGAATCGCTATACTCCCTCAGTACCTTAATTAGATCCTCTTCTACCTGTGGAGGGAGATTAGCTGAAATATTGATGGGCCTTGGATCTTCTTCTGTTCCCAAGTTGATTTCCTTTGTAGGTTCATCCACTGCCGTCGACGGCTGGTCGAATCTCTTCAGTCCCTTTGCATATAAGTCGGCAGTGTCCTCTACATTGCTGTCTTCATCAATTGGGTCTTTCTCATCCAGCACTTCATAGACGCCTAATCCGTCATCGCTCCACACCCCTTCTATTTCTTCTTCATCTTCAATCGCAATCGCCGTGGCGACGAATTCTGGGCACTTCAAAAGAGCATGACACCGCTGAGCTAGATCTTGCAAGAACCTATCAGGAATAGATCGGGAAGGATGCGCAAGCGAGCGTGGCTCAGGAGGGGAAGGGTTGAACGACCTAGAACAAGACCCTACTTCTTTAGACCTAACTGACTCTACTTCTCTAGACTCGCTAGACCCTAACTCTGACCTGGGAGAGAGGAAGCTTAATGGAAGGGAAGGAGCAGGGGACTCGTGCCCCTGGGAGGAGGAGGATGGAGACAGGATAGCATAATCTTCCACTGAAATCTCCGTTTCAAATTTGACGTTTTTTTTTGGAGATCAGTGGAGACCACGTAGCACGACGGAGGAGGCGGGAGCTGCAGAGGGAACAGCTCAGGAAAGATGCAATCGAAGAAAAGATCACAAGAGGAGGAACCCCACATCTCGTGGATTTGAGAGTTAAAAAACGGAGGGATGGGGAAAGCAGGCAGATTAATGGGGCAGCGAGGCCCATAAGCAGGAGGATTGATCGGAATCTGGAATGGATCACTGAAGGATGGATTGACCATAATCGGAGGAGGACGGGGTACAAACCCCTTCAGCTGGATCATGCACTGAAAATGAGAGGGAGATAGAGAAAGGGCAATCAGCGAGCTCCCTTCTTTCTTTGAACCATTACCAGGCCGCTTCTTTGGCCTCCACTTCATGAGCTGATCCTTCTGTGGCTTCTGGCTGCCTCTTTCACAAAACAGCCCCTGGAGAGCCCAGCTGTAGTCGATCACATCGTCACTTAGCCCCCTTGGCAACGGGGGTGGACTGGCGACTGGACATACCGTGTCGGTTTCTGACTGGACTGGCTTCGCAGCTAACGTGCCCGGCTGTGGGGGCCCTCTGACAAAATGCTGACGGTAATCCCAGGTAAGCGGCCCAGAGTCACCCATCATTGATAATGCTGTCTCCTTGTAACCGAGACCTCGTCTGCCCATTTTTCTTCCTTTTGGTATGGGCTTGGTCATCCCTTGCAGCTGTGCACCGAGGCCTCTCCCCGGTTGATAGCCCAGTTTCAATATAATGTTCCACCCCTTTGAATCTCGAATCTGTGGCTTTGCCTTGATATTGACCGGGGTAGTGATGGGCCTAGGAGTGGTGTACGCCCAAGGAAAGTTTAGGTCCAGCACTGATAGCACGGGCCGGCTGCTTGGCCAGAGAGTAGGAAGAATCTGTTCAGAGATGGCCTTCACTGACTGTACCGTGGATAAACTTTTAACTTTGATGACCCTCCCTTGAAAAGGGAATTTAATGCATTGGTGCGCAGTAGAGGGCACGGCGCCAAGTGTGTCGATCCAGGGACGACCCAAGATAGCCTTGAACATAGGGTCGATATCAAGTACATAGAATTCTACAGCCATGGAAAGAGGCCCGAGCTCAGCCTGAATAGT
Organism: Amorphophallus konjac; assembly: GCA_022559845.1. NCBI lineage: Eukaryota > Viridiplantae > Streptophyta > Magnoliopsida > Alismatales > Araceae > Amorphophallus > Amorphophallus konjac. The sequence continues at coordinate 150,395,678 of CM040127.1, read as the reverse complement.
GACTACCCCGTGACATGCCCGCCTTGAGTTGTCGTATGCTGCTATAGTGGTGGGGGTAGACCGTAGTAACTCCTCAGATATATTGCAGGCTCGGAGAGTGCTGAGGGGGCAGACATTAATTGAGGCCCCAGTGTCGACCAGTGCTGCTTCAACGTCGACTTTGTTCAAAGTAATTGTTATGCAGAGCGGCATTTGCCGAGCCCCCGGAGGTGCAAGCTCGGTCTCAGAGAATGTGATTGCCGGCCCTTTAGAGATAGTTGCTAGTGCCGTTGGTAGACTGTCGACTGCCATGTCTTCACTAACCATGACCTTCTGCAAAAAATCCCTCAGTGCATCTTGATGGAGAGTGGACCTTTTGATTAACTCCAGCACAGATATCTTGGCGGGTACCCGATCTAGATGATGCAGTAAATCATATTGAGTCCCCGGTAACGGTTCAGCTTCTTCTTGTTCGGCCACCGGTTGGGAAGACTGGGGATTGCTAGTAGTGGCGTAGTTCCGATGGAACATCTTCCCGCTCCTTAGAGCACAATTTGCCGCGGCATCGGGGGATAGTATGATGGGCCCTGCGGGGCGAATGAGTGGAATAGGTGGCGTGGGGGAGGCAGTTTGGTAAAGCGGAGGGTTGGTGAAGTTAATGGGGGATGCGCGGATGATAGGTGAAGGATTGGTGGGTGGTAGGGTGGTGATGGATGTGGGTGCTGGCGAAGGCAGGGTGAATGGATGGGTAAGGATAGGTGCGGGATTGGATGGTGGTGTGATGACGGTGACGGGGGTTGGCGAAGGATACGACGGGATGGTGAGCGGAGCGGGTGTGAATGGTGGGATGAGTGGAGAGGGTGTTGGTTGGGTAGGGAGGATGAAGGAAGGTTTGTGGTGGAAGGCCATGACCTGTGGTGCGGCGCCATCATCATCAAATGACCACCCAGCGTTGGAGGCCGGTGGTTGGACTACATTAACTTGTGCTGGTGCTGGCGGCTGCTGCGGAGGAGCGGGTTGATGGTTTGGCATCGGATTCTGATGGATGCCCAGATCTTGTGCTTGCTGCGGTGGCTACTGTTGTGGCGGCTGCTGCGGCTGCGGTGCTGGATGCTGCTGCACTTGCTGCCCCTGCGGCTGCCTTCTCTTCTCTTTGATCTCCATAATGGCCCTATGCATCTTGGCCCAGTCTATTCTCTGTCCTTCGTGTAAGTCGTACACGAGATCTCGGAAGTGAAAGCATCCTTCTATAGTGTGACCCGGCTGCCGATGGAACATGCAATACTTAGTTTGATCAACAGCTGGGTTCCAGACAGTCTTTTCTGGAGTAAGTTGAATTGCATTTACTGCCATGAGCGCTGAGAATATGTCGGTAAGTGTCTCTGGCAATGGAGGATATTGGGCTCTTCTGGGAGCCGGGCGCTTGCTGTTGGGAATATTATTGTTGTAGCCGCCGGGTGGAGGGACGTTATGGTATTGCGGTGATGGTGGTGGTTGTTGTGGTGCGGTGAAGGTGTTTTGCGGGATGGTGAAGGTAGGCGGAGGGTTTTGTGGAGTGTTTTGAAAGTGTTGCGGAGCGGAGTTTTGCGGATTGCGAGGGCTTTGGTTGTAGCGGAATGGTGCGGCTTGGTAGGGAAAAGCAACAGCTTGTACTTGCTCATTTGTCTGGACTCCTTCGGTAACAGGCCCCTGTGGTTTCTTATGGTACTTGGGCTTTTGGTTTTCAAAAAGAGAATGGATAGGGGAGTCCTTAAACTGAGTTTGTATAAATCGCGCCCGGCTATACAGTTGATGCATATTGGCTATATCGTTCATTGCCAGGATGTTCTTGAAGGTGGGCGTAGCATTTGAAATTAGCAGTTTAACTTTTTCTTCCTCTGGAATATGGCCGGGCACCCTGGCGGCCATCTGCCTCCATCTATCTGCATAAGTTGCGAATTCCTCATCCGACTTCATTTTCTCGGCCACCAGATCTGTGAATGAATATTCCGGGCCGACCCGGTCTTGGAACCGCTGAATAAACTTGTCCTTGACCACTTTGAAGCTCTCGGCCTCTTCTAGGGGCAGAGAATAAAACCATTCCAGAGCAACGCCATCCAATGATCGGCGGAATAGGTACGCCATAAGGCGATCATCATATTGGAACTGCGCCGATTCATACAGAAAATCCCTCACATGGATGAAGGGATTGCTGTTCCCATCATACTTACGGTAGTTGGGGAGCTCAGACTGCGGAGGGAAATGGATGTTCTGGAAGCTTGGGACGGGAATATCAGCCAAGGATTGTGGGCCCACCTTCTTCTGGAGAAAATCAAGCTGTTGCTGCATGGCGGCCCACTTATTAAGCAAATCCTGCTCTCGAGAGGGAGCAGGGGCAGTGAAGGGAGTTGATTGTATCTGGTGAGCAGAAGGAATGGCGGTTGCCGAGGGCGGGAGCCCATAGGAAGGAGCAGAAGGATAACTAGTGGAATTAGGGGGGCCGTAAGAAGAATACTGGGCCTGAGATAGACCCGGATTGGAGTGAAATTGGGCCACCCCGTGCTGTTGGGGCAAGAAATCGGATGGGCCCACGAGGGCCTGTGGGGCCGCCGGAGCAGAGGGGTGATAATCCATCGGAAGAGAGGGGATAGGCGATTTCCCCTTATCAAAAGATTGATGGGTCGAATTGGAGGATTGACCCCTCTCCATGCCAGCAAAGGTGATGGTCCGGGGCTGGACCGGGGTGAGCTCAATCGGGGTGGGCTGAACGGACGGCCCAATAATGGAAGAATTAGAGTGCCCCTGGACGGTAGCGGAGGGAGGAGGATTGGACCCTTGCATGGCCTGATAGAGGACCTGGAGTTGGGTCGGATCTAACTGGGCCATCATATGGAGGACAGAGCCCGCGGAAGGAGTGGATAAAGAAGGGATGACCTGACCACCTTCTACGGGAGTGGAGGATGAGAGAGGGGCGGTCCCCTCTCCAGCGGAGAAAGAAATAACCCTCGAGGGGTTCTCAAGGAGCCCTTGAGGAAGGGAATCTTCTTGGGAGCGAGGAGGATTGCAGGATGCCATGGTAGATTCGAAGAGGGGATTGGAATAGAACGTGAAGGAGGAAGCGATTCGAGGATATGATTCGGACGAACGAAAACAACTCCACATGCAACGGACAACCTTGATAAATGCAAAACAACAAACACAACAAACACACAATGAGCAACCGCACCTAGGTGACTCAAACAAGATATAAGTGATAGGGAATGAAGATACTCAAAAGCCAACCAAGTTGCTTAAGATGATGCAAACAAAGTTTCTTTATGGTTTCTCCTTTGGAACTTTAGTGAATTGATTGATATGTGCTCTCTCCAAATGGGTTCCTAATAGGAGGTGGATATGGACTTGGCTTGACTTTAAGTGTGACCACTCCTTCACTTATGCAACCCTAGACACAAGGGGGGAAGGTACAACCGGCCCGGCGTCCGTGTGGGAATCCACGGCTCGCGGGGACTTATGGAGGTCCCTGCTGTGATTTCCTAGTCGGCCCCAAGGAATATGGAGACGAGAGGTCCTCACAACAAGGTAGGAAAATGCAGTCTAATATATGAAAAGATGGATGACCCTATGTGCACTGGAGTGCATGCAAAGTCTAGCCTAGAATCTAGCAAACAATGGTGCACATAATGATATGAAGATATGAATGGAATTATGGCAGAAATCAAGCAGCACCCAAGCAATAAATCACAGCCAAAAACTGCGGAAATAACTGCACCTCGGATGCATACCTGCCAGGAGAATGACGGACGAAGGCCCCTGCGTCAGAGCCGAATAACGGTCAGAGACCAGACCGCCATAAATAATGTAACGCAGGGATTCCAGACCGTCGTATGAGCCAGGGAACCAAAAACAAACTGAAGTAACAGGAAAACCCGTGAAAGCTCACACCACAAAGACAAGCGACGGCCAGATGTCCCTGCGTCAGACCATTGTAACGCGCCGAGACAGGGCCGTCGTATGTTTCAGAAAACCAGAAAGGGGGGGAAAACAAAGGGATCAAAAGACAACTGAACAAACAGATGATGGCAAGTTTAAATAGGAATCAGAAGCACGATTGGCACTACTTGTCCCACCGTGATCGCCAAAAAAAATTATCTGTTGATTGTTTGTTTACCTATCTCTCCTTATCTTCTTTCTTTTTTAGTAGTTGATGGTGAGGGTTTTGAAAAATGATATGGCAAGATGATAAATAAACTACCAAAGATCAGCTCAACCTATGCACATGTGAACATGAACCTAGGCAATCAAATCTGACTCTAGCATGGGCACGCTATCTCAATCAAATTACGCTAAGGGAAAAATGAAAACACACGCCGGGGCGTGGAGCAAAGATAAATAAAAACACACCGCTAGGGGTGGAACAATCAAGGAGAATAAATAGATTTGATGAAAAAGACAGCTAGTGCCCAATACTAAGGAAAGTCGTGATCGCCACCAAAGTAAACACAAGTCAAAGACTCGAATATACCTTGGAAATAGGTGGATGAAACACCCACCCACGGGAGAGAAAACCAAGGAAAGCCTGCAGATCAACTTGCAAATAACGGTCCAAGCCCTGTGCGTCGCTTGGAAGTAACGGTCGTGCGATAGACCGCCAAAAGGAAATAACGCTCCTGCACCTGACCGTCAGATAACCTGCAGTGAAAAGATATGAACTCTTTGAACTCCAACCCTTCCAGCCGGCTAGAAGGCTTGGGCCTCGTGCTAGTGATCCTGTAAAACCTGCCAAGGATGTAGAAAGCAAAATAACACAACCTCAATTAGCCCTCAACATAAGTATAGCATCAATCCCTAAAAAGCTTGAGAACATCAAAAGGAGAGGGGATTACCGGGGAGTTGTTGGTTTTTAACCCCTCTGGGCGTTTTTTAAGTTTAGGAGGATATGTGTATGCTTAGCAACAGTGAAAACGTGGAGGAAGAGGAGGGACAATGCTTTTGATTAATAAAACCAAGGGAAACTTGAGCATGCAATGATGATGATCTTGACAAACTAAAACCCAAAATACTCCCTTGACTTGGAAGATGGACGTGGGAAGCAGCTCCTCCTGGATGTAGATGACTCCTGAATTTGGCAGCACTTCGTCGTGAATCAAACCTTCCTCTCTTGGGTTATGAAATCAAGAGTTCTATTTATAGACCCCCTCAAACTCTCAGGTCGAGTTGAAGATAAATCAGCCAAGAAAGGAGGATAATCCTTAGCAAATCCTTGAGGATAAAATCAACAAGAGTCCAAAGAAACAAACGAGAGGTCCTGAGGATTAGAATTGAAGGAGATAATGCCAATCCAAAACCCTATCTCGTCCACGGAGTAGCAGAGAAAAGGCCTGAACTGTCAGGACTCTCTGAAGGAAGTAACGGCCTTACGATAGACCGCCACTTGGAAATAACGCTCCAAGGCATGACCGTCATATTCAATCTTATCCAAAGGATAAGATCGACGGGAAGAAGATCTAAACAATAGGACTCTGCAAATAAGTAACGGCCAGGGAATAGGGTGTCATAAGGGAACAACGGCCAAGGAGTAGACCGTTATTATCAAAGGGCAACGAGACCCTAACTCTTGGGACTCTTCAAAGAGTGACGGCCTATGATTCATGCGTTATTATGAAATGACGCGCTTAGTCCAGACCGTTATTATCATTGATTTTCAAGAGAATAGAATGGAGGGATTGCCAAGCTTTTGAAGGAAGTGCCACCAGGAACCAGGTCTAATCCAGGAATTGAGACCCAGAAAATAGGCTTCAACTGATTAAAAGAAATTCAATGAAGAGTGAACAACTCGGAGCACCATATTGAATAAATAAGGAGATGACCCGACTTATTGGGTATAAAACGGGTGTCAACAGTTATCTGATGAAGGCGTACAGCACGCTCTGCCGCTCGTCGTACGACACGAGGGAGGCTCGAAAGCCGGGGGAGAAGAGGCGAGTGCGGATGGGCACCTAGCTCTAACATTTCTTTGGCGGGAAGAAGAAGTATGAGGACTTCCCTGTAGTAGCGATGATGGCTCCGAAGAGGAAGAAGTGGGTCCGGTGACAGGCCGCCGCATCATCATCTTCGAGAGGAGGGCAAAGGGAGGACCCGAACCCCAATGGTGTTGACGCAGTCACCCACTGTGCTGCATATCTGATCTATTGGATTTGTTCTTTTACACTCCCGCAAGGCGACGAGAGCGTGATCAGGGCGGAATCCATCTATCCCTCCTGTCTTATGGCTTAGGGCACGAAGCTGTCCCTTTGCCCGGTGGCTCTGTGCCTCACCTTCAAGATGCTGGGAGATCTGCACAAGATGCGTCTCCCCAGGAATTTGCGGACGGTTGGTCCGTTATATTTTTTTAATGCTTGGGTCTACACCCTATTCCCAGAGGCTGCTCCTCGGGCGTTGCAATCAGCTCATCTTATCCCGAGGATGATAGAGTTCGCGAGCATTGAACCGACGTCGGTAGCGGAACAGCTCTTCACCATTCGGGGCAAGCTGGCCCGGGTTCCCATGGATTCGCCCGGGGTTCTTCATTTCTGGAGCCTGGCTGCTCATTCAAGCTTGTTGGTGAACAGGACAAGGCAGTGCAAGCTTTTTGAGACAAAAGAATATATCCATCCGATTTTTGGGGCCAAGTGCACAAGGCCCATTCTGGAGCAGGAATTGGTTGACTGGGCGCTGGCTATTAGACCGAGCGTCCTTGTATTCCCGAAGAGCGGCATTTTGTGGTTGGAGCCGTACTATCCATTCCGCTTCAGCCAGAATTTTGGCTATGATCAGCACATTCCTTTTTCCTCCTCACAGTTTGCATTGCCAAACAGGCATAGAGCTGGGCAAGTATCCAACGACGATGCCCGAATATGGTGGGACTACTTCCACCGTCGAGAGGATGTTTCATTCAGGGTGCCAACCCCTGCTCATTTCCCCCGCGTCACCTCCGAATATATCAAGTGGTGGAACGCGCGGATGGGATTCTACAGGAGCTCCCGTCGAGAGTGTTGGGCCGTTGCGGAGCACAGATTTTTGGACTCCCAGCCGGAGCCAGCCCTTGACATTGAATCTTCTTACTTGAAGAAGTTGAAGTCCTGGACCAACACAGAGGTGAGGGCTTATCTGGAAGCCCGGAAAGCTGCGAAGAGTCGTTCATCCAAAGTCGATCCGAAGCTGCCTGCAATCGGCAGGGATGATTATGTGAAGACGCTTCGGGGATAATGCCGTGTAAGCGACGAAAGGGTGGTTCTTCAGCAACTTCCTCTGCCGGTGGAAGAGCCTATCCCGGTCATAGCTGACTGGCGTCCCGAGGTTGACAGATTGCATCCTTATCAGACTTTCATCCGTAGGGAGGATAGGCGGGATGCCTTGTATGACAACACCCCTTGGTTGTTCGCACTTCTCCATTCCCATGGGCTCTCAGTGGGTGGCCCAAGCGTAGCGATTCTGGATCGGCCCCTTCATATATCAATCAAGTATGCTGACAGATGGGGACTGGACCATCTGAGCTTGTATTATCACTTGTCTTCTCGCGGCCACACAGACTTGGCGTTGCTGGCCGAGCAGAGTGAGAAGATAGGACACTTGTGTTGGCTTATTCGCGAGGCAGCTTCGAGGAACAATGTGCCATCGCTATTTTATTGGCCTCTTTTCCCCTTTTATACGGGGCCAGCGGGTATCTTTCATTTCTTCATTTCGACCTTTCGGCCAGCTTCTTTTCTTTGTTGTAGTATATATATATATATCATTCTCACCCTCGTGCGTATGCAGTCCGACTCACTTCGGAGGAGACTCGAAACTTTAGGGAGCTAATAATAAAAGCTCAGAAGTCGACATATTTTGAGACTCCCGAACCTGCCCCGACCATGACACCATTGCCTCCTGGTGATTCACGAAAGTGAACCCGATCCCAGTTGAGGGAGGCTGTTGGCAAAGCCAAAGCGACAGTGACCCGAGTGACACGGGCACGCAGGAGGAAGGCTACAGAAAAGGAACCAGCAACCGTCCTTCCTCCGGTTGTATCTTTTGAAGAGTTCGAGGCTTCTCGCACGCAGGGGCCTGAAGCTGAAGGTAAGCTCTTCATTCCTCTATAGTTCATTTGCTTATTTTAGCTGCTTCGGCTAATCCCCTTTTTTTTTGCAGTTGCCAACACAGTTACTGTAGTCATTGGACAAGAGGCAGCAGCAGGCGTCATGACTGGAGAGGGGGCAGAGGAAGTCCCCATAGCTCCCGTGGAGAGAGACCTACCTTCTATGACGCCCAGGCAGGAAATGGAAGGTAATTGGTAGTTTGTTCACGGGGCCTCCGCGAGCCCTCATGTCTTTAGTCGGCTTGACTACTTCTTGCTTTACATTTCAGTTGAGATACAACCGACATTACTTCCTGAAGCCGGGGCTCTGAGGGAAGCTGCTGCTGGGGAGCAAGCCGAGCCTGCCCCCGAGATTCATTCAACTGATGCTCCCGGTGTGGAGCCGATGGAGGAAGTTCCCACTGAGGGTGATGTCCCTTCCAGCAAGATATCCGCTCCGATGGTGGAGTGCCAGGAACGGGCAGAGGACTCTTCTTCTTCTGAGCAAGTTGATTACGGTGGTGGCTCCTGTGACGAGGAGTTCCCACCGGTTGATATGGAGACCGAGGATGCCGGGGCATCTTCGGCTTACGAAAGTGATTATACAACCTTCAGCCCACCCCGGTTGGCATGGAGTGGCCCTGGGCCATCGGGATCACTCGTAGGTGAAGGGGTCGGAACCACGTAGGCCGCCCTTGGAGGTTTGAGCTTAGTGCCAGTGGAGGTGAGAAGCCCCCCAACAATTTGCACTTTACTGCTCTTCCCTTCTTTTCATATCAGCTGTTTGATATATATTTATGGTGCAGACTGAGGTGGTACTGCCAACCATAACGGTGCAGATACCCCTCCCGGCTCTAGGTGCGGGTCACCCAACCTTCCCGGCAGTCTTGCGGCCTATCGCCCTGCGATACCCCAAAGACTATACGACAGCAGCGGGTCTAGAAGGACATGGGGTAATTGTGGGGACTGACAAATCGGCGGCAGTCGTGGAACCTCAGCCACCCGAAGCCGAACGGCAGTTGGCCCTAGAGAAAAGTGGCCCTCCTGAGATAGAAGCGGCAGAAATTGTCGAAGAAGAGGCCGACACTTCCGAGGCCTTGGCTCTTATTGCTGAAACTGGCCATATGGAGGTCAGCCAGGCTGGGGGCGAGGAGTAGGTATCCTCGGCCATAGATGTTCCCAGTGCAGCTCCACCTCATGGGGCTGGCAGAGACGTTGCTGTCATCGAGACCCCATCTGTTGCATCAGTTGCTGGGGTTGGTTCCAGTGCAAGCACCTTACATATCATGTTGTCATCATCTGTTAAGATGAGTGACGATATCTGGGCCGCCGTGGATAGCAGAGTAGACTTCGAGCTCCCCGAGACATCACCACTTGGTTTTCAATCATCAAGCGACCTAGTGCGATAATTCTTGGGGACCCTTCAGCAGATTATAGCAGCCAGCCGAGATTTGACTTATGTACAGCTGAGGGGCTTGGTGGAGCACCTGTTCCGCTCGCTGCTAGCCTTTGGCTGCCCCATGGATGACTGGACGCCACAGGTAATACTGCTGTTGAAGTATGTGAATAGATGAGAATTTCTAGGCCGGGAGGTAACTGATCAACTGACGGTCATAACATTGGAGCGGGATGAGTGCCGAACTGCTCTTGCCTCCTTAAGAGGGACTGCGGGGCAGATGAGAGATGCAGCCAATACTTCTTCACAGCGCCGAACCTTCCTCATAGCTTCGATAGCAGAACTGCACACCGAACTCCCCAGGGCTGAGGCCGAGCTTCAGGAGACCAAGCATCTGAAAGTTCAGAGTATAGAGGAAGCGAAAATGGCCGAAGGGCAAGCCGCTTCTCTTGAAGAGAAACTATCACAGTTGGAGGCTGCCGAGTCTTGACTGCGAGAGCTGACCCGCCACCCTTCCTTGGGTATTTTGGAGCTGTAGGACATCTTCCGACGCCCATTGCAATAGTCTTTTCTATTTGCCTTTTTGTTTTGGTGGACTTCATGTATCCCGGGGTATCCCCCGAGTAACATGTATCTTGCTGCTTCATAGGAATGAAATATCTTTGTTTGCCGTGAAATCATGACTTCATTCTTTTATTATTCTTTTCCTCTCTCTTTTTTCTTTTACTCTTCGCCAGTTAGCTTGGTCCGAGTATGTGAGTCACTAGGGCAGGAGAGCGCTCACGCCTTCAGCGAAGGGGTGAGGTGTTCGCTCCACCGCGTCGTAACTATTCTCGGAGCCAAACAATGACTAATGTAGGCTGAAAGTCTAAAGGACAAGGGTGTAGAGAGGCCCCCTAGGGCTAGGAAATAAGGTTAGAAGGCTTGTCAGCCAGACTCGCCGATGGTGACGGAAACCGAGGGTAGGGTTTTTTCATCGACATAGGTTGCATGTCGAGGCAAAGGAAGCTTATTGGTCAATGAGGATGAAAAGTCCAGGCTAAAGGGATGTCGACCGGTCTTGCCGATGGTGACAAGGGTCGGGAGCAGGTAGACCGGTCTTGTCGATGATGACAAGGGTCGAAGGCAGGTAGACCGGTCTTGCCGATGATGACAAGGGTCATAAGGAGGTTGACCGATCTCACCGATGGTGACAAGGGTCGCAAGGAGGTTGACCGATCATGCCGATGGTGACAAGGGTCACAAGGAGGTCGACCGATCTTGCCGATGGTGACAAGGGTCGTAAGGAGGTTGACCGATCTTGCTGATGGTGACAAGGGTCAGAAGTAGGTCGACCGATCTTGCCGATGATGACAAGGGTCACAAGGAGGTTGACCGATCTTGATGATGGTGACAAGGGTCACAAGGAGGTTGACCGATCTTGCCGATGGTGACAAGCGTCGAAAGAGAGGTTGACCAATCTTGCCGATGGTGACAAGGGTCAGCAGAAGATCGACCGATCTTGCCGATGATGACAAGGGTCGAGAGGAGGTTGACCGATCTTGCCGATGGTGACAAGGGTCACAAGAAGGTCGACCGATCTTGCGGGTGATGACAAGGGTCGAGAGGAGGTTGACCGATCTTGCCGATGGTGACAAGGGTCACAAGGAGGTCGATCGATATTGCCAATGATGACAAGGGTCGAGAGGAGGTCGATCGATCTCGCCGATGGTGACAAGGGTCACAAGGAGGTCGACCGATCTTGCCAATAATGACAAGGGTCGAGAGGAGGCTGACCGATCTTGCCGATGGTGACAAGGGTCACAAGGAGGTCGACTGATCTTGTCGATGATGATAAGGGTCGAGAGGAGGCTGACCGATCTTGCCGATGGTGACAAGGGTCACAAGGAGGTCGACCGATCTTGCCGATGATGACAAGGGTCGAGAGGGGGTTGACCGATCTCGCCGATGGTGACAAGGGTCACAAGGAGGTCGACTGATCTTGCCAATGATGACAAGGGTCGAGAGGAGGCTGACCGATCTTACCGATGGTGACAAGGGTCACAAGGAGGTCGACCGATCTTGCCGATGATGACAAGGGTCGAGAGGAGGTTGACCGATCTTGCCGATGGTGACAAGGGTCGAGAGGGGGTTGACCGATCTTGCCAATGGTGACAAGGGTCGAAAGAGAGGTTGACCGATCTTGCCGATGGTGACAAGGGTCACAAGGAGGTCGATCGATCTTGCCGATGATGACAAGGGTCGAGAGGGGGTTGACCGATCTTGCCGATGTTGAGTTATGGTTTTGATGATTATTGTAATTGTTAAGTTATGGTTTTGATGATAACTAAACTTAATGTGCGATTACGTGATGATAACTAAACTTATGGTTGATTACATATGTTCTTGATGATTGTGTTCATTCATCTTGTTGTTTATGCTGGTTGCATATGTTGGTTTTACAAGAGGCAAGAGGTTTCATAACCTCTTTAATGTGAACAAGCATGGTATTAACCTTGACTATCTTGCTTGCAGGATTAAACTCATAGCAGTCACCTGGTGAACTAAACGTGTGGATAGTCACCCTGCTCCTCTGCAATCCAAAACAGGTGGTATATGTCATGTACTGTCAAAGAACCATTGGTGAGACTCTTACCTTGTCTTAGCATCGATCTCACCATGTGTATCTCATATACCTCTCCTTAATACACCTCATTCATGCATATTAAACATGAAACCCTTCTGGCCATCGTGCGCCCTCGCCCGCGGATCGACCTGCGCGGTCAGGTCGCGGGGGTCAAGGGGGCAGCGCCCCTTGCGGGGATTTCCGGGGGTGGAGTCCTTGGAACAAAATTTAGAATTGCTCAAATGGTTTAGACGTTTCAAATGCATAAACCAAGTGAATCCAATCCCAAAATGCATGGATTTGATATGGACATGAAGCCCTTGAATTATGGACTTGTTTCTTTGAGCTAACACTTCATTTTTGCAGGTATAGGTCTTTCCGGGTGACCTACACGCCTTGGCCGGTCGACTAGAATTGCCAGAGCCTAAAAATTCCAGATTGTGCAAGTAGCTGTCGACCGCCCCTATGCGTCCGGTCGACCGGTTTTCCCAGCAACCAAAACTTCAAAACCTGTAAAATTCCGGTCGACCGCCCCATGACCACCGGTCGACCGCCAGCCTCGAACTGCCCATTTTGTTGACTTTTTGTCACTTCGAGGAAAGCCCTTCCTCTTGCTATTGTTTAATCCCAAAGCCACCAAACACTCCAGATTTAGTGGATCTGGTCTGGGGATTGTCCATAGACCTTCCAAGGGTTATAAAACCTCTCTTTGAGGTCATAAACCCTAAGAGTCTCCAAGAGAAGAAATCAAAAGAGGAGAGATCAAGGTGGCTCAAGGAAGAGGAGAATCACTGTAGCCGTGAACAGTGATCCGTGGGCAAAGCTTCATCCATAGCTGAGGGTTCAAGATCCATTTCGAAGTCTTCATCCTCCCAAGAACTGAAGAAGCAAGAAATCAACAAGGAGAGATCGAGAGGAAAGCTATCAAATGAAGATTGCTACAACCTTCGTGAACAACATTCCTTTCAACAAGTTCATCATCCGATCGAAGCCGTTCTAGCATCAACTGAAGCCATTCAAGCATCTTCTCAAGCCAAGGAGTTCCAATCAAGCAATGGTCTCAAGAAAAGCTTAAGAGAAGGTTGTCCAAGTGAAAGAAGAAAGAAGTATTGTAGCAGTGAACAGTACTCCGTGCAAGAAGATCTACATCAAATACAAGGCCATTCAAGCTGAGTCTCAAGCCATTCAAGTAAAGAAGGAATCAACGCAAACATCTGGAGCATACACTCAGGGGAGCCTAAATCAGGAGCATTCTAAACTGTGCCTTATTGTGTTTCAAGTTCATATTCATGTTTTGTATAAACTGTGAACTTATGTGTGTGTGGATCATTGTTGGATCCGTGGTCGTGTGTGTGCATATCGTTTTTGATTCGTGTGTGCGTAGGTCTTTTTAGATCTGCGTGTGTGTGTGGTTTTATCCAGATCTTAGTGTTTGTGTGTGTGGAGTGCTGCACTTGTCGCAGCGTGTGTGTGTCTTGTTGATCCGCTTATTGGATCATGTTGGAGACATCGTCTCCGTGTGTGTGGGTGTGTTGGGGTGCGTCCCCGTGTGTGTGGGCAGGCGTCGTCCTGCGTGTGTGTTTGGAGCATCATCTCCGTTTGGGGATTTATCCCCGAGTGAAGCCTCACCGAGTTTGGTGAGGGGTGGACGTAGGATTGCCGCCGTTGCATCCGAACCACCTTAAAATCGCTGTGCATTGTGGTTTGGGTTGTGCATGTGTGTGGTTTGATTGTTTTATTTTGTTTCATGCTCGTGTGGGAACGGAGAGTTTGAGAGAATTTGTTTAACTACTTTCAACTTTCTAATTAGTGTTTATCACATATTTGAAAAAGTCAAAAGTTTCCATAAAATTTTTAAACACCCAATTCATCCCCCTCTTGGGTGTCATTGATCGCGGGACTTCAGCCGATGGTGACAAGGGTCACAAGGAGGTCGATCGATCTTGCCGATGATGACAAGGGTCGAGAGGAGGTCGACCGATCTTGCCGATGGTGACAAGGGTCAACAGGAGATCGACCGATCTTGCCGATGATGACAAGCGTCGAGAGGAGGTTGACCGATCTTGTCGATGGTGACAAGGGTCACAAGGAGGTTGACCGATCTTGCCGATGATGACAAGGGTCGAGAGGAGGTCGACTGATCTCACCAATGGTGACAAGGGTCACAAGGAGGTCGACCGATCTTGCCGATGATGACAAGGGTCGAGAGGAGGCTGACTGATGATGACAAGGGTTGAGAGGGGGTTGACCGACCTTGCCGATGGTGACAAGGATCACAAGGAGGTCGATCGATCTTGCCGATGATGACAAGGGTCGCAAGGAGGTAAGAACTTTAAATCATCACTTTACTGACTTAAGCGCCCTTTCGGGTTTTCACCAAAGTCAGCCCCCTCTTGCTTTTGCCCACGCGCCCTTTCGGGTTTTCAATTGGCGGGGTACCCAATTTTGCCTACGGCGCCCTTTCGGGTTTTCGCCACAGCTGGGTTATAGCCATTTTTGCCCTTGTCCTGATGAAGGAACAAGTCTGGCGAGACACCTCCATTTTAAGCCTCATTTTTTCTTTTCTTTCTTTCTTTCTTCTTCTTTTTTTTTGATTCACGGAACAAATCCGAGATGAACGTGAGCTCGCTTATTTACAACAGATGAGGAATCTGTGCTAATAAGACATCGACTAGCCTTGCTGGTAGTGGCAAGGGCCGATCACAGGTTGTTCGTCGACACTGGTTTGAATGTTGAAGCAAAAGTAGATTCATTAACAAGGACGGAAGGTCCAAGTTAAGAGGACACTAACAGATCTTGCCGATGGCGGCAAGGGTCGAGCGTGACTCGTTCATTAGTATTGAATAAATGTCGTAGCAAAGGATAGTTTTATTAATGAGGACGTAAGGTCCAAGTTAAGGGAAAACGTCGATTGATCTTGTCAGTGATGACAAGAGTCTGTCACAGGTTTATTCATCGACATTGGTTAAATGCCGAAGCAAAAGTAGATTCATTAACAAGGACAGAAGGTCCAAGTTAAAGGGAAAAGGTCGACCGGCCTCGCCGACGATGGCGAAGGTCGGAAGCGGGTTTATTTATTGAAATTGGTCAAGTGTTTGAAGCAAGGGATTGATTTATTCATTAACGAGGACAGAAGGTCCAGGTTTAAGGGAAAAGGTTGACAGGTCTTGCCGATGATGGCAAGGGTAAGAAGGATATTAAGGAAAAGATCTCCGGTAGGGTCTGGGGTGATCACCCCTTTCGGAGTTTCATTGGGATGGGGTGAAAAGGAACTTTAAGTTACCACATTACTGACTTAAGCGCCCTTTTGGGTTTTCACCGAAGCCAGCCCCCTCTTACTTTTGCCCACGCGCCCTTTCGGGTTTTCACATTGCAGGGTACCCAATTTTACCTGCGGCGCCCTTTCGGGTTTTCTCCACAGCTGGGTTATAGCCATTTTTGCCCTTGTCCTAATGTAGGAACAAGGCCGATAGGGCACCTCTATTTTAAGCCCCATTTTTATTTTCTTTCCTTTTTTTGACTCGTATAACAGGAGGACGTCGAGAGGTCAACATGTGAGATTTGACCCCTTGGTAACGTCAGATAGCTACTGACTGGGGCACAGGGCCTCGCGCTAGTGGAGGTAGTTTATTCGTTGGCAGAGGAATGATGCCAGCCCAAAGGAGGAGCTTCAGCCAATTCGGACGTAAGGTCCGTAGTGGTGACATTGTGTGAGGGTCGGCTAGGACACGAAGTCTTGCGCCGAAAAAAGGGGTTTATTCGTCAGCAAGGAGGCAATGCTAACGCAAGGGATAGATTCGTGCCGATTCGGGCGTAAGGCCCGTAATGGTGATGTTGTAGAAGGGTCAGCTAGGACACGAAGTCTTGCACCGATAAAAGGATTTTATTCGTCAACAAGAAGGTAATGCTAACGCAAGGGATAGATTTGTGCCGATTCGGGCGTAAGGCCCGCAATGGCGATGTTGTAGAAGGGTCGGCTAGGACACGAAGTCTTGCGCCGATAAAAGGGTTTATTCGTCAATAAGAAGGTAATGCTAACGGAAGGGATAGATTTGTGCCGATTCAGGCATAAGGCCCATAATGGCAATGTTGCTTTATATATCATTATTTATATATATTTTTGAGAGCTCGGCCAGGAAAGAGTGCCACTAGACCAAGGTAGGTTGAGCTCAGCCAGGGCGGAGTGCCACTAGGCTAAGGTAGGTAGAACTTAGCTAGGATGGAGTGCCACTAGACTATGGTAGGCAGGACTTAGCTAGGGCGGAGTGCCACAAGACTAAGGTAGGTAGGGCTTAGCTAGGGCGGAGTGCCACTAGACTAAGGTAGGTAGAATTTAGCTAGGGCGGAGTGCCACTAGACTAAGGTAGGTAGGGCTTAGCTACGGCAGAGTGCCACTAGACTAAGGTAGGTAGCACTTAGCTAGGGCGGAGTGCCACTAGACTAAGGTAGGTAGGACTTAGCTAGGGCGGAGCACCACTAGACTAAGGCAGGTAGGACTTAGCTAGGGCAGAGCACCACTAGACTAAGGTAGGTAGGGCTTAGCTAGGGCGGAGTGCCACTAGACTAAGGTAGGTAGGACTTAGCTAGGGCGGAGTGCCAATAAGCTAAGGTAGGCAAGACTTAGCTAGGGCGGAGTGCCACTAGACTAAGGTACGTCTTGGCCATTCTAAGAATGCCGGTTGAGCTGCGTGATACAGCTTCAAATGTTTTCCATTAAGGGGAGAGAATTGGACTACTCCTTTGTGATCTACAAGGACGTACGCACCCCCTTCATATACTTGGCGGACGACATATGGTCCGACCCAATTTTTGACCAGCTTCCCTTTAGGGTTAGAGGCCATCACTTCTCTTCTTTTGACCATTACTAGGTCACCTTTCTTGAATTATCGACCTTTGACCAGCTTGTCAAAAGTACGGGCCATGCGAGCTTGGTAGAGTTGAATATTTTGTTACGCGCGGAGACGGTTTCCTTCGAGCTCGGCAAGCTCTTCCAATCTTCTTTCTATATTGGTCTGTTCTTCGCTAGCCAAACCATGCTGGATGGCAACTCGCAGCGAGGGGACTTCCAACTCAATCGGTACCACAGCCCCCGACCCATATACGAGGGAGAATAGCGAACAGCCGATTGGAGTTTTATAGACCGTACGATATGCCCAAAGCACATCGTACATCTTTTCTTCCCAGTCCTTTTTGTTAGACTTGACAGTCTTTGCCAATAGTGTGCATAGTGTTTTATTGAAGGCTTCTGCAAGTCCATTGGCTTGAGGGTTGTAGGGGGACGAGGTCCTCCAGTCAATCTTATATTTATCAGCCAGCCGATAAACCTTCTGGTTTCTGAAATGGCTGCCATTATCAGAGATAATTCGGCTGGGAACCCCGAACCGGAATATTATATTCTGCCGGAAGAATCTTGCGACCAATTCTCCCATTACATCTCTTAGCGCAACTGCTTCTGCTCATCTGGAGAAGTAATCTGTGGCTGCTAAGATATATCTACACCCTGACGAAGATGCTGGCAGTGGCCCTACCACGTCTGTGCCCCATTGGGCGAACGGCCAACTTGGTATGGTGGGATGTAGCGGCACCGGTGGTCTCCTGGACACGTTGGCATACTCTTGACATTTTTGGCAAGCTTTAGCAAACTTGCAGCAATCATCAAACATGGAGGGCCAATAATAGCCTAATTTCTTTATCTCAATTTTCATCTTCGGCCCGGCCTGGTGCGCTCCTGCTGACCCAGCCTGGACTTCTTGCATTACCTGCCTAGCTTCTACTGAAGACAAGCAATGGAGCAGAACTTTCCTTCGAGCATCGGCCATTATTCGGAACAAGGTTCCGCTTCTCATCTCGTAAGAGTCTTTGATCCTTAGGTGCTTCATTCTTTGTTCTTTTTCTTTCGGGAGCTGCTGGTGCTGGAACAAACGCAGAAGGTGCCCCCGCCAATCGGGCTGTTGAACTTCTTGTATAGCTACCGCTTCATTTTCTTATGCATCAGTCAGAACCTCCGTCATACTGGGGACCTGTCGACAGTTGATTACGGCTACATTTAGGCTTGTTTCTGGCGGGATTGCCAAAGAATTAGCCAACTTTACGAGGGCATCCGCCTGAGCATTCTGTCCTCGATTAATATGCCTGATTTTGACGAAGTAGAATCTCACCATCAATCGGAGGGCCAGCTGATAATAAGGGAGGAGCTCTTGCTTCCGAACATCGAACTCTCCTTCCAGCTATTTGATGACTAGCATGGAATCCCTGAATGCTTCCAACATTTGGATCTCCATTGACAGAGCAATCTACAACCCGATTATGAGGGCTTCATATTTTGCTTCATTATTTGTGCATGGCTTGTTTATGGAATAAGATGTATATATGACTTCTCCTTCGGGAGATTTCAGGACAATGCCTGCCACCGCTCTGACTCTGGCCAACCCAGTAGCTGCGGTGTTGATTCTGGAAGCGCCGTCAAAATATAACTGCCATAGAGAGGGCTGCACCTGGCCGACCTCTAGGGTTTCATCTTCAGAAGCTCCAGTTCCAGCGGGCAATCTTCAGGTACTGGATGCTCAGGAAAGAAGTCTATGATGGCTTGGCCCTTGACGGCCTTTTGCGGTATGTAGGAGATATCAAACTCCATGAGGATCACCGCCCATTTGCCCAAACGACCTTTGAGTGCCGGTTGGGACATGATGATTTTAGCGGATCCGCCTTGGAGATCAGCTTAATTTCATGTGACAGCATATAGTGTCGGAGCTTCTTAACTGCGAAGATCAGTGCCAAGCAGATCTTCTCAATGTAGGTGTATTTTTCCTCAGTCTTGACTAATCTCCGGCTAAGGTAGTAGAGGGCTTGTTCTTTCTCTTCTTCACTATTCTGGGCCAGCATTGCCCCCAGAGAGTTATATGTGGCTGCTATGTATAGAATCAGCGGTCGTCCCTTTACCGGTGCGCCCAGCACTGGAGGAGTCTTCAGGTAATCTTTGAGCTTGTCAAAGGCCGTCTGGAAATCTTCATCCCAGTAAAAGGGTACATCTTTCATCATTAGCTTGTGAAAGGGCTAGCATCGCCTCGACAAGTTGGATATGAACCGCTGGATGTAAGCTAGGCTGCCTTGAAGAGATCTCAACTCGGAGAGGTTCCTTGGTGAGGGTAACTCCCGAATTGCCTTGATCGTTGCGGGGTCTATCTCAATTCCCCGGTATCTGACAATGAAGCCCAAGAACTTCCTGCTCGATACTCCGAACGCATACTTCATAGGGTTCATTTTCAATTCATACTACTGTAGCCTCTAAAAGACTACTCGGAGGTCCTGCAGATGGCCTTCTTTCTTCCTGGTTTTGACTACCAGGTCATCTATGTAGCACTTGACCTTATGGTAGAGCAGCTCATCAAATATTCTAGTCATCGCCTGCTGATAAGTTGCACCGGTGTTCTTTAATCCAAACGGCATCCTCTTGTAGTGATAAATGCCTTTGGGGGTTCGGAAGGCAGTGTGGACCCGGTCATGCTCCGCGATCCATATTTGGTTATAGCCGGACGACCCATCCATGAATGACATGGCCTCATGACCGGTTGTTGCATCTATCATGACCTCCGTTATTGGCACTGGAAAGTCATCTTGGGGCAGGCTTTATTCAGATCTCGGAAGTCAACACATATCCGAATCTATCCATTCTTCTTCTTCACGGGCACAATATTAGCTAGCCACGTGGTATATTGATTTTCTTCGACGAAACCCACATCAATGAGCTTGTCAACTTCTTTGCATATTTGAGTGATGAGCTCTGGCCTCATGCGCCGCGGCGGTTGCTTAACCGGTTTGGCTTCAGGGCTTATTGCTAGCTCATGTTGTGAGACTGCGGGGCTCAGTCCTGGCATTTCCTTGTAGGTCCAGGCAAAGCAATCCTGGTATTCTTGCAGTAGCTGGATGTACAGCTTCTATTCTTCAGCAGATAGCTGGGCGCTGAGGAAGGTCGGCCTATGATCATCTTCATCTCCCAGATTAACTTCTATCAGCTCATCGACTATGGCTTGGCGTCCATCTTCTATTTCCGGGGGCGCCGGCTAAAGGTCGACAAAGTCTGGAATGTCATCTTCAAGGTCAAGGACCTCGGTCTCTTCATTTGGTTCTATTTGAACTTCAGCAAGGGTCTCCACCTCAGTAAGAAGCGGTTGCGCAAATTGTTCCATCAGCAAATCCATTGCCGTTGCAGCTTCGAAGGGTGAGTTAACAGCTTCATCCCCCCTTTGGGTTGCTGTGTCCTCAGTAGGGGTGGCACTTTTCTTTTCAGCAGCATGCACTTCTTGCTCGGCTTCGACGGAAGTCTCTCCGATCGGCATGAGAGGTGCTGGAATCATCATTAGCAGAGACCCCCCAGAGGGAGACGTCCCTGTCTCTTCAACATCTTCAGCTTCGCTGCTACTGGCCATGTCGAATCTGGCTTGAAGGGTTGCTTCTTCAGATAGACTTGCTCCCAACACCGGCAAGGAGTCATGGCCTCTGTTTTTGAGTCTCTTGGTCGAGCCG
Source organism: Amorphophallus konjac (assembly GCA_022559845.1). Classification (NCBI taxonomy): domain Eukaryota; kingdom Viridiplantae; phylum Streptophyta; class Magnoliopsida; order Alismatales; family Araceae; genus Amorphophallus; species Amorphophallus konjac. The sequence continues at coordinate 150,375,104 of CM040127.1, read as the reverse complement.
GTTCGGCATATTCAGCTTCTGCAGGGTATTCATCGAAAGTTGCCCCCAGCGGGTTATTCTCGGTGGGATAGAAAGTGGAGATGGTATCCACCTCATAGCGCCCACTGTAGTAATATTCTTCAAGGGTGAAGCCCAACCCTGGATGCTGAGAAACACGTCTCATTTCTTTGTCCAGACTTGCGGGATACCACATCTTCTGGAATGCTTCTTTGTCTTTGTGCGACTGGTTGGAGGGGATGTGCTGCTTCTGGAATATCCTGACCATCCGACTTGTCGTGAATGTCAGACCCTGAACGGGAGCTAGCGGATTCTCCATGTCTTCGGGCCGATGACAATCAGTGCCTTCCCCGGTGGGGTGCTCCTCAGTAGTATAAAAAAGTTGCCGGGGCCATCTATCTGCGCCACCTCCCAAGCTTTGAAATGCTCGACAGTCGCATTATCGAGGCCAACGATTGGCTTGGTGAGGCCTTTTGGGACCCTTATATGGTCGTGCTGCTGATCATCCCTGGTTTCATTGGCTTCAGGGTATATAGCGGGAGGTGCTAGCCTGCCCACGTCTCCAGTGACGGTAATATGAGAGACCTCCTTGGGCTTGATATATCCGCGCGGCAATGGAGGAAACCATTTGTCGCCGGAAGTGCTTTTCGGTGCCCCTGCGGGGGTCTTAGCTTCAGAGGTCCTTTGAGACCGATCTGCATATAGATGAACATCTGCCAGGTGACACTCGGACACTTCGAATGGGTGGAGATCGGCAAATATCCTTGAGCGTCTGCCAGGTGACACTCGGACACTTCAAATGGGTGGAGATCGGCAACTATCCTCTCCTCCTTTCCTTCGAGGTTGTATTTGATGCATTGGTGGAGCGTGGATGGCACCACCATATTTTCATGCAGCCAGGGGCGGCCAAGCAGCGCCTTGTACGAGGTGCGGGAGTCGATGACATGGAACTGCACCTTCGTAGTAAAATCTGCCAGAGTGAGTGTGAATTCTGCTACTCCCAGTGATACTTCACACTTTTGGTTGAAGCCGGTGATACGCATCTCTCCGGCTTTATCGAGGCGTACATTAAAGTGGTGCCTCTGATATATTCTGTACGGCAGAATGTTGACAGCCGCGCCAGGGTCGACCAGGATCCTGTTCAGTTCCTATCCATTCAGGTGCCCTTTCATATAGAGCGGCATGTTGTGGCTAATAGTAGGGAGCAACATGTCCTCCTGAGTGAAGGTCATGCTGGCCTCTAGCAGTGCTTCAGCCAAGCAGGTTTCATATTGAGCAGGCGTCTGTAAAGTAGTGATAATCGCCTGTCAAGTCTCTTCATTGAGAGAGAGAATTTCCCAAACAGTGAATCTTACCGGGAGCTTTTTCAATAATTTAACTACACGGCTTCCCGCCCGGACATTTGATAGCTTCATCTCATCTGCCCATCTGGGCTTGGAGGAGTCTTGGATTGCGGTCCCCGATGGCCCTGCCTCATTGGGTTCAGATTCTACATCCTTCTGCTTGGCGCAATCTTCTTGTTGTCCTTCATCGGCTACCCCCGGGCAAGCTTTATCTACATCCGAAGCTTCGGGAGACCGCTGGGGCTGCAGGTAGGTATCCCCGATTGTAAGTTCAGCATCCTGACATGGCTGCTTTCCCTTGGACATTTTCAGAAATTCCAGGAAGGAAGGGGTAGTAGTACTACCCCCATTCTAGTTATAAAGGCATGACGGAGGAGGGATCTGGACCCCTTTGACCTCCGGGAGAGGTATCTTGTAGAGTTGCTCTCCCCTGAATATGATATTATGCTTAGCAGGCGGCTGGCACCCCCATTTCTGACCTGACCGGGTTGCATGTGCTGCAGAGGCTGCTTCTGCCTGGCCTGCCCCGGTGGCGGGTGCAAAGCATATTTCTTCCTCATCCTCTTCACTAGGCAAGCTGAAGAGAGCTGAGAGGGTATTGTAGGACACAATATGTTCTTTGTTGACCTTGGCGGTCTTTCTTTTTTTCTTTTATTTCTTTTTCTTCTTTTCTTCAGCTAGTGCCTGCCCCCAAAACATGCTGCCATCCTTATCAGATGCTGCGTCAGCTTGCTGCTCCTGCTTGAGTGACAGCTGCTCCAGTTCTTGCCATGGGACGTGATCTCATACCAGCAAGGGTTCTAATTCAGGATGCACATATTCATCTAGCCCATTTATATCTTCCTGCAGCTGCTGGGCTTCTGGACTAATCTCCTTGACCGTCGGCAGTGGAGTCTGTCTTCTCCGATTATGTGTAGGTATCCTGATGGCTGTTGGTGGACTGGTCCACACAGGCGCTGCCACCGGAGGGGTAGGCCGTGGTGTGATGCCACGAATACGTGCCCCTACTGTTAGGCGAGGTGCCGTCTTCTTCTTATTTTTCGCAGGGACTTGTAGCCATCCCTGTTATTCTTCTATGGGCGCCAGGAAACAGAGTTCATAAGTGCGCCGAGTGCTGGCTTCAGAGATCTCCTCAGGTATTGCCTGGTACACAGAGACCATATTAGCTGTGGCCCTCCTCAGAGGAGCCTCATGAGGTTGTGGAGGGTCAACCATGTATTCTCCCAGGTCGATTTCATCTTTCTTTACCATGCCTTCAATAATGTCTTTGAAGACATAACAGTCTTCAATTGGGTGCCCCAGCATCTGGTGATAGGGGCAGAATCTTGGATTGTCTTTTCTCTTCAGGTCCTCCGGCCTCTTTGGCTCAGGCAGGGTGACCTTATCATATTGGGTTACCCAATCAAATAGAATTCTGGTCTTATCCTTTGGAAAAGAATAGGCTTTCTTCATTTTATCCCATAGCGAGGGACCTTCTTTGCCATCTCCAGCTTTAGCAGGCTGCGGGGCATCTACCTTCTTGCCTTTACCCTTCTGTTGTTCAAATGCTTTAACGTCAAGGGCATTTGCTTCTTTAGGCACCTGGAGCCGTTCTACTGCCTTGCCTTTTTGTGTAGCAGCAGCAGGTGATGCAGGGGTAGGTCTGGCCAGGAAAGCTTCGACCTCGGCCATGATGTTGTTCAATCGGTAGAACGACCGGATCTCCATTCCTATCATCTTTTCCAGGACCTCTCTCCTGAGGTTCTGTTTGCATATCTGTACAGCATCCTCCTGATGCGAGGGTCGCTTGCATCTTATTCCGAGATTCCTCTACCTCTTGATATAATCAAGGGCTATTTCATCTGCCCTCTGTCTTGTTGAGTAGGGTTCGGCCACTGTGACCTCCCTCTCTGTAACATGGAATCTTTCTCTGAACTTCCTCTACATGTCCGACCAGTCGCTGATCGACTTGGCGGAGAGGCTGGAGTACCATTCAAAAGCGAGCCTTGTCTGCGAGGACCCAAAAAATTTCAGTAAATATGACTCGTCGGTGGCCAGATCACCCATGACGGTCATGTAGTAGGCGACATGTTCTTTTAGGGATCCCTTCCCGTTGAACTTGTCAAATTTCGGCGGCTTGCTAATCCCAGGAGGGAGCCACTTGGCAGCATGATGCGGTGGGTATGAGACCCTATATGCATCAAATGCGACGTAGTCGCCTTCACTTCTTTTAGCGAGCTTCAGCTCGATCATTCTTTCCACCATCATTTTGCTCATGACGGTTGGATCAACCGGTTCTGGGTAGAAATGTGCCGGCTGCAGGTAGGGGGTGACCAGGGTGGTTGCCTGCAGTGGAGGACGCAGTAATGGAGGTGCCTGGTGCACCTGTGGTAGCACCGGTGGCATCAGCGGCTGTGGTGGGCGTTGCTGAGTTGTCGCCAAGCTTGGTTCTGCCGGCTGGGGCGCGGCATAAGGTAGAGAGGGGTCACTTCGGTTGACAGCTCCCCGTGATGATTCTCCCTGCATCTCGGGCTGCTTGGAGGCTGAAGACTACTCTTTCTTCTCCATCAGCTACTTCTTCAGTAGCTCTATCTCCTGGCGGTACCTTTGTAGTATCATTAGTACTGTCGGGTCCATAGCTGCAGTGTTGGGAATAGCTTCTGTCGTCTCCCCGGATGCACCCTCAGGTAGGATGTCGAGTAAGACATCTTCTTCTTCTTCCGCCGTCACCACATTGGCGATTAAGACAGCAGATCCATCACATTGTTGGACGCAGGCTAGGGCTTGCTTCCCTCTAGCCGCTGCCAGTAGTTCTCTTACAGCTTCCACCCTTCGAGTGTTCGGCCCTGGCCTACCGGCCAATCAAGCCAGCTCGTGAGAATCTTTTGGAAGCGTTCCATATTGGCCGGATATGCCAACCATGTTACAGGTGAAGATCTGCATTCTTCTTCTTTGTCTATGAACCTTCCTTCTTACATGTTCTGGGAAGGTTAATCTCTCAAACACGGAGATTCTCTTTCTTTCTTCCCGCCGAGGGGCGGTCTCATCGGCTTCAGCATCGAAGCCATCTTCATGACCATTATCGTCGACTGACGACGGCATCCTTCTTTCTTCTTCTTCTTCAACTGCCGTTGGTGGGCAGTAGTCTTCTTCAGCCACGGCTGCTTGTAGTAGCCGTTGCTGGCCCAGCGAGGGGTTGCCTAGACCCCTAAAGTAGCTCCTGACCATGTTGGTCATTTCTTCTTGCCTCAGTCCCTGATGTTGGACTGGGGATAGTTGTCGACCTCCCACGGGAGGGATATAAGCAAGCCGGGCTCGTCTGGCGAGTTGCTGGAATCATCTTCCCACTGTAGGGATGTTGGCTTGTCGGGCGCAGTCCCTGAAACTTTCACGGCGTGGAGGGTCCACAACCGTCTCTTCCTTCCTTGGGGCCAGGCCCCTTTCCTTCTTCATTCCCACTCTGTCACATGCAGGGCGGCGATGGGTTGGTGTGACCTGGTAGGCGGGCTGGGTCTTTTTAGGGACCCAAACCTGCTTGAATTTCTTCGGCCTGGGGGCCAGCTTCCCACGGCCATGGTGGCCGGCTTCTTCTTTCTCAGCTCTCCTTCCAGAGAGGGCTTGGTAGGAGTTGTGAACATGTACGGCGGGGATGACCCGATCCAGGACCACCTGAGCATCGCATCCGTCCAGGAAGACGTGAACTCCACCGATTAGCATGGACTTGCCAGACACGGAGAGGCATCCAGTGACAGTAGCAGTATTCCGTCAGAAGCCTCTGCGCTAGCGTCCTCCGGCATTCTTGGCAGGAATGGGGCGGGCCCTATCGGCAATGTGGTGCACCAGGCAGCTAGCGACCGGAGCCGGACTCTTGAGCGAGCCCGCGCAGCATCGAGCCTTCAAAGCTTCGACCTTCTTCATGGCCTCCTCGGTAGGTTCTGAGGACTCCACTTGTAGCATATCGACAAAGGCCAACCCCAAGAAGTTGGGGAAGCCTACAGCAGCAGGGAATGTCCCGAAGACGGTGGGCACCGCCAGGTACCCATGCTCAGCGTGGTCGGCGATGATCGTGGGGCCAAAGTTAACGCCAGTTAGTCCAGTTGATGCCATTGTTTGCCTGCAAACACAAAATAAGCAACGATCAGTAGTCTTTGGGAAGGCCTTGGGGCCCACAGATCTTGGCAAAGAGATGAAACGTGACACTGGTCCCACCGGGCGTGCCAGAGTTGTTGGATGGGTTTATTTGTTGGGTCATTTTATTCGGGTCAATCAACCAGTTAATTAATAAACAACCAACTAGTTAGTTGATCACGCAGGCGTGCCAGTCACATGAGTGACGAGTTTATTGTGCGCTCATTCTGACCCTTGGGGGGCGAGAGTGAGATTTGGGTCGGGACCAGCAGTCCGCCATACCATAAAGGCTATGACGTTAATTACATCCCCCATAAGGGAGAAAACCTTTGATTAATTGTCGAGATAGTGGGATGTTCGAGGTCGAAACAAGATGCAAAAGGATAAATGTGACGAGGTCACATGAAATGCTTTTATCTATCATGCAAGAGAGGCATGGTTCATTAAGTTGGAGACCCTTGATACGTGGCAGAGGACATAGGTCCGAAGACCACCATCGCACATAGCAAAGACTTGCGGTCGGGCGTAACCCGGACTTTCGTCAGTGCCATTTAATATACCTGAGCGTCTATGCAAGCATGCATGCATGATGTTCATGATTATGCTGAACATGGTAATAGGGCTATGATGATGAACAATGATCAATCAAGTTTATTAATCTTCGCTAAGGGAGACGAAGATGGTAACATAGGCATGATAACGAAAGCATGATGATAACAGACATGATAGTAGAAGCGTGATAATAAGATGGCTCAGACTCGAACAGTCCTTTCCTTATTTAGTTTATTTCTGATTGGGGTTTATTAATGTCGACCGTGGGAGGCGAAGATCCCTCCGAAGACGAGTGAATGATTAGAACAATGCAATAATTCAAACCCGACGCGACCACGCGTAGGGATATGTTTCCCCGGCGTAGCCAAGCGTAGGCAAAAGGGGCTTAATCCGACGCGGCCATGGCATATGCTAAACCGGCGCGATGGCTTTGGGGCGCGCCGGATTAGGGCGCGTCGGGAACGGGCCAAGCAAAATCGTGAAGTTATGAGTCTAAGGTTAATCCGACGCGGGGGGGGGGGGGGGGTACCGCACCGTATTAGGGCACCCCAGATTAGGACCACACCGTTTTATTTGATTTTTTGAAAAATTTTGAAACTATTTTGGTTTATTAAGATGTTATTGAGGATTTTGAGGTTAATTAGGTTGATTGCCTGTCGAATGAGAGTTCAGGGCTCTCCAAGAGCAAAGTTATAAGCTGGTGTGAGGTTCATACTCAAGCACGAGAGTTTATTAACTAAGAACATATGCTTTATTGAGACCAATTTACTGGAGGTAACTTTATTAATCAAGAAATCTGATAAAAATTGGGCAGCATCTCCCCCGTCCTTGAAGTGTTGCAAGGGAGAAACGGGGTCATACCCACGTGTGGAGTAAGCCCCTAACTAGCCGGTTGGCACAATAGCAGCGAGCAGATCCCAATCGGACAGGAAACCCCGAGGACTAGCCTACAAGGGGCACCATGGTTCCGTGAGTTGAAACAAGCGGACAAGGCGACTAATGAGGGAGGTGAGGTCCCCGAGGGCTAGCCTACAAGGGGCACACGACCCATAGTCAACTCATAATCCGACCAAGAGACGGATAATAGGGAAGGAAACCCCGAGGACTAGCCTACGAGGGGCACACATCCCATGGCCACCACAACATCCCTAAGGACAATGGATTCAATATTGGGCTAAAGCCCCTGTCAATGTTCACCTCCTGGCCCATAGGGGATTCGTATCATGAATGGACACGACCCTTTGACCAAATGGCGATTTGAAGGTATGAATGGGGTATGTACCCCTCCCCGGAGCATTAAAGCTAATGTCATCAGGAATAACAAAGCTCGGTAATCCTAAATCATATGCAGAATAGGAGAGATGCGGTAGCATATCATGATATTCAATGAGTCGGCGGATTGGCACTCACAGGGTTAACAGGCTAGCACCCATGGGGTCAAATAGTTAGTATCCAGATTAGGGGATCGACAGATCAACATTCAAGGGGTTAATGGGTCAATCTGTGGACAAAAATGATCAAGATACAGAGAACAGCCATTCGGGCGACTAGTATAAAATGAGCATCTAGACTGTAGAGGTGATCCCGTTTCCTCTGACCTATGAGGGGGCGAGGGAATCGACCTTAGAACCACAATAGGTAGAGATGCACATACGGATGTGCCTCCAACCATGGAAACCACCATACGTATACAACAAATTCGGCCAAGCCATTGCATTAGAAGAGAGGAGCCCCGGGGAGGGGAAATCGTCTCTATAGCCCATATTGATTTCAGGGCGTGGTCGGTATCACGAAACAAAACACGACATTCACACACGAGACGGTTGAACATGCGAATCGAGAGAAGGGTACGAGAAGCATATACAATAGTGAGCACAATTCATCCCATCAATAGAAAGAAAATACATAGATTATCACAAACTGCGGCATGGTCCGGCGTTGTCGCTCGGACGCCGTATCATTGATTACACAGATGGGATTACAAAAGAGGCGATGATGGGAGATGGTGAGGGGGGGAGGTGGGCTCATATCATCGCCCCTCCCCCCTCACACACACTATATCAGGAAAGAAAACCAGAGGGGAATCGTTGGGAGGAAACCCACGTAACCCACCTAAACTTTGCCACCAAAACAGAGTATCAGATCGGTGACTCTTCTCCGGCTCCGGAGCAATTCAGGCAAGCAGATAGGGGAGGACGGCGGCGGGTTCACTCTCAGTGGAAGCCCTACTTCTCCCTCAAGACTCCCCTCTCTCTCAGACGAACGCGTTCTCTCAATCGGATCCTTCTCTTCCACTCTCTTCACTTCTGCCCTTTTTTTTCTCCTCTTTTTCTCCCTTTTTTTTTCTAGTCGAACCAAGTGTTTGTTATATAGGAGAGCCTAATCCGGCGTGAGAAATAGCGCGCCGGGATTGAGATCCTCCAAGCTTTTGGGCGCGCCGGAATTGAGGGCCCTGGATAAGGGGGGTGCGCCGGTGAGGGGCACGCCGTATTAACTTCTTCCGCTTGACGCGGGTTAGCCGGTGAGTTCAGGGATGGTCCCGGGAGTCACCGTGACCATTCATCTTGCCGTAGTCCTTCAAAACCTTGATGGGAAGCCTTGACGAAGCTCTCGAGACGACGTATGACCCCTCTCAGAACCTCGAGTATCTTTGGTCTGAACACGCGGGTTTTTCACTGACACGGCTTTCGGCACTATGATTCGTGCTACTAGCTCGGCCTGACTTGTGTTTAAAGCTTCTCGAAGGGTGGAATAACACCCGAGATAGTTTCGTCCTGGCTGGGCGATCATTCAGCCACTAACGGACCCAACTTGGCGAGAAGCCGTACCCGTGCTGGGTAATCGGGATCTTCTACTGACAGAGCCCTCGGTCCTCCATTCTGAAGAGCTACGGGCATTCTTTCATCTCAGGAGAGTCTTTCATAAGGTGACGGGTCACCGGGTAGACCGTTGTCCTTGGTTGGACAGCGGGTGTAGTGTATGCGGCAGGACGGAGTCGATGCCGGCTCATTGGGTAGGCTTGGTCGCACTACCGGTTGATTGTGAATTCATCTCGATTCTCCTTAGGTGAAGTCCCCGGTGTTCATACAGGGTGACCTGAGGCTCTGGCAGCTTGAGAGGGCTTTAATATGTTGATATCCATCGGCTTCTGTGCTTCAGTGGGCCGTGTCATTTGTCTTTGAGGCTTGATCGCCGTAAATCATATTTTAAGTGCCAACAGGCGCTTTGCCTCCGACTATGGCCCACTTGGTTGGAGGAGCTTGAGTGTGGTAGATAGACCTTCCTAAGCTCACTTTTCATTTGGCACCATGATTCGATGGGCCATTGCCTCCTAACCTCTCTCATGCGCTCAATGCTCTCCCATTTCCAAGCGGCTTTGTGGACAAGCCTCTCTTGGGAAAAGTTGACTTGCATGGCATCAGACATGGGGTAACATTCAAAATATTTGTCCATGGCGGCCTCCCACTTGAGGTAGTCGCTCGGGTCATTGGAACCATAAAAGTCCGAGGCTTCAGGCCTACGGAAGTGGAGAGAATGGTTGCCCAACCCATGGGTGTCATGTAACCAGTGATATCACCTGGGTGACTTGGAGTCCATTGGACACTTGGGAACTACACGATGGACATGCCGACACAAAGAGACAAGACACTAAAACGACAATGCAAGGTTGGAATGCCGACTCGACTATGAAACTAGACACAACCAAGATCCGGTACGAGGTGGAGTTGCGGGATCCGAAAATCCTGTCTCGCAAGTGTGCGGCCTTCCCGATAGGTGTAACCTACCGTTCGGACAACACCTTTCTATATACCGAATAATGGTATGTGAGGTAACCTTGGACCGACTTAAACTTAGACTCGACTTAAATGACTCTTTTTTTTGTGTGTATTTTTAAACAAGACTACCCTAGACTCGACTCGCTCTGATACCAAACTGATACAGGACGGACAGCGGACTCGACTCCAAGTTGATATGCGATCCTTGGACTCTATGCAAACTCACGATCGTCCCTAGCGAGGGAAGCGTTCGGACGTGTGCGGTTGAGAAACCGGCAAAGAGCTAGGGTGGTCGGCTCTCTCTCGTGCTCGGATCGGGTCACGGGACGGGTCTCGCTCTCTCTCGTAGCGGTGATGAAAGTAAAGCGAGCTAATATCCTATAACTAGTAGCGGCATACAAGCATATACGAAATAAGCAAAGTGCCTACGAGGAGGGTGGCGAGTGTACCTCCACGCTCCGGGCGTGGGGAAGGCGATCCCGGCCAAGTACGGTAACTCCCGGTACAAATAATTTCAATAATTTATAGAAATGATTTCTACTGCCCACTCCACGCAGAGAGGTAACGGGCTATAAGTGGGGCCCGGGAGGACCGATCTTGGGTTGAGGGGCAGCAATTCGGACACTCCGTCGGCGCGGTTCAGATGGTGCAAGCTGCTGGTTGTGGGGCCCACGTGCTGGTCGGTAGGGCCGAGTGGGACCGGAGTGGTACTACTGCGACGATGGCTCCTGGAGAGATGCTCCCTGGGAAGGAGGCGTGCTGGTTCGCCTTGTGGAAGGCGAGGCGGCTCCGATCTTCAAGTGTTGAACTTGTTGTCCACGGATCTGAGTTGTTGTTTCAGACAAGCGCGTTCTGATGAAATCTGCTGCTGCGATCAATCCCGACGTCGGATCGATGCAAAATTGGTGTTGTTGGAAAGTTGATTCAAAATACTTCGACCAAGGACTGTGGCAGGAATTTTCATGGCTCTGGATTTTTCGGGGTGGATTTATGAACAGACTAACTGACAGACTTAAAAAACTCAGGACAGAAATGGATTTTCCTGAGAACAGGCATTGACCGTGACTCAAACTTCAGATCTGGGAATTGAACTCTTCATAAAAGTTGGAGAGGGGGAAGTAAGGAAGACGGGGATATTTTTTGTGGAATTTATGGTGGAGGTTTGGATGGGGAAATGGATTTTCTAACACTGGTAGGTCGGATCTGGAGTGCACAAGACAGAACAAATTTTTGACTGAGTTTTAATTTTTTGGTGGGAAAAAGAACTTCTAAAATCGAGGGAAAATTTGTGGAGAGGGGCTTTGGTGGGCAGAATACCCAATCCAAATTTAGAATCAATCAGAAAAGGGGAAGGGGGTCGAACTATGGAAGAACTAGCTTGTTGTGACACAGGACAGAACATAGACAGATCTGGAGGACTGAGAATAATGAAATGGGAAAAATATAACACGAAGGCTAGAAAATGGGAAACTTTTTTTGGGAGAGGGTATTTACGTGGGGAACATACCCTTAAAATTGGGGCTGCAGAAGATCTGTGGATTCGGAGCTAAAAATCGGACAAGGGGGCTCTTTCCTGATTTGGACAGAACTCCGACGGCAAGACGGTGGCGGTGCGATGGCGGCTCGATGGCGATGGCGGCGGTGGTACTGAGCTTCACACTCAGGGAGGTGGTGGAGGAGAGGATTCACACCTCTGAAAGGAGAGCTCTCACAGCTCTAGAGGGGGAGAGAGGGGCGCCCTTGGGCCATTGTGAGCAAATAATGGAATTTTCTTCATTAATGCTTCATTAAATCTACAAATGACACTATACATCTTCTTATATAGATCATGGCAAGGGGTGGGGGTGAGAATTTCATGGGAGAGAGAGGAGAGACCAAGGGGGGGGGCAAGGAAGCTTCGTTCCTTTGAATTTTCAAAGGAAGGAAGTCCAAGTTTGGTAGGTTACCTACCTTGGACCAAGAAAGGGTAGAGAATATGGACTTTTTTATCCCATTGTCTCCATAAATGGTCAATATATCTAGAAGCCCACCTTGGACCTTTGACTGGCCCCACATGAGCCCTAAGACTTAGGTGAACCAATGGGGAAGGAGATGGGGGCCCCTTGCTGGTCCTACTGGACTTTTACACAAAAACCCAAAGATCCTTTAGGAATGACAAATTGGCTTATAAAGCCTTACAATTGCAAACCTACTTCCCAAGGATATAAACACAAACTAAAAGGACACAAATACAAAAATAAAAGTTAGTGCCCGGTGTTGATTCCCATCATCAGTGCATGTTTTCCCCAGGCCATAGTGAGGTCGGTGCATATTTTCCCCAGGCTAAAGTAAGGTCAGTGCATGTTTTTCCCAGGCCATAGTGAGGTTGGTGCAAGTTTTCCCCAGGCCAAAGTAAGGTCAGTGCATGTTTTCCCCAGGCCATAGTGAGGTCGGTGCATGTCTTGCCCAGGCCATAGTGAGGTCGTTGCATATTTTTCCCAAGCCAAAGTAAGGTCGGTGCATGTTTTCCCCAGACCATAGTAAGGTCAGTGGATGTTTTGCCCAGGCCAAAGTAAGGTCGGTGAATATTTTCCCCAGGCCAAAGTAAGGTCGGTGCATGTTTTTCCCATGCCAAAGTAAGGTCGGTGCATATTTTTCCCAGGCCAAAGTAAGGTCAGTGCATGTTTTCCCCAGGCCAAAGTAAGGTCGGTGTATTTTTTTCCCAGGCCAAAGTAAGGTCGGCGCATGTTTTCCCGCAGGCCAAAGTAAGGTCGGTGCATGTTTTCCCCAGGCCAAAGTAAGGTCGATGCATGTTTTCCCCAGGCCATAGTATGGTCGGTGCATGTTTTCCCCAGGCCAAATTAAGGTTGGTGCATATTTTTTCCTAGGCCAAAGTGAGGTCGGTGCATGTTTTGTCCAAGCATAACTAAAGTCGGTGCACATTTGGCCCATGCATAGGTAAGGTCGGTGCAAGTGCTGCACATACTTTAGTAAGGTCAATGCACGTATGGTTAAGACCATAGTAAGGTCGATACACATTTGAGGAAGTTCATGAGTAAGGTCTGAGCACATGTAGGTAAGGTCGGTGCACATGAAGGACAAGTCAGTGCACATGTGTTAAAGTCCATGAGTAAGATCTGAGCACATGTAGGTAAGGTCGGTGCACATGAAGAACAAGTCAGTGCACATATGTTATAGTCCTTTGGACAAGTCTGAGCAGGTCCAAGGTAAGGTCGGTGCACATGTGTTGAAGTCCTTGAGGCAAGTCTGAGCAGGTCCACGTAAGGTCGGTGCACCTGTGAGTCTGTCTAGATTTCCAGAAACACAGAAAAGGAGAGTTTTGAAAGGTCATTTTATTTCATAAAAATCTGAAAAATAATAAAATGGTATAAGGATAAGTTAGTAACCCACTATAAAAGTTTCATGTACCCAGAAATTTTGTACTTTCAAATATAAGTCATTTTCTATGCATGTGTAGCCTAGAAGGATGAACCCGTACTTTCATATAGTAACCTGAACATGACTACGGGTGTGTTTAGCCATCTTAAACTATTAGCAGCATATCTATGAGCATGAGTAACTCATTAGAAGCATGACTATGAGTATGTTTAACCCCCTTAAAATCATGAAAAATATGTCTGATGAGCATCATGCTAGTAATATCAAGTATGAATATGTATGCCATGAAGGGAAAATAGCAGCATTCTATGAGGTTGGACTTCGGTACCCTTCTGCGAGACGGCGATACGTAACGCCGCGGAAGTAAAAGATCCCAGGGGATGGCGATACGTAATGCCCTGGTTTAAAATCCTATTGATTCAGTCTTCGGTCCCATTGTGGGGCGGCCTTTGTGGGACGACGATACGTAACGCCACTGGGCCATAAGAATCTAGGTGGGAGTTCGCTCTCAGGTTTACGCAGTACTCTTTCATTTGTTGTGTGTGTGTGGGCCTCCTGTGTTTGCGGCAGCTGTCCGGTTCCATGAATGGCAATAATATGAACTCTCATAAAATATGATAATAGGTAATCGTTCTTGTGTTGGGGTCTTGCTGCATGCATGGGTGTTCATACACTAGTTAAAGAATCTATACTTTCCTTGTTTGAGTTATTTTAAGTAGATGATATTAAATGAACTATGCTACTGCTAACATCTGAAAAATACATATAAGTGATTATATAGATGCAAAGTTAACCCTAGTTTGTTTAAGATGCCTACTGAGCGTCACACTCACCCTTGTGACACACGTTTTTCAGGAAATATAGAGGAGGAGGTTGAGGTGGAGGCAGCAGCAGAGGAATAGAGTTAGCACAGTCCGTCTGGGTATGCTACGGTCGAATGTTTTGCTATATGTAGGGGTGTGGGGTGGAAAGCCCATGTGGGCTCATGTGTAATCTGGAACATGAACCTGTACTCTTTTTGGAAATTATGAATGGCTGAGATGCTTACATACATTTCTTGTAACATGTGGTTTCTCTCTCATGTAAATGTATACATGTTACATAATATTGTGCTTCCGCGATACGTACGAAGTGATTGCTTTTGGGTCCGATAAAAAGAAAAAAAATAATCCCCAAAAATTTGGGGATCGGATCCCGGGGCATTACAACGTGGTATCAGAGCACGAGAGACAAATCATGGTTACAACCATTCCAATTGTTCAAATAGTAGAAGAAGAGGTAGGCTAGAGTGAAGAAGGGTGGGGTGTATTATAACCCATTTTAAACAGACCTTCACAGGTAACAATTGAAACCATAAGGATTTAAGGGGCATATTAAGTTAGGTTCTAATGAATATCTATGTATAGGTTCACCAAGGAGCAGAAGATGATGGGCAAAAGATCTAGGCGGGCAGAGGGAAGGCAGGACAAGGAAAAGGTGGCACGTCAGGAACCGGTACCAAGGAACAGGCTGGGGGTTCCAGTATGTGTCCCTTGTATGTGTAGACACGCCAAAATTGACATTACTTTGAGTATTTCTCATATTGCCATGCAATGCCCCATTTGACCCTCAAATTAGCTTATTTGAGTGTTTTTTCCATTTTTCATGGATTTTCTCCCCTTTCCCTCTTTTTTAAATTAACGCCCTGGAGAGGGGCGTGTTTTTAAAAGCGGCCTGATCCAGGGCGTGTCTCCCCATTTTATCTATTTCTCCCCATTTTACCTATTTTATAAATTTGTGACCTGGTGAAGGGCGTGTTTTAAAACACGACCTGACCTGGGGCGTTTCTTGATGAAAGGACGCCCTGAGATGAGGGCGTCAATTCCTGGAATTATGCAATTTTTGAAAAAGAATAAATGTTTAAAAAATGTTTAATCACGCCCTAACATGGGGCGTTTTTCAATTCACACCTCTCCCTGAGGCGTCTTTCATAATTTCTAAATAAAAGAAATGTTTATTTCTAAAATTAATCCAGGAGGAAACGCCCTGACCCAGGGCGTGTTTTAAATTAACGCCCCTTGACAGGTCGTCAATTCCTGAATTGACGCCCTGACAAAGGGCGTGTTTCATCTGCTGGCTTCGCAGCCCTTTCCCCAGAGAGTCCTTGCCTCATTAGACTTCTGCCTTGATTGGGGCTCTTGCCCGTTCTTATCTTACCTCCATTGGACTCTTGCCGTTCTTATCCCTCTATTTCCAATCTATGAATAGAGCTCTGCTGCTCTGTTAACGGGTTGGACCCCCTTCTTCCCCTCCGCATTTTTTTCCTTTTGCTTTGTTTTCTTGCAGGTTGCTCTGTGCGGCTGTGTTTGGCTGAAGGAGGGGCTTCCACGGCGCGCTCTTCATCATCCTATTGAAGCTCACTTCCCTTGAATATCAAAGCCAAAGCGACAGGCTTCTTCTCTCCTTTTTTTTATTATTATTCTTTTGCTACATCATTCGGTTGCATGCATGATCATTCATGTGTTTATTCTTTTAAAACCCAACCACGTTGAGAACTCCCATTGAGTGCATCTCTTGCACTCTTTCCCCTTGTTTTATTTTGCATACATCCATCACATCTCCCACACCCTTTTTGCATAAGGGTTTAAGGGCCGACCACTCACAAGGTGTGTCTTAATCCTATGATATTTCATGCTCATCTATTCAAGAATTTGATGCTACACCCACCTTGTTTCTAATTCAATTCTTTTGGTGGTATTTGTTTGTTTTGCAAGGGTAATAAATTGGAGAACTCTCTTCATCGGCCGGCCGATTTGAAGAGAAAGGAAGCACTCACATCCCCGCACTTTGAGGTATTTTCACGATCATCCTTTCCCTTATTATTTTCCACTCGAGACCCTCGTGTCTCTGGCGATCACAAACTCCTCTTAGCACCTCGTGCTATTTCCATGCTTTACTCATTCACTTAATATTTCTTTGTTTAAGTGGATTTCTTAGAGAATCTACAAATTGGCGATCACGGTGGGACACTTTGTGTTCTTTGTTTATTACCCCTTTCCCCTTGGGCACCCGCGTGTGCCGTCTCCCCTATTGCACCCTCGGTGCGTCTCCCTTTTTGTGCCCCTCGGGCACCCTCCATTGGTTTTACACCCTACCCTAAGTGATTGGTCAGTTTGTTGATTTTTCTTTAAAATTCCCACTTATTTAAAATTCTTGATGAGCATGCTTATTCTATTGATTGCCATGATTGTGTGATTGAGTGTTAATACTGCTGGCCGTGAAGTTTTCCTGGAGAAAGTGAATTCACGCCTCTGGAAGAGGCGTTTTTCTTGATTAACGCCCTAACACAGGGCGTCTTCGTCATATTTTACGCCCTCTGACAGGGCGTTTTCCAGCATATTTCCGAGTTTTCCTGCTTTATATTGCTGCCTGTGAATTCACGCCCTTCCCAAGGGCGTTTATTTGTTGATTAGCGCCCCACATCATTAGATCATGGGACAGAGAGGGAGAGAGAGAGAGGGCTTGTGGCGATCCCGTCGGCGGCAGTGAGAGGGCTTGTGGCGATCGTGTTTCCCTCCCCGCCGACGGCGGTGGAGGGGGGTTTTCTCTGCCTGAACTTCTTGGTGTTGGGTGGAGTAGAATAGTTGCTAGGGTGACGGCGTGCTGTTGCTTCTCTGGTTTTTTATGCCGAGCATGAAGGTGGTGGGTGGAGTTTCAGAGCCTGCGGGGAGGGGTTTTTCGTCTGGAGCTTCCAGATCGGTAGATAAGAGGGGTTCTCCCGGCGGACTCATTGATGTCTCTTCGGTGGTTAATAAGACAGGGGGCGATGCTGAATCTTCTGGGTATGTTGAGGCGTTTGACGCTGGGGTTTCTCTTTGCCAGTCCGCAGTTGTAATTGATGTTGGGGCCTCCTTTCCTGCGCTTGGTAAGGCGGTGAGTCCTCCGGGATCTGGTTTAACAGCTGGTGAAATTCCGACAAACAACATTGCGGCGGGTGGCAATTTGGCGGGCTACAAATCCTTTGCGCAAACTTTGATTGAGGGGAAACTAAGATCCTGTAGTGGGAAGATAGTGAAGCCACCAGCCTTCACCACCGATGGAGAACCGGCTGTATTTTTTACTATGGAAGATATTGCTGACTCATGCGAGGATCTGCTTCATGCTGTTATCGCAAAATGTTCCTATGGGCGACCCTCCATTCCAGAGGTAAAATCACATATAATCCAAGCTTTTCATCTAGATGGGGTTGTTATCAGTAGACTTGATCCCCGGCACCTTCTTATCCGATTGAACAACGAGGAGGACTTCATTAAGCTTTTGCTGCAGAAGAGTGCCATTATTAAAGGTTTTCTGTTCCGTTTCTTTAAATGGCAACTTGACTTTGATTTCAAAGCTGATCCTCCGGTTATTCCAGCTTGGATATCCCTTCCTGGTTTGCCTGCTAATTTTTTCCGCGAGGATATGTTAAAGTCCATAGCTAGCAATATCGGACCTGTATTGCGCATACATGATACTACTTTAGCTCAGTCCAATACTACAGAAGCCATTGTTTGTGTTGAGCTAAACTTAGAAAAAGTTCGACGGGATAGAATTTGGATTGGTATTGGAGGGGGTGGATATTGGCAGAATGTGGACTATCGTAGAGTTCCTACCCTGTGCTCATTTTGTCATAAAATTGGGCATATTGAGCTGAACTGTAGAAAGAAGACAAATAAAGTTGTTTCCAAAACAAATGAGATGGGCACTTTGGCTCAGAAACAGGGGAAACAGGAATTCAGACCGAAAAAGAATGCCTTAGTTGAAGCT
This sequence comes from Amorphophallus konjac, assembly GCA_022559845.1. Taxonomy (NCBI): domain Eukaryota; kingdom Viridiplantae; phylum Streptophyta; class Magnoliopsida; order Alismatales; family Araceae; genus Amorphophallus; species Amorphophallus konjac. The sequence goes on along the minus strand of CM040127.1, from coordinate 150,357,166 downwards.
ATATCTACAAGAAACAAATTTGGGGTTTTACATCAGCTTGAGGATGATAAGACTAATGAGGTCAGATCTGATTCTCAGGCTGTTGGGGTGATAGTTGAGAATATTGACCTTGATATCCCTGGTTCATCTGCTATTAGAAAAGGGAAGTCTGTCTCCTTAGCCAGTGGTTCTTTATCCAGTATCCAAGAAGAGTTAATTTCTGAAGATTCTGCTGCACAATTGTTTACGAATGTGGATGGTCTGGTCAATATTTCTTCTCCTGAAGAAGTGAAATCAGTTCTGAAAAGGAGGAATGTAGGTGCTATTTCATCCATTTCCTTAGCTGAGAATTCCAAGATGTTAAGCACTGTTAGTAGTATTTTGCAACAACCTCCCAAGATGGCACCCCCATCTATGTTTCCTGGGGACTTGTTAAGTGATGTGAGGCTTACCAGAGCTAAAGCCAAAGTGTTGGCTGGGGATATTCCTACTGTTCCTAATGATTAGTCCTTTATTAATATGGAATATCAGGGGCATTGGCAATTCAGCCTCTGTTAGAAGCTTGGGCCAGTTAGTTAGATCTAATGGCATCCAGATGGTTGCTATATCTGAACCTAATATTAAATTCAGTTCTGCTCAGGGGATTGCCCGTAAGATTGGATTGCATACTGTCATTGGTAATGAAGCTAATGAAGGGGATATTTCTAAGATATGGTTATTCTATGTTCCAGGTTTGAATATTCAAGTAGTTCAAATGCATCATCAGTTTTTAACTGTGGGTCTTATTGAAAATAATGAGATCAGCATGCTGTTTTCTTTTGTATATGCCTCATGTAATTATGTTACTAGAAGAGTTCTGTTTGATGAACTCATCTCATTTGGTGAAGGGGTTTCAGTCCCTTGGTTGGTTGGAGGAGATTTCAACTGTGTTACATCTCCTGATGAAAAAGTGGGTGGAAGACCTCCTTTTATGCCCTCTTTGACTGACTTTCATAGTTTTCAATCTGCCTCTGGACTTATAGATGCTGGATTTTCTGGTTCTCCATTTACCTGGTCAAATAATCAGTTGGGTTCCTTTCACATTAAGGCCAGATTGGACAGGGTGTTCTATAACTCCTTTTGGTTGGACAAAGGCTGGAACATGAGCATTAAACATTTGGTAAGGGGGGTGTCTGATCATGCTCCTTTGTTGGTCTCAATGGCTAATATCACACCTAAGCCTGGTAGATTTATTTATCAGGCTATGTGGCACACCCATGATGATTTTTTGAGTTTCGTTAAAGCCCGGTGGGATGAAGTTAATTGTGTCACTGTTAACCCCCTTTTCCTGCTTCAACACAAACTGAAATCTTTAAAGGTTCACCTTAGACAGTGGAACAAGACTGTTTTTGGAAACATTCATAAAGCAAAAGATAAGGCAGTGACTGATTTAGAAAAAGCTCAGGCCAATTTTGATAATATCCCTTCAGAAGAACACAAAATGAGGTTGAATCTAGCTCATGCATTACTTAAGCAAGCCCTGGTTAGGGAAGAAATCTTCTGGCTCCAGAAATCTAGAATCCAATGGCTGAATTATGGTGATAGAAATACTCAGTTTTTTCATCATTTTGCCAAAGTCAGACAACAAAAGAACTTCATTCAAAGACTGAAACTTAATGAAGCTTGGGAAGAAGATCAGGAGATCTTAGCCCAGGGGGCTGTTGATCATTTCCACAAACTCTTATCTTCTGAAATTCACAACATTGATCCAGACATGCTGACTGTTATTCCTCATCTGATCTCTGGTGGATTAAATGAGTCTTTATGCATGATTCCTTCTGCTGCAGAGATTAAAAGAACCGTTTTCTCTTTGTCTAGCAATAGTTCCCCTGGTCCAGATGGTTATACTGGTAGCTTCTACACCTTTTGCTGGGAAATTGTGGAACATGATGTTACATGTGCTGTCCAAGGTTTTTTCCAAGGTTGGGGCATTCCTCAAGGCATGTCTTCAACTATTATTTGTATGATACCCAAGGTGAAAAGTCCTTCCTGTTATTCAGAGTTTAGACCAATCAGTCTTTGCAACTTCTCCTTTAAGGTAATAACCAAGATCATGAATGATAGGCTCCAGCATGTTCTTCCTACTATCATTTCAACACAGCAGAGTGGTTTCATCAAAGGCAGATTGATATCAGACAATTTTCTGTTAGCTAGAGAGTTATTTATGGAATTAGACAGACCGGTCAGAGGGCATAATGTTTTGTTTAAATTAGATATGGCTAAGGCCTATGATAGAATTGAGTGGGATTTCCTTTTGATGGTCATGAAAAGATTTGGTTTCTCTTCTAGATTTACCTCTTTGGTTGGTCAGACCTTGATGAATTGCTGGTTCTCCATCTCTTTCAATGGGCAGTTGAAGGGCTATTTCAAATCCACCAGGGGTGTGAGACAAGGGGATCCCCTTGCTCCTACTTTATTTATCATAGCGGAGGAAGTGATGAGTAGAGGTCTCTCCAAGCTTTTTCAATCTGGTGATTGTAGTTATTTTCATGTTCCTCGTGGTGTTCCATTACACTCTCACATTTTATATGCTGATGACAGTATTATATTCTCAAATGGCTGCAAGAAATCAATCCAGCATCTTCTTAATTTTTTGGAAAAGTATGAAAGGTCTTCTGGCCAATCTATCAATTGCTCGAAAAGTTGTTTCATTGCATCTCAGAGGATGCCTGTTGCTGCTATTAATAGGATTAAATCCCAGACTGGTTACCTTCATAAGAAATCTGTTATCACTTACCTGGGGATACCTCTTTTCAAGGGCAGACAGAAAATTGTTCATTTCAAATATTTGGTTGATAGGATTCAAAGCAAACTTGCTGGTTGGCAATCCAAATTCATCTCTCAAGCTGGACGGGTCACTTTAATTAAGGCTGTTTTATCATCTTTGTCTATTTACACTGCTAGTGCCATATCTGTTCCTAAGTCTATCTGCAGGCAGATTGATAGCATCTGTTCAAACTTTTTCTGGCAAGGGCTTGATCATATTCATAGAAAACACTGGATTTCTTGGCGGAGGATATGCTGTCCAGTTGATCAGGGTGGGCTTGGTATTCGAAGTATGGAAGATATTCAGGTATGCTTCCAGGTTAAGCTTATTTGGTTAGCTGTTGTTAGTAATTCACTGTGGGCTCAGTTTGTTAGAAACAAATATCTGAAAGGATCTCATGTCTCTGACTGTGTATATCCATTCCCTGCTGGTATCAGAAAGTCAGATTTTGACAGAGCTAAAGGCTTATTATTGGAGGGTTTTCGTATGTCTGTTAGGAATGGCAACAACACAAATTTTTTAAAGGATCATTGGTTTAAATCCCTTTAACAGTCTCTGATTCTTATTCTTCTGATTTTTCTCACTGCACTGTTAGAGAGGTATTGACTGATCATTCTCACCCAGTTTGGCCCATTCTATCTGATGAAGCTGTTATTCAGGAGTTAAAATCATTTACATTATTGGAGGGAGATGATATCCCTGTTTGGGCTTTTACTGATTCTGGTGATCTGTCTATTAAGTCAGTGTATAGACAATGGAAGAAACATGTTATTCTTCTGTCCCCAGTTGATGGCAGCATTAAACTTTTATCCAATAAACTGCCCCCAAGGGCTGGTCTCTACTGCTGGAAGCTAATCCACAAGGCTGTTCCCATTGATTCCAGGTTGCAGAGTATGGGTATTGAGATTGTGTCTCGTTGTTCCTGTTGTTTAGGGAATAATGCTGTCGAAGATTTTGACCACTTATTTTTATTTAGTGAATTGGCTGTTGCATTATGGAATTCTATCAATCCCCTGCTAGCAGATTACAGATATAGATCAGGGAGTTTCCTGGGCTGGTTCACTTGGCTGATGCGAGAGGTGAAGATAAATTCCGCTGTTGGTTTTATCACTTTGGTTACACTTGTGACTACAATTTGGGAGATCTGGAAGGTTAGGTGCCACTGCAGGTATGAAGGAGGTAAACCTTACATAATCAGATCTGTTGCTGATATCCTACATACAGTTAGAAACTCTGTCCAGAATATCAAGTTTAATACGCCAGTTAACTCTGCTTATATCAATGCCCTTCATGCTTTTAATATCAAAGCCAGATTTAAACAAGTTACATTCAAGTTAGTTCGATGGATTCCTCCATTAGTTGATCACTGTATTAATAGTGATGGTTGTTTCAAGCCCAATAGTGGTTTGTCTGGTGGAGGTGGGTGTATTAGAAATGTTCATGGAGATATTATTTTAAGCTTCTCTTTTTGGTACGGTTTGGGCGATATTATCCAGGCAGAAGGGCGGGCAATTCTGGATGCATTGAGATTGGCTCTTAGCCTATCCATTCCTATATCTGTCATTTACTCTGATTCTCTTTTACTTGTGAATACCATAGTTAACAAAAAGTCCCCTCCTTGGGTTCTTTTCCCATGGTGGGATGAAATTCTTTTTCTCCTTTCTTCCATGAGATGTTCTATTATTCATGTTTACAGGGAAGCTAATCAAGTAGCTGATTCTTTAGCTGACTTTGCTACCACTCAAGCTGAAAATAGGGTATTTTTTACTCACCATGAGCTACCGTCAAGGGCGAAAGCTTATGCACTGGCGGATGCAGCTGCTCTTCCAAACTTCCGCAGAAGCCTTGTTTAGTTGTTATCCTTTTTTGTTTTCTTCACTTGGCGAGATTTGAGAAATATTTCCACCTTTTCTGGGGCTTTCTTTATTGCTGGCCGTTTGCCACTTTCTGTAAGGCTATGGCCCTCCTCTTGTAAATGCCACTTTACATATAATAAAAGCAGCACTTAGTGTTCTTAGGTGGAGTGGGAACATTCCCTTCCGCTGGAAGTGGGTGCACTCTCCCTTTTTCACTAGGTGACTCGTAATTTAGAGAAAAAAAAAAAAAAGCGCCCCACATCAGAGCGTCCCTTTATTGATAGCGCCTCACCCTAAGGCGCGTTTTACCCGGCCCTGGGCCCCTCACGTTGATTCACGACAGTCACACTGTCGTGTCTTTGGTTAGTAGCGCCCCCTGCCAGGGCGTGTTTTTACTGTGGGTTTCCACAACCCTTCCCGTGGGTGAGTTTTCATGATATTTCATATTGATTGATCATATTGTGTGGTTGGCCTGATTTCCCCTGTTGCATTCATTCTTTGCATTGGTTTGGGAGCCCCCTCCTCTTCATTAGGATCCACACACCCTCTTGGAATCGGGACGACCCTCCATTGAGCATTCCGTCTCTTTGGACTGGAAATCCCTTTTCCAAGCCTCCGTAAGTCCCCGCACCCGTGGATTCCCTCACGGACGCCGGGCAGGTTGTACCCTTTTGAAGTCCCGAGTTAGTTGCCCATATACGTGGTGAGAGAGGGTTCCTAGTTGGCATTGGAGTTCTAACCATATTGAAACTAGGTTTCCTCCCCTTGTGTGAATCATTCAAAACTTTGATAAAAATTCATTAATTCACCAAGGTTTAAACAAATAAAAATCAAGGTAACCATTCCAACTTGTGTGTTTCTTTGCAAATTGTTTGCACATTACTTTGATTGAATAATGGCTTACCATAAACAAAACAACATGTTTAATTCAATTCATGAGGGTGATCAACCTAGCACATCCTATCCCCCTCAATTTCAACATGTTCATCAAAATTCTCACCATTCTTTCAAAGGGCCACGCCCTCATTCTTATGGTCATGCCCGACCCATGGGCAATGTCCAATCCAATGGTCCTTCAACTCAATTTCGAGCCACTACTCCCTCGGGATCCTCTCGTCCCAATGATGAGAAAGTCTCCCAGATCATTCATGCGTTAGATCATCTTACCCTTAAGGCTGCCGTTGAGGGTACATCTCATGCATCTCTCCCTCCTTCCAATTCTATATGGGTAGCCCATCACCCACCTCCTTCCAATTCTATTCGGGTGGCCCATCACCCATCTCCCTCCAATTCTACACGGGTGGCCCATCACCCACCTCCTCCTTCCAATCCTGATCGGGTAGCCCATTACCCATCTCCTCCTGTTCATTCTACTCGGGTGGCCCATCACCCGCCTCCTTCTATTCCTCCTCCCTCACGGCCCCAAGGCCCATTTATTCATTGCAATCCGGCCCATCCGGGTTCTTCTACGGGTCGGCCCATTAATCCACCTCCACGGCCTTTTTATGCGGCCCCTTCTCCTTCAAGGCCCTGCCAACCCTCGGTTGCTCAGGTCACACCCCTCCAGCAAACTCTCCTCGATAAAATCACTTTGATGGAGGAACAATTAAAGAGGGTTACGAGCCCGCGGCCCGCTCCTCCTACTCCAGTCAATCCTCTTCACGCTTTCCTGGATGGTATTACCAAGATGGAGAAAGAATGGAAAGATAGGAGAGATGATTATGACTTCGGCATTTCAAGTAAGCAAGAGTCGGCATTTGAAGAATCTGAGGCAGTGTACGATGATGATGAAGCTCCGCAGGCACCCCTTCCGAGTTTCCTTCGCTTTCCACTCCCTCCACTTTCATTCGACGAGCCCCCTGCTCAGGACGAAGCCACCATCCCTGATCCAACCCCCGTTTATGAGACTAATTGGTGTTATGATGATGGGTCGATACTCCAATCGCCCACGCCGACACATCTTGAGTCTCCTCCTACCCCTGACGCTGCTCACATTAAACCTCCACCAATTGCTACACCTCCACCAATTACACCTCCCCCCATTATGCCATTAGCCTCCACCTCGGCCTCCACTTCACCAATTCGCCTACCATCACTACCACTTCAACCCTCCACAATGCCTACAACCCCTATTCCACCACTTAACCCTTCACCTTTACCCATGGCTAATCCTGAGCAGGATCCACCCCTTTTTGCACTCGAGCCAATCCTAACTGCTTCCGAGCAAAGGGAGAAGCTCGACGTGTTCGAACCTCCACTTCCCCTTACCCATTTGCCAACACTTTCCGCTATACCTCCATCATTCATGAAGCCTTCCGCCTCCGCTTCACCTCCCTCTACTACTCGGAATGGGAGTGCCGCTATAAGTACTTGCGCCAAGGATGATCAAGAGCCAGGCAAGAAGGAACATGTGGCCGTGGCTATGCCGTTCAAGATTCAAGAATTCATTTACCGGATGCCAATCCGGATTATTGTGCCAAGCATGGTCGCGGAGGCCAAGTCACCGTCATTGCTCAGAGAAGAATGCCAGGTGCTGATGTTACCCAAGGGCCAGGCAGGGCACCCTTTGTTCCCTCTTCCAAATCTTGATTCCATTCCTCCATGCAAGGGGTGAATGCCCATTTTGTTCAACACTTCTTATACACCACAATTAATGGGCATGGTAATGCTTCATGTTCCAACTTTCCAACTCCCTCACACCATTACTTTGCACTCTCCAAGGGAGTTGTCATTCACCATTGAAGCCTCGGCAGGGGCTATTTCGCATACACTTTCACATGCCAAAAGGCCTTCCATTATTTCATCCACCTTCTTATCTATCACATTTTTCACATGGGCCACCCCAAGGGTAAGGAGGAGGATTTCATCCTCTCACCCTGCTAATTCTTCATATTCTTCATATTCTTCCTATTCTTTGCATTTCATGCATTCTGTTGCATTCATGCATTCATTGCATCCATTGCATTACATTTGCATACAATTGCACCTCCTGATTCCCGGGTTTCCAAACCCATATCTTCCCCGCCTTCCGGCACCCCCGGATATTCCGCATTCCTCACCTTATTCATTTTCATCTTTCTTTAATTCACTCTCCTTGGGGGATCGCTCCCCCTTTCCTGCTATCTCCCTGGAACCTCCAGGGATTTTATCCCTCCTCTTTGGGCATCACACCCTTTCTGATTCTATTCCTCCGGAACCTCCGGACCTTTTCCCAGGGCATCGCGCCCCTTTTCACCTTATTCTTCCGGAACCTCCGGACTTTCCCCTCGGGCATCGCGCCCCTTTCCATCTTAATCCTCCGGAACCTCCGGATTCTATTTCCCTCCTCCTTGGGCATCGCGCCCCTTTCCATCTCATTCCTCTGGAACCTCCAGATCTTTCTCTTCCTCCGGGGCATCGCGTCCCCTTTGCTATTATTTCCCTGGAACCTCCAGGTGTCTCATCCCTTTTCTTAGGGCACGACGCCCTTCCTGATTCCATTCCTCCGGAACCTCCGGACTTTCCCCTCAGGCATCGCGCCCTTTTCCATCTTATTCCTCCGGAACCTCCGGACCCTCCTGATCCTTTTCATCCACTCTTCCCCGGGCACCGCGTCCCTTCTGATTTCATCCCTCCGGAACCTCCGGACCCTCCATCTTTCTTCCGATTCATCTTCCTGCTCCTCAGGGACATCACATCCTTCATTTTCTTTTTCCTTTCTCACCATATTTTTGCATATTTCTTCCCAGGGCACCACGTCCCTCGATATTTTATCCCTCCGGAGCCTCTTGATTTTTCCTCCTATCATGATTCACCTCCACTGCCTCCGGACCCACCAGATCCGCCTCTTTCCATCTACCAATTTCTCCTTCTAATTCCTCCTAATCCTGGGTCCAACCCAACTTCTCCCACATCCACTACCTTGGGCATCTGCCCTTTCTCCCACTGCTTCCGAGGCTTTAGTCCTCACCCCTCTTCTTGATTTTCCGCTTCTTCTGTAGACTGTTCTATGTGATCAGGGTCTCCGCGCCCTAGTGAGGGAGTTCTAGCCCTCGCCTCTTTTCCTTTTTTCCTTATTCGTCTGAGTCTGGTCTTGGCACCACTCCTTCTTGTTAAGCCACTTTCAATCCTTTGCTTCCAATCCATTATCTGCCTAAGAGGACTATCTCACGATGATCAACCTCTCGCAGCAACTGCTTTAACAAAGGTTGCAAGGTAAAATATTGACGTAAGTACGCATTTTTATGATATCATTTCCTCATTACTTCACGCATGATTTTCAAAATGAAGTGCTTCTTAACAAGATTTAAAAGTGGTGTTTTAGACCTTTATCTTAGGCTTTTGTTTAATTAAATCATTCTCAAAAGAGTCTTTAGACTTACTTTTGCAGCACCTTTGGTAATAAAAACCCCGCGCTGGGAATTCAACATTCTCTCCCTGCTTGTTAAGAGCAACCCTCAGCTGGGCACCTCACACACTTCACGGCGTCCTTAGCCGGCTCCTTTGGTTAAACACCATTGCTACCTTGGCCATGCCATGAGTATTCCTGAAAGTCTTTTCTCTTCTTTACTCGGCCACGTACAGGGGCAAGAGGCTGACGAATGAGATGACCCAACCTTGGTAATCCCCAATACGAGAGGAGTCTCAAATAGGGGCAGTCTTGACCCAAACTAAATATGAATTTCATGATATACATCTCACCAAAAGGGCTATTATGAAAATCAAGTCAGAATTTCGATAAAAGCAAAAGTATGAATTATGGCATGACAAGAGTGGCAAAGTCCCCGCAGGGAAAACCCTGGTCGTATGCATGTCAAGGGTCTAAAAATTAAAGGCACAAAGCCCCAGCACAACAGACTACCTCTTTGAAGGGAACACCTTGGAAGGAATTCAAGTCCCGATATCTCCCATCCTGCATAAAGCTTATCTACAATTATTCTTCTCTTCTCCCTCCAAGACCGAGCATTTCTCAGGTATGGCCTTGGTAGGGGCACCGTTGATCAAAGACGGTCGGTTATAGGATGCCACTTTCAATGCACGTCCAGCTTTGGGCAGTTTTAGCGAAAAGGGAAGGAACAAGGACCCCTAGCCAGTGGTTCAAAACAACCCTTTGATGCTGCATTAACAATGTCTAAGCCAAAATCCAAAAAAAATTGAATATTTCCCGATCAAAATCCTAACAAAAATTCAAAATATTTTCCAAAAATCCCAACAAAAATTCAAATATTTTCAAAACTCATAAAAATTTGCATATTCCAAAACTCATAAAAATTTGCATATTTCCAAAATCCAAAAATTGCATTGTAATTTCTGATGGTGTTTTGCAGGAACAGCTTTGCAGAGACCAAAAGCACGGGATGGGTCCTCTCTCTACTTATTACTATCAATCTATTGATTCTCCCAATATTCTCGTGACATGCCACCCTGGGCATTTTTGGTTATCATCTTCCTATATCATTCTGATTATCATATCTCATGATTATTCATCTCCAAATCTTTCAATCAACTCCTGCTCGTTTCATCTGATTACTCCGCCGATGGGCATTATCAGATCTTGATCATTCAACTCCAAATCTTGATTAGCCAGATTGTCATCCTCATGACAAAATAACAAATAATGATACTTTGCTATGCCATGATTTGACTTATGCTGTTCATGATATATGCTATGATTGGTTGCTTTGATTCATGCTAGTTATGCTATGATTAAATGCCTTCTTCATTGTTTGTTATCTTTTATATCTTGGCTAATGAATTTTTGAGCGCAGGAAGAGGCTCTTGGTCCCGCCGACAGGGCATCATCACTCAAAGTCCCACGGTGCCGGCACCTTTTCTCAGTTCCCCATGCTCATTGCTATCACCATCTCCCTGTATGCATTTTACTATATGTTACATACGCTACTAGATTATATCAAGGACCTTGTGGCTTTGGTAAATCTGGGATTTGAGTTCCCCTTCATCAAAAACAATGATGATTCCAGAGAAGTCTTAGTCACACGGATAGTCCGTTGAGCCGTCCAAGACTGGGGACGATGGTTCCCTTTTTACGAGTTGGTGCATGGATAAACGGGCTTCGGCTTAGTATCAGCTCGCAGAATTAGTTTCTTGACCCAGTCTGGGCAGTTTAACAATATTATCCTTGATTATATTATATTTTCATTTGTTATTTTCCCTTTAGCCCAGCATGCATTCATGTAGGACTTTGAATTAACATCGGAAAATCATTCTGATAAGCTGATGTTGAGAGTTGAATTGATCTTAATCTTTCTCGATATGAGATTTTCATTGCCGAATTGAGTCTTCAGTTCGTTTTGACGCTGTTTTGGGTCATTTTCTCGAAAGCTCCTTGTTTGGATTTTTATCATCTTATTTTATCTCCTTTCCTTTGATCCACCTTGGCTGCAGCACGTCCACTGGTTGGTAACCGCTCCCCAATGGTGAAATCTACAGGTTTGTGACCTGGGGTACTTCTATCGCGCTGGAAGTTGATCATTTTATTTTATCTCCTTCGTGCACCGCGTGCACATCTCCCCGTTTTATCCAAACATTGTTGATTTCATTGAATTTCCCGAGATTTGCTTCATCTCGAGCTTTTGATTTCATTTCTCATCACGTGATGTTGATTGCGTGTCTCATCACACCTTGGCATCTACTTTTCAGTTTGCTACGCTCCCTTGCAAAGCAGACGCCAAGGCGGGGTAGCTGTAGACACGCCAAAATTGACATTACTTTGAGTATTTCTCATATTGCCATGCAATGCCCCATTTGACCCTCAAATTAGCTTATTTGAGTGTTTTTTCTATTTTTCATGGATTTTCTCCCCTTTCCCTCTTTTTTAAATTAACGCCCTGGAGAGGGTCGTGTTTTTAAAAGCGGCCTGATCCAGGGCGTGTCTCCCCATTTTATCTATTTCTCCCCATTTTACCTATTTTATAAATTTGTGACCTGGTGAAGGGCGTGTTTTAAAACACGACCTGACCTGGGGCGTTTCTTGATGAAAGGACGCCCTGAGATGAGGGCGTCAATTCTTGGAATTATGCAATTTTCGAAAAAGAATAAATGTTTGAAAAATGTTTAATCACGCCCTAACATGGGGCGTTTTTCAATTCACGCCTCTCCCTGAGGCGTCTTTCATAATTTCTAAATAAAAGAAATGTTTATTTCTAAAATTAATCCAGGAGGAAACGCCTTGACCCAGGGCGTGTTTTAAATTAACGCCCCTTGACAGGTCGTCAATTCTTGAATTGACGCCCTGACAAAGGGCGTGTTTCATCTACTGGCTTCGCAGCCCTTTCCCCAGAGAGTCCTTGCCTCATTGGACTTCTGCCTTGATTGGGGCTCTTGCCCGTTCTTATCTTACCTCCATTGGACTCTTGCCGTTCTTATCCCTCTATTTCCAATCTATTAATAGAGCTCTGCTGCTCTGTTAACGGGTTGGACCCCCTTCTTCCCCTCCGCGTTTTTTTTCCTTTTGCTTTGTTTTCTTGCAGGTTGCTCTGTGCGGCTGTGTTTGGCTGAAGGAGGGGCTTCCACGGCGCGCTCTTCATCATCCTATTGAAGCTCACTTCCCCTTGAATATCAAAGCCAAAGCGACATGCTTCTTCTCTCTTTTTTTTTATTATTATTCTTTTGCTACATCATTCGGTTGCATGCATGATCATTCATGTGTTTATTCTTTTAAAACCCAACCACGTTGAGAACTCCCATTGAGTGCATCTCTTGCACTCTTTCCCCTTGTTTTATTTTGCATACATCCATCACATCTCCCACACCCTTTTTGCATAGGGGTTTAAGGGCCGACCACTCACAAGGTGTGTCTTAATCCTATGATATTTCATGCTCATCTATTCAAGAATTTGATGCTATACCCACCTTGTTTCTAATTCAATTCTTTTGGTGGTATTTGTTTGTTTTGCAAGGGTAATAAATTAGAGAACTCTCTTCATCGGCCGGCCGATTTGAAGAGAAAGGAAGCACTCACATCCCCGCACTTTGAGGTATTTTTGCGATCATCCTTTCCCTTATTATTTTCCACTCGAGACCCTCGTGTCTCTGGCGATCACAAACTCCTCTTAGCACCTCGTGCTATTTCCATGCTTTACTCATTCACTTAATATTTCTTTGTTTAAGTGGATTTCTTAGAGAATCTACAGTATGCACGCCCATCCGGGGCAGGAGTGCTGGAGGGCAGAGGGCAAGTGCTATGAATGCGGAGAGGCCGAATATTTTACGAGGGACTGCCCGAGGAAGGCTCAGTAAAAGCCAGTACCACCGCAGGAGAAATCTGATGGAAATTAGGAAATGTCGGATGCTATTTTCAGCATCATAGACTCTTGAGTGTAATGGAATAGGTTGTCCCTTACTCATGGTTATCCCAACTTCAGGTCTGTTAGGCCTTCTGAATTGATAAAGGATATACAATCCTTCATTCCATCCACTATTAAGTACTCCCCCTTTCTTTTTGACAGTACAGAGCAAGAAATTGATATCTGGGGTCATACTTTTCCTGTCTCTGACACATTTAATGCCTATTAAGATATCTCGTTATGTTGATGCCATGGATTCTAGGCAATATATATATATATATATATACTTATTCGCATACTAAAACTGATGGCCTTGCTCCTCAACTAGCTACAAAATGCTTATCAAAGTTTAGAAGGGGGTTCTGCTGGGGGTTAGTGATAGTTTTGCCATGAACGATAATGTCCATTCAGCATCAATGGGTTTTCCATGTGCCTCACCAAGTTAGTTTTGAAGTTCTGAGTTACATGCGGTATGAAATCGTCCCCCATTTTTCAGATTGTTGAGTGGGTAGGCTTTAACATGGAGTTACAAGATTTGTAAAGCTCAGTCATTTCAGTTCGTATGTTTAAAGAAAAAAAAGAAAAGGGACCATGTGTTCCTAAGGGTGTCTCTCCCATGGGAGTCATGCAATTCGGGGAGAAGGGAGAGCTTGGTTCTACATATATCGGGCCTTTTGAGATTTTGCAAAGAGTCGGCGAGGTGGCTTATCGACTTACACTCCCGCCTGCCCTGCCGCATGTGCATCCGGTCTTTCACATCTCTATGCCCAGGAAGTATGTCCCGGATGCCCCACATGTTATAGAGTACAAGCCCTTGGAGGTTCGAGCAGATATGTCTTATGTGGAGCAGCCTAGTGAGATCATAGACTGGGAAGGAACAGGTGTTGAGAAATAAACTCATCCGGCTGGTGAAGGTGTTATGGAGGAATTTTCATTCCGAGGAAGCAACATGGGAGCCGGAGGACAAAATGCGCTAGAAATACCCTCAACTATTCGGTGAGTGATTTTTCTTAAAAAGAAATTTCTTGAGTTAATTTCGAGGATGAAATTATTTTTAAGGGGGAGAGGATGTTATGACCACCAATTGGGCACTGGCCCAATTGTGTAAAATTTGGGCCCATGAACTCAATGAGCTAGAGATCTAGATAGATTATTGAAGAACCCTTAGAAAATTCATAATTTAACAAAGGAAAATCAGAATTAGGAGAAACCAAAGCCCATGCGACGACCATTGGGTAAGGAACAATTTTGGTGAAGAGTATAACTTCTGAATAATAGGCCTAATAGGAGATAATAAGGCGTTTATGATAATGTCGAAATAGTTGCAGAAAAATGCTCACCCGTTGAAATAAGGATATCTCGGCCCATAGTCAATTAAATGAGATGAAACTTGGCCCATTAGAAAGGTTGGGCCCTTGACCCAAACTCTTCTGTTGAGGTGGAAACCCAATTCGCATCAGAACCCATGGTCCTAAGCCTATTGCTGTCAGTTGTCACGAAGAGGTGTGACTATTGAGCGAATTCGCACCTAATTAATGAAAAATTCACAACTTTGTCTGTGATTAATGAAATGACCTGAAACTAAGGCCATAATTTCGCATTGGATATCAGCCACATCTTCTATGTTGAGGTAGAGACCACATACTACTTAGATGCTAGAGTTATACCTGGATTACCTTGGGCTACCAAAAGGTCGCAACTGGAATAAAGGAGAATAAATGATAATATTACGAAAATCATAACTCGAGCTAGGAATGCGGAAATTCGATGAACTCATGACCCAGGGTTAGATCAAGAAGTCCTCTTTATTTTATTTGAAGACATCCCAATCAAAATTCTAATGGAAGAATGCGCCCACTCACATTTATGACCAGGTAGACGAAGGGTCACGACTGGAACAGAGGAGGAATAACAATTAATATTGTAAAAATTATACCTCATGCTAGAGTTGATGAAATTAAATGAGACCATGACTAACACTTAGATATAGAAGTCCTATTAATTTCATATGAAGACATCCCAGCCTAATTCCCAACAGAAAACCGTGCCCACTAGCATTTATGATCATCGATCGAAGGGTCACACCTGTTCAAACCCGTAGGGATGCTTAGTATTAACCCCTCTTTAAGCCAGCGACCATGGGGCTGGGCTGAACCTTGCTGGACGTGGGAAAGGCCTTGGGAGGCTTGAAACCTATATAAATAAGTGGGTTCCAAGGGTGATCATCCTTTAGCAACACATATCCTCAACACCCACCACCTACGGTTTCTCTTGGGTAAGGAAGAGAGGTGAGGAACCTTGGCATTTCGTAAAGGGTGAACCTGCATCGAAGTCTTGGGTGGATCTGGGGTGTGGAACTCATCCCCAGATCGGAAAGAAAAACTTTAGGTGGATCTGGGGTGTGGATATTATCCCCTGATCGTCGGTTAGCATCTCAAAGATAGGCACCTAACCTCAAACTTTAGGGGTCAATGATGCATTAGAACGGTTTTAAATATATTTTATACACTTTAAAGAAGGATTAGGGCACGTGGGGACCACCACCATGTTCATTTTGGTTTTTGGTTTCATCAAGTTTTGGGCTTCCACGAGTTACCTCTATGTCTCTAAGGAATTGCACAGCCCCTGGGAAGGTCAGCCTTTGAGGCAAGGTCTGTACACATTTCATATGGTTCATAGCAAGGTCTGTGCATATTTCATGTTGATCATGGCAAGACCTGTACATATTTCATATGGTTCATAGCAAGGTCTGTGCATATTTCATGTTGATCATGGAAAGGCCGGTACATATTTCATATGGTTCATAACAAGGTCTGTGCATATTTCATGTTGATCAAGGCAAGGCCTGTACATATTTCATGTGGTTCATAACAAGGTCTGTGCATATTTCATGTTGATCATGGCAAGGCCTGTACATATTTCATATGGTTCATAGCAAGGTCGGTGCATGTTTTCCCCAGGCCAAAGTGAGGTCGGTACATGTTTTCCCCAGGCCATAGTGAGGTCAGTGCATGTTTTTCCCCAGGCCATAGTGAGGACGGTGCATGTTTTGCCCATGCCAAAGTAAGGTCAGTGCATGTTTTCCCCAGGCCATAGTGAGGTCGGTGCATGTTTTCCCCAGGCAAAAGTAAGGTCAGTGCATGTTTTCTCCAGGCCATAGTGAGGTCAGTGCATGTTTCCCCCAGGCCATAGTAAGGTCGGTGCATGTTTTGCCCAGGCCAAAGTAAGGTCGGTACATATTTTTCCCAGGCCAAAGTAAGGTCGGTGCATGTTTTTCTCAGCCAAAGTAAGTCGGGGCATGTTTTCCCCAGGCCAAAGTAAGGTTGGTGCATGTTTTTCCCAGGCCAAAGTAAGGTTGGTGCATGTTTTCCCCCAGGCCAAAGTAAGGTCGGTGCTTGTTTTCCCCAGGCCAAAGTAAGGTCGGTGCATATTTTTCCTAGGCCAAAGTAAGGTCAGTGCATGATTTCCCCAGGCCATAGTAAGGTCGGTGCATGTTTTCCCCAGGCCAAAGTAAGGTCGGTGCATATTTTCCCCAGGCCAAAGTAAGGTTGGTGCATGTTTTTGCCCAGGCCAAAGTGAGGTCGGTGCATGTTTTTGCCCAGGCCAAAGTGAGGTCGGTGCATGTTTTGCCCAAACATAACTAAGGTCAGTGCACATTTGGCCCATGCATAGGTAAGGTCGGTGCACGTGCTGCACAGACTTAAGTAAGGTCGATGCATGTATGGTTAAGATCATAGTAAGGTCGATGCACATTTGGGGAAGTTCATGAGTAAGGTCTGAGCACATGTAGGTAAGGTCGGTGCACATGAAGGATAAGTCAGTGCACATGTGTTAAAGTCCATGAGTAAGGTCTGAGCACATGTAGGTAAGGTCGGTGCACATTAAGAACAAGTCTGTGCACATATGTTAGAGTCCTTTGGACAAGTTTGAGCAGGTCCAAGCTAAGGTCAGTGCACATGTGTTGAAGTCCTTGAGGCAAGTCTGAGCAGGTCCAGGTAAGGTCGGTGCACATGTGGGTCTGTCCAGATTTCAAGAAACAAAGAAAAGGAGAGTTTTGAAAGGGCATTTTATTTCATAAAAATCTGAAAAATTAGAAAATGGTAGAAGGATAACTTAGCAACCCACTATAAAAGTTTCATGTTCCCAGAAATTCTGTACTTTCAAATATAAGTCATTTTCTATGCATGTGTAGGCTAGAATGATGAACCCGTACTTGCATATAGTAACCTGAACATGACTACGGGTGTGTTTAGCCATCTTAAACTACTAACAGTATATCTATGAGCATGAGCAACTCATTAGAAGCATGACTATGAGTATGTTTAGCCCCCTTAAAATCATGAAAAATATGTCTGATGAGCATCATGCTTGTAATATCAAGTAAGAATATGTATGCCATGAAGGGAAAACAGCAGCATTCTATGAGGTTGGACTTCGGTCCCTTCTGCGGGACGGCGATACGTAATGACGCGGAAGTAAAAGATCTCATGGGATGGTGATACGTAATGCCATGGTTTAAAATCCTATTGATTCAGTCTTTGATCCCATTGTGGGGCGGCCTTTGTGGGACGGCGATACGTAACGCCACTGGGCCATAAGAATCTAGGTGGGAGTTCGCTCTCAGGTTTACGCAGTACTCTTTCGTTTGTTGTGTGTGTGTGGGCCTCCTGTGTTTGCGGCAGTTGTCCGGTTCCATGAATGGCAATAATATGAACTCTCATAAAATATGATAATAGGTAATTGTTTTTGTGTTGGGGTCTTGCTGCATGCATGGGTGTTCATACACTAGTTAAAGAATATGTACTTTCCTTGTTTGAGTTATTTTAAGTAGATGATATTAAATGAACTATGCTACTGCTAACATCTGAAAAATACATATAAGTGATTATATAGATGCAAAGTTAACCCCAGTTTGTTTAGGATGCCTACTGAGCATCACACTCACCATTGTGACACACGTTTTTCAAGAAATATAGAGGAGGAGGTTGAGGTGGAGGCAGCAGCAGAGGAATAGAGTTAGCACAGTCCGTCTGGGTATGCTACGGTCAAATATTTTGCTATATATAGGGGTGTGGGGTGGAAAGCCCATGTGGGCTCATGTGTAATCTGGAACATGAACCTGTACTCTTTTTGGAGATTATGAATGGTTGAGATGCTTACCTACATTTCTTGTAACATGTGGTTTCTCTCTCATGTGAATGTATGCATGTTACATAATATTGTGCTTCCGCGATACGTACGAAGTGATTGCTTCGTGGTCCGATAAAAAGAAAAAAATAATCCCCAAAAATTTGGGGATCAGATCCCGGGGTGTTACACTTGAATCACGTGACTGTCTCCAGCACTTCAAGTGTTCGATCATGGTTGCTAATTATGTCCCTGTGAATAAGGCATTTTGTCAAACACTAAGTGATCATGAGTCATAATCAATGTGCTCTGACTTATAAGAAAATTGATCATAGTATTAGTCAGAGAAAGATGCATCAATGTTTTTCAAACACGTGTGAAAGATGCACAGACTTGACTAAGCATTATGCACATACGATGCACTGACATGATATGAAACCTAGACACACTAGCATTGACCTATTACTGGTATGCTCAGACCCAATAGTGCATGTGCTCAGACTTGTGTGCATATGCTTAGACATGTGCTTCGACCATGTAATGCACACTAGCGCATATCTGATGTGGCACAGCCCAAAGATGCAAATGGATGAATTGCTGAACCTAGGACTTAGATCCACAAGCATACAAGCACTTTCAACGGACTCACGTTAGCGGCTCACTCGCACGGCTCATACGATCACCCGGTGGGGCCGGGGGATGATGGCGAGGGTCCGAGGTGGGACCCAAATATTCAAAGGACTAGGTTGGCTTAGGCTGACCCCTAAGGGTCTGGAAATTCCCAAATTCGTGGGCAGATGGCACGCCGGGGCGTGGGGTTGGGTGGCTCTCACTCACAATCCGCGGTGGGCACACTAATCTAGCAATTACGGGTCCGAGCACTCTCTCACCGACCGACAGGCATAAGAAACAATACTAAACTAGCAAAGCATGGAACAACAACGTAGGGATCAGTCACTCACCTGATTGGCGTAAAGACACCGGTCCCGGCCGAAGACGAGGGTGAGCGGGGAGGCATGGGTATGCACCCGCACGCCGCGTCGATGCCGCTTGACCAGAAAATTTTAAAAGTACAACACTACTCCTCACGCAGGAGGGTGGATCAAAGGGTTGGGGTTAATATGTTACAGCCAAACACTACCTCCACGCAGGGAGGGACTGTAAGCCAGCCAGGCGGGGTGGGGAAACTAAGAGAGAAAACTGATTCGCCGAGTTGCGCCGATTCTGCTAGCTTCAGGGTCAGCTTGATAGGTTGCTGATGATGGCGCCGCCACGGGCTCAGCCAAGCTCAGAATCAGTCGAAACCAGTGCCAAAACTTTCTACACTGACCCAGGATGACGCATGAATTTTGGGTGAATGTTGTGATGGCGTTGCTGGCCTGGACTGGTTGGTTCTGCTTCTGTCTGGTGCAGAACCGATGGGGTCGGTTGCAGAAGGTGCCACAAACTCTCCTAAGCTCCGATTGAAATGAACTTGGTATTGACGGAACCATGGCTGGAACAGCTTCGAGCAGGAACTGGAAGGGCTCCAAAAGAAGGTTGGAGAAGAAATTTCTGATCAGAGGACTGGGTGGTGGTCCAACCTGGAACAGTAGGGAGCAGCCTGCACACTTCGACGAGAAAAATTGGAACAGAGGGCTCGGGTGGGCGATTGACTTCCTTCTTCCTGGTATTGGAAGGGGACTGGTCGTAGTGCCTTCCCTCCGAAGATGGCACCCAGATCCTTCTCGAGCTGGTCGTGGTGGTCTCTGCTCTCAGCCTCAGGCTGCCTGCTGGAGTCGGGAAGTGCAGTCCAGCGAGATCGGCTCCTCCGATCAGCTCCGAGCTTGGATGGTCACGGGACAGCCACCGTTGGAAAGCTGACTCGATGACGCTTCCTACGATGTATGGTGTGCCTCCAGAAACCTCACGAAGGTGACGTGGTGCTCGCTGCAACTTGCTACTGCTATGATGTCTGCAAGTCTGGACTGTACCTGAAAATGAAAAGAGGTGTGGGGTGGAGGAGTGGTGAAGGTGTAGCAGGGGTTTGGGGTGACTGATGGCTGTGGGGAGGGGAGGGGGTTGATCGATGGCTGCTGGGGTGGCTGGAGAATCAAGGGGGGTGGGTGAATGGAGCTGGGGCTGCTGGAGTTGGTGATGGGGGTGGTTGTGCACTAGAGAGAGGGTGGGGTGGAGAGGAGAAGGAGGGGGGCGACCAGACCTAAGGGGGCTCACCTTGGGTTAGCCTAGGGTATGGGGGATGAGAGAGGGGATGGAAATTTTGAAATTTGGCCTTGGGAGGGGCTCCTTCAACCTTGGGGAGATGGAGAGGTGCTTAGGGAAGGGGATTGAGTAGTTGGTGGTTGGGTGGTGGAGTATGGATTGGTGGAAGCTTTCTTGGGGCTAGGGTGGAGTTAATGGGGTGGTGGGTAGTTGGGGAGGTCCTTTGAATGAGGGAGGGGGAGTTAGGTGGTAGGTGGGAGATGTAGGAGAGAGAGAGGGGTTCGCCCCCTTCCTTGAGGAGAGAGAGAGAGAAATAATGAGAGAGAGAGAAAAGAGAATTTTAGTGGAGGAGAGAAAGATTTGGGATTTCTTCTATTCAAATTGATTCATCAAAGTTGAGTACATGAGGAGAGATGGGGCCTATATATAGGCATCCACTCTTTACATGACCAAAGTACCCTTGACAATTAAACAAAAGACCAAGTATATCCTAGACTTAATCCTATGGGCCCATAACTAAGGTACTAAGGCCCAAATAAGCATAACAAGGGAAATGACTAAAACAACATGACTCGATAAAGGAAAGTACATAAGATATGACTCAAAGAAAAGGAAAATAACATGTGATCTCATAGCCGGGCTTCCTCAAAATGATGTAGGCGATCCGAGCCAAAGAGAGTGCTGTGAGATGCCCTCATCAATATCCTTAGACCTTATTATGCAAGTTAGTACATGTGCTCAGACCAAATAGTGCAAGCTAGCATATGTGCTCAGGCTTGATAGTGCTATAAGCAAAACATGCACAGACCTTGTATTGCTGTATGCAAACATGCACAGACCTTATGAATGACTAAGGCAAATGTGCATCAACCTTATATATGACTAAGGTAAATGTGCATCGACCTTAGTTAACTGAAGTTCGAATGTGCATCGACCTTAGTTGCTATCTAACACAATGTGCACCAACCTCAGAATGCAAGATGCAATATGTGCACCGACCTCAGTTGCTATATTACACAATGTGCACCGACCTCAGAATGCAAGATGCAATATGTGCACCGACCTCAGTTGCTATCTAACACAATGTGCACCGACCTTAGAGTGAACAAGGCAAATGTGCACCAACTTTACTCTGTGCTACCGAAAAGGTGCACCAACCTCTTGTACATGACTTATAGACATGCACCGACCTGCTATATGCACAAGGCAAATGTGCACCGACCTTCTATATGAACAAGGCAGATGTGCATTGACCTTCTATATGCACAAGACATGAATATGCACAGACTTGAACGCATGTGCTTAGATATGGTCTGACCTACATAATCCATATGCTTTGACATGAATGCATGTGCTTAGACTATCAACCTTTGAAAAATGTTTGTGCACACAACCTGTTTGGTAAAATTAATATGCATGTAACCTATTTGATTAAATGACCAGGATGTTTATATGTGCACAGACCTTCATGATCAAAAGATTTGTGCATGTGCACAAACTTAGGATGCAGCGATAGGCATGTGCATCGACCTTAATGCTGAGATGAACATATGCATCGACCTTGAGCATATGTAATAGTGCATTGACTTTATATGCATGACTCTGATGACTTTACATGCATCGACTTTACTGTATGCACTGACTTATGATCAACAAGGAAGGCATCCATACACTTCTCATCAACTACAACATCAAAGCAACACAAACACTCATCAACCATAGCACCAAAGCAACACAAACACATATGAAATCATGCACATGAGTCATAGTGTTTGACATCATCAAAACCACAGGATTACAACAAAACACAGGCACTAGGGAGCCTACACAGGCTGGAAAATTATATTGTTCACACACACACTAGAAGTCTATTTGAGCATCACATAAGCCTAGTGTGAACTGTCCGCGTGATTGCATCGACCTTAACTGACTTGTGCATCGACTTGTGCTTCTTTCTATTGCGGGGTCTTGAGACTACATCGACCTCACCACACTGGTGAGTCGACCTGGGCAGTCAATGCTAGTGCTTCGGTGCTGGGCTATTTACTATCCTAGTTAAATACGATGTGCACTGAGTTTATGCGTTTCTACTTGCATCATTGTAGTGTCGACCTCACTGCATAGCAGTGTCGACCTCATCTCTCTTCACAGCTAGGTTCTATTGAAGGAGTGTCGACCTCACCTCTTGGGAGGGTCGACCTCAGCATACTATAAACTGTGTTGTGTCATTTTCATCTGAGCCATTTCTATTAGTTCCGCTGTGCATTGTGCCTAAGTGTAGGAGTGGTTTATGCTTTCTATAGCTATGATTTTAATTAGGCCAAAGTTCTTGATAAGATCTATTCAACCCCCCCTTCTAAATCCGATTGCACCACAGGGGACCCAACAATTGGTATCAGAGCCTAACCATGTGTTACCCAGATCCCACGATCTGCACAGAAGGATCCCGGTGCATTTTGAGAAAATGAACTCCTCTGATAAACATGTTTTGATGGTTTTTCCACCTATTTATGATGGTTCTGATTTTACCATGTAGCTAGGAAGAATGTGTGTCTATATTAATTTCATAGATCCATAACTATGGAAACTTGTATATAATCATCCTCATGAGCTGCCATTAGATACAGATAAATGGTCTGCTGAACACGAGACCAAACATTCTGATAACCTTGCTGCATTCAATTTGATAAAAGCTACAGCTGATTCTAGGATACTTCATCTTGTGTCCACCTGTAGCACAGCCAAGCAAGTTCTGGATATGTTGATAAACATCCATGAGAAGGGAGAAGAACAAGAGAATGAATGCCTCATGGCCGACCGACCAGAACAGTCAAGCAATCCATCCTCATCTCAGGTAAGCTCAGATTCAGAAGATTTTACTTTTGAGGAGTTAATGGATGCGTATGATGAATTGGCTAAGCAATACAAGAAAACAAAATCAGAAAACAAAAGGTTGAAAAAGGATCTTTAGAAAAATAGTCCGAATGAAAGCTCCTTCTGTAACAATTGTTCTACTTTTGAGGAGCTCAATGAAACCATCATAGTTGATGTAGATATACACAAAGAAAGCTTTGCCTATTTAAGAGATGAAAACGGAATCCTACAAGCTGAGATCAGTAGATTGGAAGAAATTGTAAGAAAGCTACAAGATAAATCTAAATCTATATCAAATGATCAAAGCTTGACTAAAAATAAGGCCCTCGCTGAGGAAAATCAGACTCTTATGAGCAAAAATGAAAAGCTGAAGGAACAAATAAATCTCTTGACTGAAAAGCTGGCTATCTTTGAAAAAGGTAAGCATGTTGTCAATGCCAACTCTGAGAAGTTGCAAGCTTTAGAATAGGAAATTAAAATTACAAAAGTGTGAATGCCATGCTCAATGAGCAACTTGTTGCTTGCGAAGATGACCTTGCTAATTCTAAGCTGAAAATCTCTTCTTTGGAAAATGATGTCAAAGATTTAAATGACTCTCTGTCTAAGTTTGTGCAGGGTAAAGAAAGTTTGGACAGACTCTTGGGAGCAAGAGTGAATCATCAGAGAGAAGGATTGGGCTACAACCCCGTATATAAAAAATCCTTCAGAAGCAAGGTGTACACCTCTTTTGTCACTGGTTCGAATGAAACTAGCACCTCTTGTGGTCCCCCAAAATAGCATGCTGCTCAAAAGAAAAACCCAAGACAGAATGGTAATCAAAAAAAGAAGGCTCCCTGGCATAAACAGAAAAATGATGTTGTGGGCCTTCACTTGCATGATAGGAAATCTCATGCTAAATACCATGCTTCTCATAAAATGAATGCTCATTATTTTTATTGTGGCAAGCATGGCATATTGTGCATGATTGGTTTATTTTGAAGAATGATGAATTAGAAGCAGGCAAGATCAGCAGAAACAATGCAGGAAGCACTATCAAAGGGAAGGTCAACACTGGGAAAAAGCATCTTCTGCACACTCATGCTCAAAAACCCAGGTACGAACCTGTGCGTCGACACACTTCTGAGGGCAGGTCCACGCACACTAAGGCTGAATAGTTAACCAGAAGAAGTCTGCCTCCTTGCTGCTTCCACTATGGAAAAATTGGCCACACAGTCAGAGACTGTTGGCATCTCTCTCATGCTAAACATGGTGGCATCCATGCTCATTCACGAAGACTTAATGCACATGCCCATAAGAAGAATGTTAAATTCCATGCTCACCCACCAAAGGTTCATGCAAGTGTACATGGAAATCATGTTAAGTAATTCGTACACTATTTTTATTGTGGTGAATATGGACACATGCTTGATGATTGCCATATGATGAGGGAAGATGATTTGATTGCCCTGAAAAAGACGAGCCAAGCTGCTAGGAGTGGAACTAACCCTTCAGGACCCAAGCAAGCTTGGGTACCACAAAATTTAAAATGAGATTTTCGGGTGCAGGGTGACTTGGAGCTGAACAAAGAATGATCAGGTAAATAAAAGCTCAAGGCACAGGTATGTAAATAAATCTTTAATTCATGTTAAATTTGTGTGTTAGGGTTATCATGAGTTATTGCATTTAGAATTCTCTTCTTGTTTTCAATAATTCCTGCATGTCTGAAAACTTCCTTGTTCCATCTAAATTCCCCATGGTTAAAATTTAAAATTTTTTCGTTGAGAATGACTGATTCTCTGGTATATAAAAAGGTGTATGTCAGAGTGATGAGCTAAGCTTATCAGGAAGACAGCACCTTGTGTGAGATGATCCTTGGATCTGAGCTCTCCACCTAGTACCAGAATTTAGAATTTGATGTGCTTAAATCTGCTATGCTGATGGTGTTGAGGTGATGATGAGCTACTGTTAATAACATACATCTTTAAGGCTTAATTGCAGCTATGTGAACTTCTGTCTGTCACTGTCAACCATCGGTTTTGATGATGTCTGTCATGACTGCATACATTTCAACTCATCACTCATGTGGTCAGATAACATGTTGATTGACTATCTTAACTTCCATAAGCATCTAACAAAGGGGGAGTTTGAGTGTTTACATTTCAATTCAGAACGTATTGCAAATAATCTATGCTTGCATCATTTTGTGGTCTCATGCACTCCATTGCATATCATGTTAAAGGGACACAACAATGCATATCAATTGGCATCACATTTTTTGCATCATGTGTTCACATAAGTCATAGGTTGCATACTCCATTGTCAACCCATGCACAAGTTTAGGGGGAGTCAACACTAAAAATCCAATTTGCATCCTTGCACATATGTGATTGACATATGCATAGACTACATCTTCTTAGGGGGAGCTTGTTAAGTTTGTAAAATCTGTCAAAATGTACTTGTGGTTGATCAAGTCGACCTTAGACCTACGCAGGTCGACCTTGCAGTTCATTTCTACTTGAAAACTGCCTTCTGTCAGAGCTTAGTGTGTCGACACCATGAGGTGCCTGTGTCGACACTCCTTTACGTCTGCTAGTCCTATTTCACTTATTCCAGCCTGAGCTCACTACATATCCTCAAGGGGAGTGTTCTCTATCTAGTCTCACTTTCTACTCATCTGCACTCTCTACTTAAATCAGGCCACTGCATCATAATGATCATATCCTAAGTTTTACCTCGGGTCTAAAATTCTTTTGATATCTCTGAACCTTTCTGGTTTGCCTGGAAACTGCCATCTCTTGCGTGGTCAGCTAACTGTTTCCAGAATCCCTTGAATGCCTTGAATTTATTGGAGAATTTTCTATATGTGGTTGAGTTTGTTTATCAGAGTAAATCTTCAAGGAGAATCTTCCTTTATGAAGTTCTGTGACTGCCCTGAACATGAAAGCTATTGGTTTAAAATTAATGATTTCTTGAGCATTAAAGTTAATGGTCTTGAAAAAGGTTGTATTCATGCTTAATGGACTTAAACCAGCTTTTCATGTTTTGACACGTTATGGCTTCTTGAATCTGAAAGTTTATCTTTAGTACAATGGCATCTTTGATTGAAAAACTTCAGTCTAGTATTGTTTTTAAACATTTGTCAAATCTGAACATTTCAAAAAGGGGCTACATTGAAAGTAATGAACTTTAGCCATGCTGAGTAACTGAGGATATTGGCGTCTGATAAATGTATATCCTTATGTAAAAAGGTGTGTGTTGAGTACAGTGCTCTAAGGCAGAGCAATGGCATTAGATTCACCGAGAAACCGAGTCCCTTCACCAAAGAAGTGGAGAGGACAACGTCATGAAGTGTCATGCTACCTATGTTCTGATTCTGGCAAGATGGTGAGCTACACTGAGTAACTGGGGGTGATGGCTGTTGACACCCATTTTTTGCCTATGAGTTGGGTCATTCATCTTACCATCAAGTTTGATGCCTCGAGTTGTCCATTACTCATTGGGCCATTTCTAGGCACGTCTTTGGACTTATTCTATAGGCATCTTCCTCCCTAGCGAGGTCTGCTCTGGGAATCGGGCTTAATGGGCCTTGATCTCGCTTGGTCTGTTGGGTAAATGGGCTCATTTTTTCCCTTTTATTAATTTCAAATGCCCAGCCTGTACGCGGTCTAGCGATGGGCCGTGTAGTGGCGGAGTGGTCCTTTTGGAGACCGTTTACATACTCTAAGCAATTTATTGGATATTTATTTGATTTTCTTGAATTTTCACCCACAAGCCTTTGCACGGTCTGAGTTCAGGCGTTTACTCCCCTTAACGGCCTATCTTTAGACCGTTCAGCTCCCAGAGTCCTAAGTCGGTTGATTTTTCAAATAATTATCTATTTATCATGTTTTATTGGATTTATCACTGACACGTTTTACACGGCCTAGCATTGACCGTGCCATTTATTGAGTGGTCTAGCATTAGACCGTTTTATCCTAAAGAGTCCAGCGCCGTGATAGCCGGTCGGTTTGATGGGATAATTGGATAATTTAATGATTTATCTATTTACCACCGACAGTGGTAGGCAGTCTAGCAATGGACCGTGTACTGGGCTGGGCGGCCTATTGAACGACCGTGTAACGGGTCGATATCTGTGGGCAAGCTAGCTTTTCTCTCTCCACCCATGGTTAAATCCCTGACTTCTCCCACCATTTTCTCCGTGGAACATCAACTAAATGGGACCCCGTTTGATCTTGGTGAGAGCTGGTTATATTATCTATGATTTATCTTTTATTATCAGGCCCTAATTTTCAGTGGAAAATCCCATTTCGGGGCAGGACTTTGAGGGGTCTATAAATAGTACCTGGAGAGGGGGATTTCTGTAGCCCATCTAAGAGCAGCCGAACTAGGTCCATCAGGACCAAACGAGGCTCGGCTCATCCAAGTGACAGCCCCATAGGGCCCACTTAGGCTAAAAAGCCCAATAAATGTTACTCGGGATCCCATCCTTCCTCGGCGGCCCTCAAGCTCGAAAGGCCCGAGCGTCAGGACGGAGGAAGACCCATGCCCGAGTTATCCCTTCATCGGGATAGAGGCAAGCGCTCTGCGCCCACTCCGACCTGACTCCATCCGTGCTATGCCTATCGCCCGGACAGGGTTGGCACCTTTTATGCTCGGATCGACTGACGACTGCTTATCCACGCTGCCGTTGAGAGCCCTTTATGAGCAGGAGTTTAAGAGGATGAGGGACCCATGATCCCACGATGAGGACATAAAGATCCCACGATGAGGACGTAACTACCATCTAAAACTCCTCAGCTTACGAGACTCATAAGGTGAGCACACTATATAAACCTGGGACTCCCTCCAGTGGAAGGTAAGGGCAATACACGCCTAAAATCCCCTGAGCAGGAACCACTTCACCACCTGGGTGTTGGGGGATCTCGTGCACCTCTTTCTACCTCCCTCAGTACCTTCCACCATTGCTCTACTGACTTAGGCATCGGAGGTCCCTGGGCCCCCTGATCCGTTTCCCTTTCTCTGCAGTTCACTATTCGGTGATCATCCTCCCAACTCAGGACAAGCGCGAGATCACGCCCCTTCATCTGGCGCCGTCTGTAGGAAACGACCAAAGAGCCAGTATGGTGCGAAGAAGTGCAGGGAGGAGGTCCGCCGGTGACAGGAGAAAGGCCATGGTAGCGGCGGGGGGAGGCCCATCTCAAGCCCCCCAAACCCCCCCTCCGGTGCCAGCACTCCCGCCGACGGACCGCCCCCTCCCCCCGCGGTAGAGCTGCCGCCCCCTCCCCCCGCGGCGGTAGGGCTGCCGTTTAACGGCGACGCTGACGCCTTCCAAGCCCTCAACGTGAAACTAGACGTCCTCGTGGAACTCATGAGGACCCAGGCGGCCAGGGATGGAAGGTCATGCGCCCCTCCGGAGAGCCCTCCCCGCGAGAATGCGTCCCAGCACACCGTCGGAGGCCGCTTCACCCTCCGAGGGCAGCAGCTTATCCACAACAAAGCAGGAGGACCCTCACAGGCCCCCCCTCCGGAGCAAGAGGCTTCCTCCACGTCGAAACGGGGTAGGCATGGGGCACGCCGTCCCCTCCCGGAGACCGAAGTCCACAGGGAGCGCCAAGACAGCCTGCCATCCCGCCCCCTCAGCCCTACGGCGCAGCGGCAGCCGGAGCTATCCCTCCGACTGCGAGAATTCGAGAGGCGCTTCGCAGAGCAGGAGCGTGTTGTGTAGTGGACAGCGGATCTAGAGGGGAGGGGTGAATAGATATGCCCCTCTTTTTGCAATGCAACCCTCTATATAGCTAGGTAATGATAATAGCAGCGGAATATAACTAGCTAAACGAAGAACACAGTGATTTGCTTAACAAGATGATTATGCAATATAGATATTGAACCTAAGCATGCATCTAACACAAAGTAATCGCACAAGCAAACCACAACACACGAGATTTTAAGGTGGTTCGGACTAAATCTCCAGTCCTACGTCCACCCCTCACCAAATCCGGTGAGGCTCCACTAGTGCCACGCACTGAACCGCAAATCGGAAAGACCACCGATTGCCTTCCTACTAACCGCCGGTAGGGACGTCAACATCGCAGATCGGACAGCTTCCGATTGCCTTCCTACTAATCACCGGTAGGGACGATCTTCACTTCCAAATGTTTGAATGAAATGAAAAAAAACAAGATATGAAAACACTCAAACAAGTTAGAAATATGTTCAAAGAGAAAATATCTTGTCTGAGTTTGCTGGAGCTTGAATCTGATGATTCACTTGGCTTGGAGTTGATCTCCTCTTGAAGTAGCTTGAATCACTTGGAGATATGATGAAGAGCTTCTTCCCGAAGTACTGTTCACAGCTACAGTAACTCGAACTCCTTTCCCTTGAACACACCCTTGCAGCTTCTATGGATCACCTTGAGATGAGGAAGAGGAAGATGATTGCAGCTTTTTCTTCACTTGGCTTGAAGTTGATTTCCTCTTGAAGTAGCTTCAATCACTTGAAGATTTGATGAAGAACTTCTTCCCGGAGTAGCTTGATTTCCTTCTTGAAACACACTCCTTGTGGCTTCCTTTGATCACCCTTCTTATCCTTGAGTGCTTCTAGCTTTGGTGAAGGTTGCTTGCTTCAGATCTCACCATGAAACACCTTGGATTGATGAAGAACTCCAGCCCGAAGTACTATTCACGGAGGTGCTACAGTACCTCGAAAATGGCCTCCCTTGATCTCTCTTGAAGCCTTGAAGCATTGGGGTTTCCAACCCTCTTGTATTGATTTTATAGACCTTGAATGGTCTATAGACAAGCCTCAGACCAGATCCACAATTTGTGGGTGATTAGGTGACTTTTGGATTAAAGAAATCCATGTTGAATGGCCCTTTTCGAAGTTGGAAACAAAGTCAACATTGAAGGCTCGAGGCTGGCGGTCGACCTGCAGCTCCTAGCGGTCGACCGCTACTGTAAAACTTGCATTCGGGTGATCCCTGGGAATTTCGGTCGACCGCCACTGGCTGGCGATCGATCGCCAGCTGAAAGACTGCAGACTGGCGGATGCTGGCTGGGGCGGTCGACCGCCAGCTGGGCAGAACCCGAATTTTCCCGGGTTGGTCCGTTATCTATCTTAGCTCTGCCGCTTAAGTCCTTTAGCAGCCCGCGCATGTTTGTGGCATCGCCCTTGACAGTCCTGAAGATTTTATTATTGAGTCTTCAATCAAATTTTTGTTCCGGGGGCTCCGCTCCCGGAAACCCCCGCAAGGGGCGCTGCCCCCTTGACCCCCGCGACCTGACCGGGCAGGTCGATCCCCGCGACCTGACCGTGCAGGTCGATCTACGTGCGAGGGCGCAACATTGAGCTTTCACTTGTCCATTCATTTGCATATCTGTCATGAACACAACAGCACATATGTCAGTCATATAGGAGTGAAAAACAACAATGACTAATAGTGTTTAGCCATTATCAAAACCAAGAATACCACAGAATGCATATGACCATAGAATGATGTCGAATGACCCAAGTGACCACAGAATGACTCAAATGACTTCAGGGACACAACATTCTCCCCCTTTTTGATGATGGCAACACTGTGAGTCATTATGTGATATGAATGTTTAAAATGGCACAAGTTATAACAAATGCAATATATGCAGCTCAAGATTCATGATAGTAATAGCATGGGAATGCAATTATGAATGCAGATATGAATGCTATGCAATATGAATGCTAGCAGTTATGCAAGCCCCAAGCCCCATCACATACACATATGAGATGCAAAGTAAACAATGGATTCTCTCCCCTTGGACTCTCCCCATACACCATTCACACAACCCCCAAAGACAACGCGATAACTCATAGCTAACGCGACAAAGGACTCACACAAAGAATTCTCTCCCTTTGCCAACAGCAAAAAGGAGTAATAAAGTGAAATATCTGTGAGACCAGAGCTGAAAGGAGTGAAGAGCAAGCCATTATATGCAAACCTGAAACAGACCGTGAGCAACATATATGGTTCAAATCTAATGAAATCCGAATTCATCAACAGAGTTCGAAAAGCAGCTACATCCAAGATTTAATAGAAATGAACCAAAGGTGCAAATCATGGCAGTGTTTAACCTTCCCTTGTCTTATATATCCATAATCAATAACGACAAAGGCAATAACACAAAAGTATGTATTGAGGCTAAACAATCATGATTGAAGCATGGAATTGAATGATTGTAGCATATGTTGATTTTCAATATCTTTAGTATTTGAAGGCACATGACTCACTTTATATGAGCAATCAAGTCTAGTTCATGCCTCCTAGCCGTAAGAATACACGTTGTTTAGATGCCAGTATCCCTAGGTATTTGGCAAGACTGACGGTTATGCTTCAGAATGAACAGAGATAGCAAAGTCACGTCATGACATATCCAATCTCATTTCTTTGATGAGAGGATATATTTCTCAGCAATTATGCCAGTGCTCTGCCTAGAGTCCAAATAGAATGACGACAGAGATAACAAAGGCACATCATGACATATCATTTGTCACTTGATTTTGATGACATGACATGTTTCTCCGTGCAACAATATCATTGCTCTGTCAAAATGATTTTCAGAAATTCCAGCTCATCAATATGTTTAGAAGCAATACTAAACCTGAGTGTATCACCAAAGTTGTCAAGACGTTTGGATTTTCAGATTTCAGGATAGTCATGCAAAACACAATATCCAGTCTCTAGTTAAGGTCTATTAAAGCTTCAGAACATAGATGATTTCAAACAAGATATATCAGAACTACAAGGAAATCATTAAATCTGAACCATTTTCATTGAATGGACAATCATTAGGGCATATAATAGAAAGCTATCACACTATCTGTTCGTCAGTCTCATGATCTCATATGCAGACTGTAAGCCATGGAAGCACAGATTGTAAGAGATTAAGAGACTCAACAAAACTCCCCCGAAGGATATGCAATGGATACGCAAAGAGTTATGTGTGTAAGCAAGTGTAATGATAAGTGTCAAGAGAAGAATGACCTGAAACGTGCAGGGGTGGACATGAATTTGGTAGACATGAAATGCATGACCCAACATATGGTTGTACACTTATTAAATGTAACAGAATGGAGATGAAACTAATGTATAAATGCTGCAAAATGATAGCTCCCCCTTACTATATGGCCTATATGCGACAATGACACATGGTACTTGGCGGAGGTGAAACCTCATGCATATTGAGTGCTTCTAGACAAGCATAACCTACCTTTCCATACATCAACATTTGATATACCATGGCCATGCAGGAATGATGCGACACAAACCATGTAATGCATTGTGAACATAAATTCAACTTTATTAGGCAACTACATGCAATGCGACACCATATGCAAAAAGACATATTGACATATAAACAATGCATGAATACCAACGTGCAAAACACACAACTAATTGAACATGATCATCAGTTCAAATTCTTATTGGCCTGAGGTCGGCAAAGACCAAGCTCTCTTCTGAGTGTTGAAAACCTGTCATTACACAAGGGCTTGGTAAAGATGTCAGCAATTTGATTTAGAGTATCAATAAAATGCAGCTCAAAGTTTTTCTTACCGACCTCATCTCTAATGAAGTGATGCCTAATCTCAATATACTTAGTCCTAGAGTGTTGGACTGGATTTTTTGCAAGGTTGATAGCACTAGTGTTATCACACAGAATCGGGACACAACCAAGATCCACCAAGTAGTCTTGGAGTTGGTGTTTAATCCACAACACTTGGGTGCCACAGCTCCCCGCAGTAACATATTCTGTCTCCGCGGTTGAGAGGGCAACCGAGTGTTGTTTCTTGGAGGCCCAAGAAACTAAACACCCGCCTAGAAACTGGCAATAGCCACTAGTACTCTTACGATCCAGCTTGCATCCAGCGTAGTCTGCATCAGAATAAGATATAAGAGATAAATCACATGATGACGGATACCACAATCCCAAGTCTTGAGTGCCGGCAAGATATCGAAGAATACGTTTGACGGCAGTCAAATGAGATTCTCTAGGACTGGCTTGAAATCTAGCACAAAGACATACACTAAACTGGATATCTGGTCGGGATGCAGTCAAATAAAGCAAAGAGCCAATCATACCTCTGTAGACCTTTGCATCCACCAATTTACCATTTTCATCCGAATCCAGTGAAGTTGAGGTGCTCATCGGAGTTGCAATGATTTTGCTGTTTACCATGTCAAATCTTTTTAGCAGCTCCTTGATGTATTTGGCTTGGCTTATGAAGCAACCATCTTCTCCTTGGTTGACCTGCAAATCGAGAAAGAATTGAAGTTCTCCCATTATGCTCATCTCAAATTCGCTAGTCATGAGGTTAGCAAATTCCTCACACATTTCAGATTTTGTAGAATCAAACACAATGTCATCAACATAAATTTGAACAATCAAGATGTTCTTACCTTACTTCTTGGTAAAAAGTGTTTGATCTACCTTACCTCGTGTGTACCCTTTTTTAATGAGGAACGAGCTTAGTCTCTCATACCAAGCTCTTGGTGCTTGCTTAAGTCCATAAAGCACCCTGTCTAGCTTGTATACAAAATCTGCATTGTTAGAATTCTCAAAGCCAGGGGGCTGCTCAACATAGACTTCTTCTTTGATCAAGCCATTCAAGAAAACACTTTTGACATCCATTTGATAAAGCTTTATTCTAAGGGAGCATGCAAAGGCAAGTAAAATTCTGATGCCTTCGAGTCTAGCAACTGGGGCATAAGATTCATCAAAGTCTACCCCAAACTCTTGATTATACCCTTGAGCCACCAATCTAGCCTTATTTCTTATTATCTTGCCATCCTCACTTAGTTTGTTCCTAAAGACCCATTTAGTGCCTATAACAGATTGTGATGAAGGTCTAGGAACTAGATACCAAACTTTGTTTCTCTCAAACTGGTTTAGCTCTTCTTGCATGGAATTTATCCAGTTTTCATCTTTTAAAGCATCATCAATATTTTTGGGTTCATGCTGCTAGACAAGAGCAAGTTGATCTAATTCTTCCACAATCTTAAAATGTGACCTTGTTCTGGGTGGGTCATTCAAGCTACCAATGACATTTTTTAAAGGATGATCCTTAAGAATTCTAATGTTTGTAGCATCATTACCTTCTATTGGAGCTTGATTCCTTGCATTGATTGATTCAGCTCGGTCAACATCTTCTTTTATATCTTCTTGTGGAGGATCACTCTTGTCCTTCATGCTTAGGAATTCCCCATCTTCATCGTTTTTCCTGCAAGAGTTATCATTGTTAGAATCATGATATTCATCAAAGAAAACATGGGGTGATTCTTCCACAGTTTGACTTTTAATGTTATAAATTCTATAAGCCCTAGATCTATCAGAATATCCAAGGAATATACCTTCATCGCTCTTGGGCTCGAATTTATCTAAGTCTCTTTTGTCATTGTTGTGGATGAAGCATTTTGACCCAAATACTTTCATATGTGAGAGAGAAGGTTTTTTACCTTTCAGCAACTCATAAGGAGTCTTTTTGGTGTGTGGCCTTACCATAGAGCGGTTGATAATGTAACATGCCGAGTTTACCGCTTCAGCCCAAAATCTCCTTGGAAGTTGCCGTTCAGTAAGCATGGTTCTTGCCATCTCTACAAGTGTTCGGTTTCTTCTTTCAACTACACCATTTTGCTTCGGCGTTCTTGGTGAAGAAAATCGGTGTGAAATCCCTTCGGCCCTGCAAAGGTTATAGAAGTTAGCATTTTCAAATTCACCACCGTGATCAGATTGAATCTTGGAAATTTTAAACTCACCGTCTTACTTTATCTTCATGTAGAGTGCTTGAAACTCATCAAAAGCATCATTTTTGTGTGTGAGAAAGAAAACCCATGTGAACCAAGAAAAATCATCCACCAAGACATATCCATATTTTCTACCACTTAAGCTAGCAGTTCTGGTTGGGCCAAATAGGTCCATATGAATTAGCTCGAGTGGTTTGGATGATGTATTTTCAGATCTTCCCTTGAATGATTTTCTAGTTTGTTTACCTAGGGCACATGCATCACACAATTTATTTTCTTATTTAAAGGATAGTTCAGGCAAACCTTTCACCATTGAATGTTTCAAGAGTTTATGCAAGACATTGTAGCTAGCATGTCCTAGTCTACGATGCCATAAC
Source organism: Amorphophallus konjac (assembly GCA_022559845.1). Taxonomy (NCBI): domain Eukaryota; kingdom Viridiplantae; phylum Streptophyta; class Magnoliopsida; order Alismatales; family Araceae; genus Amorphophallus; species Amorphophallus konjac. The sequence continues at coordinate 150,321,911 of CM040127.1, read as the reverse complement.
CATGTAATTTCAGATTTTGGTGCAGCAAGACAAAGGTTTGAATAAGCAGGATCATCTAAGTCAATCAAGTAAACATTGTTGACTCTCTTACCAGAAAATTTTACCTTGTCAGATTTTGGTTCAAAGATTTTACATTCATGAGAATCAAACAACACTTTGTGACCTTTATCACACAATTGACTTATGCTTAGTAGGTTATATTTCAAACCTTCAACTAGCAACACATTTCCAATGGAGTTGGAGAGGTTCTTACCTACATTACCTGTTCCAATGATTTTTCCTTTGTTGTTCCCTCCAAATGTGACATGTCCTCCTTCCTTTTCCTCCAAGAGATAAAATTTTGATTTGTCTCCAGTCATGTGTCTTGAACAGCCGCTATCAAGATACCACCTGTTATGCAAGGCTGCGAGACATTCCTGCACAAGTAATTAAGCAATGGTGTTTGGAATCCAACCAAATTTAGGTCCCTTCAAGCTTTTCAGAATTTCAAAACATGAAAACATTTCTTTTGGAATCCAAACCTTCTTAACATTCATGCTTTGTTTGCTTATAGCAGGGATTTGATTTTTCTTTTCCATCTTGACATTCATTTTTTGTTTAGAAGCTCTTTGTTGGATTTTGTGGAAGTTTGAGAAGGTTTGCTTCTTAATCCATTGAGGCCGTTGGTTGGTTTTGGGTTGAAACTGATTGTTTTGCCACCTATGGGATTGATGAATACAGAAATCACAATTTTCCCAACGATATGGTGATGCTGGCCTATATGAGTGTGCAATCCAATTGTGGTGAAATCTGGCAGGTTGAGCATGCAATGGCCAAGGAACTGTTGACCTATGCTGCGGGGAAGGTCGACCTTTCTTAGGTTTTTGGACAGGTTTTTTAGGAATGTTGGAGACTGTCTCTTCAATCTTTTCTTTCCCTTTCTCCTTTTATTTTTGCTGGTTTTGTGTGGGAGTTGTGTTTGAGGTGGAAGCTTCGGAAGATGAAACAAATGTGACAGTTTTTAGCCCAATTGGCCTTTTGTTTATTAGTTCAAAACCCAACCCTTCCTTGTTGAAATTCATTCTAGTACCTAGCAATGCATCTAAGTTTTCTCTTCCATCCACAAACTTTTCTAAATATTGTTGTTTATCCTTCAACTCTTTTTGTATATTTTTCAATATTTTGAAGAAGTTGAATGTTGACTTGTTTGACAGCTTCATACTTTTCATTGCTCAATTTACTATCCTTTTCATAGGTTTGCATTTTGAGTTTCATGCTGTCAATCTCATTTCTCAAGTTTTCATTTTCAGTTTCCAAGTCAGCCATTTCTTTTCTTCCTTCTTCCAAATCCTCAATCATTTTCTTAAGATCTTCAATTTCAGTTTCAAGTAGAGCATTCTTATCATCCTTGTCATGATCATGCACAAAAGAATTAATTTTCTTTTTCAATGATTTATTTTCCTTTTTGTACATTTCATATTTTTCCATGAGTTGTATATATGCATCCTCCCAATCATTAGTTGTATAATCTTCAAATGGAGAATTTACCTCAGTTTCTTCATCACCTTTGGCCATAAGGCAGAAATCTTCTTTTTCTTTGTCCGAGGAGCTAGTTCCGTCATCACTTTCCTCTTCGTCGCTCCATGTGGACACCATGGCCATGTTCTTCTTCTTGCCCTTCCATTTTTTAGATTTTCTGAATCTGTCGGGACAATCATTCTTGAAATGCCCTGATTTGTTGTAAGAATAGCAAATAATTTTATCAGATTTCTTAGAATTTTCAGAATTAGATCCGAAACCATTTCTTACCTTTGACCTTCCTCTCATGAAGCTCTTACCTTCCTTTCTCAAGAATTTCTTGAACTTACGTGTGAGCATGGCTACATCATCCTCATCTCGCTCACTTCCCGAATCCTCACCTTCATCAGAACTATCTTGACGGCTGGGTCCAGCTTTAAGAGCTAGAGACTTCTTCTTAGGTGCCTCAGCCTCTTTGTTCTTGAGGTTGATCTCATAGGTCATTAATGACCCAATGAGTTCATCTACCTTTGTGGTTGCGAGATCTCTTGATTCTTCAACAACGGTTGCCTTCGTGTGCCATGCTGGAGTTAATGATCTGAGAATTTTTCTTACAAGTTCTTGCTCTGTATATTTCTTTCCCAAATCAGTTAAACTATTAGTAAGCACAGTTAAGCGAGCATACATATCTTGAATTGATTCATCAGACTTCATGCAGAACATTTCATATTCAGAAACTAAAATATTGGCTTTTGTTTCTCGTACCTGAGAGGTTCCTTCGTAGATTACCTCTAGCTTATCCCACATCAATTTCGCAGTTGCGCAGGTGGCTACTCTTGAGAATTCAACTGGATGGAGTGGGCATTGCATGATATGTTTAGCACTCTAGTTGACTGTGGATTGCCGTATTTATTCTTTGGTCCACGAGTCCTCATTATCCGTAAGCGCATACGGACCTTTGTTGATCACACGCCAAAGTTCGTAGTCTTGGGCGCGATTGAACACCTGCATGCGATGTTTCCAATAAGGATAGTTAGATCCAGTGAAATAAGGAGGTCTGTTCACAGAGTGTCCTTCAGGTAAATAACCCTTAGATGTTGATCCACCATTTTCCTCAAGGTCGTTGGACCCCATAATGAGAGATTAGGCTCTGATACCACTTGTTGTGTAGTGGACAGCGGATCTAGAGGGGAGGGGTGAATAGATCTGCCCCTCTTTTTGCAATGCAACCCTCTATATAGCTAGGTAATGATAATAGCAGCGGAATATAACTAGCTAAACGAAGAACACAGTGATTTGCTTAACAAGATGATTATGCAATATAGATATTGAACCTAAGCATGCATCTAACACAAAGTAATCGCACAAGCAAATCACAACACACGAGATTTTAAGGTGGTTCGGACTGAATCTCCAGTCCTATGTCCACCCCTCACCAAATCCGGTGAGGCTCCACTAGTGCCACGCACTGAACCGCAAATCGGAAAGACCACCGATTGCCTTCCTACTAACCGCCGGTAGGGATGTCAACACCGCAGATCGGACAGCTTCCGATTGCCTTCCTACTAACCACCGGTAGGGACGATCTTCACTTCCAAATGTTTGAATGAAATGGAAAAGAGCAAGATATGAAAACACTCAAACAAGATATGAAATATGTTCAAAGAGAAAAGATCTTGTCTGAGTTTGCTAGAGCTTGAATCTGATGATTCACTTGGCTTGGAGTTGATCTCCTCTTGAAGTAGCTTGAATCACTTGGAGATATGATGAAGAGCTTCTTTCCGGAGTACTGTTCACAGCTACAGTAACTCGAACTCCTTTCCCTTGAACACACCCTTGCAGCTTCTATGGATCACCTTGAGATGAGGAAGAGGAAGATGATTGCAGCTTTTTCTTCACTTGGCTTGAAGTTGATTTCCTCTTGAAGTAGCTTCAATCACTTGAAGATTTGATGAAGAAATTCTTCCCGGAGTAGCTTGATTTCCTTCTTGAAACACACTCCTTGTGGCTTCCTTTGATCACCCTTCTTATCCTTGAGTGCTTCTAGCTTTGGTGGAGGTTGCTTGCTTCAGATCTCACCATGAAACACCTTGGATTGATGAAGAACTCCAGCCCGAAGTACTATTCACGGAGGTGCTACAGTACCTCGAAAATGGCCTCCCTTGATCTCTCTTGAAGCCTTGAAGCATTGGGGTTTCCAACCCTCTTGTATTGATTTTATAGACCTTGAATGGTCTATAGACAAGCCTCAGACCAGATCCACAATTTGTGGGTGATTAGGTGACTTTTGGATTAAAGAAATCCATGTTGAATGGCCCTTTTCGAAGTTAGAAACAAAGTCAACATTGAAGGCTCGAGGCTGGCGGTCGACCTGCAGCTCCTAGCGGTCGACCGCTACTGTAAAACTTGCATTCGGGTGATCCCTGGGAATTTCGGTCGACAGCCACTGGCTGGCGGTCGACCGCCAGCTGAAAGACTGCAGACTGGCGGATGCTGGCTGGGGCGGTCAACCGCCCCTGTGCTGGCGGTCGACCGCCAGCTGGGCAGAACCCGGATTTTCCCGGGTTGGTCCGTTATCTATCTTAGCTCTGCCGCTTAAGTCCTTTAGCAGCCCGCGCAGGTCGATCCGCGTGCGAGGGCGCAACATTGAGCTTTCACTTGTCCATTCATTTGCATATCTGTCATGAACACAATAGCACATATGTCAGTCATATAGGAGTGAAAAACAGTAATGACTAATAGTGTTTAGCCATTATCAAAACCAAGAATACCACAGAATGCATATGACCATAGAATGATGTCGAATGACCCAAGTGACCACAGAATGACTCAAATGACTTCAGGGACACAACAGAGCGCGCCTTACGAGCCCTGCAGAAGACCTCTCCACCAGAGGATGAGGACAGATCCCCATTCTCTGACTATATCTTGAAGGCAGAGGTATCTCCCAGAGCCTCCATCCCGACCTTCAAGCCCGACGACGGCCAGGGCGACCCGGGCGACCACTTCGACAGCTTCGACGCCCTGATGACCCTTCATGGAGCGTCCGACGCCATCAAGTGCCGAGTCTTTGCGACCACCTTGGTCCAAGGGACCCAAGCATGGTTCCGGGCCCTCGCCCCCTGATCCATCCGGGACTTCAACCAATTCGGACGAGTATTCAAGGAGAGTTTCGACGGCAGTGGTCCCCCAAGGTCGGTAGCAGGGCTTTTGGCCCTCAAACCGGCGCAAGGGGAGAAACTTCAGGCCTACATTATTCGATTCAAATCGGAAGCCCTATGGATCCCCCGCTTGGACGTCGCCTCAGCCATAACCGCACTAACCGGGGGTACCCGCGACGAGAACCTCCGCCGCGAGCTTGTCCTCCACCCTCCCTCCACCCTTGCTGCGCTAGTGACTCCGGCATTGCGCCATGCCGAGTGCGAAGAAGTGCTCAGCGCATGCTGAGACCCAACCGGCTCGGGTCGGGAGAGGGATAAGAAGCGGGCACCTGAGCCAAGCTCGGGCCAAGGAAAAAGGCGGAACCGAGATGGGGAACGCAAGGAACCGTCACGGAAGTATGAGCGGTACACTCCCCTAACCGCTCCAGTGTATGAAATATATGAAAACATCAAAGGCTCAGGCCTCCTCCGCCAACCCGAGCCAATGAGGTTGAAGAACCGCAGTCGCAGCAAGCATTGCCTATTCCACAGTGACCACGGGCATCACACCGGTGACTGCCATCAGCTCCAGGATGATATCGAGCGTCTCGTTCGTTAGGGGCACCTCTCCCAGTTCGTGGCCGGGCACCAGGAAAATCGAGGCGCCCCAGAAGAAATTGACAATGCCCCCCGAGGGGTCCACATCAACGTCATCGCCGGAGGAGCTACATTAGGAGGAGACAGTGGCCGAGGAAGGAAGCGTCATGCTGAGCGGGCGAGCCGAGCCATCGAGCCTCCCAGGGCCCCGCCGAGTGAGCCCCAGGTCATAGTCTTCTCTGACCAAGACCTGGAAGGGCTAAGCACCCCGCATGACGACGCCATAGTCATATCGGCCACAATAAACCATTGTAACGTAGACAGGATTCTAGTTGACAATGGAAGCGCCCCTGATGTATTATCCTATGAATGTTTCCTTAAGATGGGGGAGGATCCGTCTAAACTCCGCCCGATCCGAACCCCCTTGTGCGGGTTCAATGGCCATGCCACCTATCCCGAGGGAGCCCTAAGCCTACCGGTTACTCTTGGCACCCCACCCAAAACTGTTACGGTCATGGTGGACTTCATAGTGATCAAAGGTATGATAGCATACAACGCAATCTTCGGCCGGGGAATCCTCAGTCGAACGAAAGTGGTGCCTTCTACCTATCACCAAAAGATGAAGTTCCCCACCAAAAATGGGTTGGCGGAAGTCCGAGGCAACCAGGCCATGGCCAGAAGGTGCTACAATATCTCAGTTGAATCCACAAGGCCGGACGGGAAGAGCAAGGGCCCCCGAAAAGTCAAGGAAAAATCTGCAACCGCCGAGCCTGGAGGTGAATTGCTAGCAGTTTTCCTAAACGACGACCCGACCCTAGGAGTAAAGATCGGAGCCGACCTAACATCTGAGGTTCAATAGCAATACAAAGAATTTCTTTCCGCGTACATCCGGGTCTTCGCATGGTCTGATAATCAACTCCCTGGGATACCGGAGGAAACGGTGATGCATAAGCTCAACCTCGACCCAACCATGAAGCCCGTGCAACAACGCAGAAGGAAGCACGCACCAGAGAAGCAGGCGATTATCAAGGAGCAAGTCACCAAGGAGCAAAAGATTAGCCTTTCTAGACCGGTCCTATACCCGACGTGGCTGGCTAACGTCGTCCTGGTGCCAAAAGCTTCGGGAAAGTGGCAGATGTGCGTGGACTTCACCGACTTGAACAAGGCTACTCCGAAAGACTGCTATCCGTTACCGAGCATCGACCAACTGGTTCACTCAACCTCGGGCAACGAGATACTCAGCTTCCTGGATGCCTATTCAGGTTACCATCAGATCAGAATGCACCCCGAAGACATCGAGAAGACCGCCTTTATCACCGACTTCGGCGTACACTGTGACACCCGGATGACTTTCGGGTTGAAGAACGCTGGAGCCACGTACTAGAGGCTGGTCAATCATATGTTCGAGGGACATCTCGTTCGGAACGTCGAGGCCTATATTGACGACATGCTCGTGAAAACCCCCAAGGCCGAGGACCACTTCACTGACCTAGCGGAAACCTTCGACACCCTCCTGAAGTACAACATGAAGCTCAATCCTGCCAAGTTCACCTTCGGGGTAAGGTCTGGGAAGTTCTTAGGCTTCTTAATCACCCAGCGTGGGATCGAGGCCAACCCCGAAAAGGTCCAGGCCATCCTGGACATGCGCCCACTGATGTGAAATGAAAATTCGGATCGTGTGATTTTCTTTTCTCTTCATTTTCTCCCTTCTTTTTTTTTTCTTTTCGAAAATAACTTCTCCCCACCCTTTTTTTTCACATATCTTCACGAGAGAGAGAGAGAGAGAGAGAGAGAGAGAGAGAGAGAGAGAGAGGTCACGGGGGGTGGTTATGCATTTTTTTTGAACTTCTCTCCTTCCCTTTTTCATTTCTAGAAATATTTTCTTCATCATTTTTTTAAACCTTCGCTGCCTGCACCCCCATTCTTTCATTCATTTTTTTTCAAAAGAACACTTCAGTGAGAGAGAGATAGAGAGAGAGAGGGAATAGAGAGAATGAGAGGAGTGATGAGAGAGAGAGACACCCGCAGCCATGCCACTAACGTGGGGAGGGAGGAGAGAGAATGAGAGAGAAGAGGGAGAATGGGATGTGACAGTCACAGCGGGGAGGGCATGGGAGCCGGGCTTGCCAACCGGAGAACCGTCGGCGTGCTCGGACTGGACCACCGACGTGCTTGGAGGGGCGCCGTGATCACCATGCTCGGAGGGGGCATCGTGGCGTGCTCGTATGCTAGAGCATGGTGCCGTGGCGGACTGCTCAACTGTGGCGGGCGAAGGCTCTGGAGGTAACGGTGCTGCAGCGGTGCCCTTGGCAGTTGCTTCACCGACGACGACGGCCAGACGTTGGCGAGGCAGACGATGACAAGGTGCAGCAGAGGTGAGTGGGGAAGAGGAGACAATGAGCGGCTGTTGCCGGTGCAGGCTGGCAGCGTCCAGGGGCCAACTGACTTCGCAGTGAGGTTGCAGGCAGGTGGGAGTCCTACCCTGAACCGGTGATGGGTTGCATGTTGCGTAGATGAGAGGGGAAGCCATTGGGAGTGGCTAGGACGTGGACGCTGGTGGCTGTGTAGGTGGACTGTGGCAGCGGCGAGGCTGCACACAGGGACCGCCGTGATGAAGGAGTGGTCCCGTCAACGCTGCATGCAAGGACTGTGACGAGGGAAATAAGCCCATGCTTCTCTGCTATTGTGTTGGCAGGGTGGGCTGAGGGGTAGCCGGGGAAGCCACGGCGGTGGCGTGAGAACTGCCGGTGCGGTGTGCAGAAGAGAGCAAAAGGGAGAAAGTGAGGAGAGAGGGGGGGTGTCGCGATGGTGGTGTAGCAGAGAGAAAGAGGGAGAAAGAGAGAAAGCAAGAGGGTGGGGAGACGCTACGTGTGTGTGAGAGATAGTGAGAGAGAGAGAGAGAGGAGAGAAGGACAGGAGGGCAAGGGGAGGCCGCCGAGGGGGGGGGTTCACATGGGTGTTGGGTTCAAAGATGGGAAGGTTGGGGAGCAGAGCGGTGGTTGGCTGGGCAGGATGGTGACAACGATCCCGGGGGTAGAGAGACGTGCATGGTTGGGGCTTCTCACCGTCTCCCTCATAGAGACTTGGCAACCATGGGCTTCTCACCTTCGATGCCGCTGTGAGAGGGGCTGTAGGAAAGAGAAAGGGAAGGGGCATATGAGGGGGGAGGGGAAGGTGGTGGGCGGTGGGTAGAGGGGGGCATCTCACCCCAGGGTATCTCACCCCAACTCCTTCTGGGAGAAGAGAACGCAAGCAAGGCTTCACATCTTCCGAAAGATGGTTTCCAAAAATTCTAATCACTTATTGCCTTAAACAAAGATTACATGACCTTTTATAGACTCCACAAAGAAGACCAAAAGATAACTCACCTAACACCTACTTCCTACCACTCATAACTTTCTTGGGAAGACACTCTCTTGGGAAGACTAAAAGACACAAAATAAAAAAAAGGACTCTTACATAATTTTTTGTGGACATAATTACTACAAACATAAAACATGACCCATTAAGCCCATACATGTGGCCCAATTAAAAAAAACATCTATTTGATCGTTTTGTTGAAGCCGCTTGTCAATCCTTTCAAATTCAACCTCGAACTTTGAATCTTGAATCGACGATTCCATCACCCACCCACTTGCATCAAAGATGTTCAACGCCTTACCGGGCGCATTGCTGTGCTCAGCAGATTCCTGTCCCGCGCGGTTGAACGATGCCTACCCATCTTCAAACTGTTGAGGGGACCTAAAATGGCGTCTGCTACATTTGCGTGGGACGAGGAATGCCAAAAAGTGTTCGCCGAGCTTAAGGAGTTCCTGGCTTCACCCCCGGTGCTTTCCAAGCCTGTCCCAGGTGAAGCCTTGCATCTCTACCTCTCGGCAACTCCATCTACAGTTAGCTCGGTCCTAGTCAGAAATGACTCAGGAGTCGAGAGACCGGTCTACTACACCAGTAAGGTGCTCAATGAGGCTGAGAAAAGGTACCCCACAATCGAGAAACTCGTGTTAGCATTGGTTACCTTGGCCAAGCGCTTTCGACCCTATTTCCAAGGGCACTCCATCACCGTGCTGACCGGAGAACCGTTGAAGAGGATCCTCGCTCACCCTGAAGCCTCGGGACGCCTCGTCAAGTGGGCCATCATGCTCGGGGCCTACGATATATCGTATCGGCCTCGCTCAGCTATCAAAGGCCAGGTGCTCGCTGACTTCATCACCGCGAGCACCATCCCGACTGAAGAAAGATCTCCGTCCGCGCCCGTGCCGACCTGGGAACTGTTCGTCGACAGATCTTCCAACTCAGTCGGGAGCGGCGCCGAGATTCTCCTGAAGTCCCCCGAAGGAGCGGAGCTACAGTACGCCCTGAAGTTCAACTTCCAAGCATCTAACAACGCTTCCGAGTATGAGGCCCTCATATCGGGAGCCCGCATGGCCCGGTGGTTAGGGGCTGAGCGAGTCAGGATTCACACTAACTCCCAACTGGTCGCTAGCCAGGTCAACGGTGATTATGAAGCTCGAGAAGCACCGATGATCAAATACCAGCAGCTGGTCAAGACCATGGCACAACAGTTCGAGAGTTTTGAGGTAGTCCGAATAGCTCGGGAGGAAAACTCCCGAGTAGACGCCCTCTCTCGGCTGGCCTCCTCTCTTGACCCCGAGGGTACTCGATCGGTCCTTCTCGAAGAGCTAGAGCGGCCGAGCATCGATTCGGAGCTCCTAGCTGTTGACTCGGCCTCCCCAAGCGACTGGCGTACCCCCTATCTGTCGTGGCTTCAAGACTCTCAGGAGCCTCCCGACCCTCAGGAAGCCCGAATATTGAAGTACCAAGCTCGGCGATTCGTCACTCTGGATGGCACTCTCTACCGGAGATCCTTTTTCGGCCCTCTCTTGAAGTGCCTCAGCACCGACGAAGCCAACCGAGCGATTGAAGAAGTTCACGAAGGGCTGTACGGAGCGCATTTAGGGGAAAGGTCACTCGCCAGGATCTTGCTACGGCAAGGTTATTGGTGGCCCACCCTGCAGCGCGACTGCTCGGCCTACACACAACACTGTGACCGCTGCCAGTGATTTGACCACGTGGTCCATCAGCCAGCAACGGAGCTCGTCACCCTAGACGAGCCTTATCCTTTCGCTTGCTGGGGAATCGACATCCTCGGGCCGTTCCCCACGGCCCAGGCCCAGAAGAAGTTCATTATCGTCGCCATCGATTACTTCGCTAAGTGGATCGAGGCCGAAGCCACAGCAAGGATCACCGAGACAGTCGTCTGGAATTTCATCTGGAAGTCGATCATTTGTCATTTCGGCATCCCCCGGGTGATAGTAAGCGATAATGGTCGGCAATTTGATTCTCGTTATTTCCGAGACAGATGCACCGACCTTAACATTCGCAATCACTTCACTTCGGTCGCCCACCCTCAGGCTAACGGGCTGGTCGAAAATGCCAATAAGACTATCTTAAAAGGCATCAAGACTAGGCTCAACAAGGCCAAGGGCAGCTGGCTTGAGGAATTGTCGAATGTACTTTGGTCACACAGAACGACTCCCAGAATGGCAACCGGTGAAAGCCCCTTTCAGCTGGTATACGGTACCGAGGCCATGATCCCGTTGGAGATTGGCAACCCCTCCCTCTGAGTCATCTGCTTCTCGTCCGAGGCAAACGACCAGAAACTGCTCGAAAACCTCGACCTAGCAGATGAAGTCCGAGAGATTGCCAGCATCAGAGCAACGGAATACCGACGCCGCCTCACTCGATACTACAACGCCAAAGTCTGAGACAGACACTTTCAACCAGGATACTTCATCCTCAGGAAAGTCGAAGCCTCTCGACCACTTGAGGCGGAGGGCAAGTTATCCCCTAATTATGAAGGCCCTTACCGAGTCGTCGAGATGCTCGGAAAAGGAGCATACCATCTGTCCACGATGGAAGGAGAGCTCATCCCTCGGACCTGGAATGTAACTACATTACGTAAGTTCTACTTTTGAATATTGAACATTGTGCAAACGACATGAGATAAGACAAAAGGCTCCTTTCTTTTATTCAAACAACCCGCTTGTACATCAGGAAGACCGAAGCCAGGAAAATATATGTCAAAAAAGTAAAAAATCCATCTGGCGTCGCCGTATGAGCCCATCGCTCGGCTAACTCGGTTGACCTTCCTGCGTCCAGCCACTGACTCTGCCTCGTGTAGAAACTGGCTCGGATAAAGGATAGTCGACCACGTTGGCTCGGGCAGCTCGGGACAAAGGTGACATAGGGATTAGGAAGGAGAAGGCTACCTTCCAAGTTGAACTTAGAAGAGAAGGGGGAGAGGGAAGGCATATGAAAGCATCCTCCCCGCCAACCTGCCAACTCTTTGGAAGACAGAGAGTGCAGGCACCCTCCGAAGAGTGAAAGAAAGGAGGAGCAGAGTAGAAGAGGGAAAAAGAGGCTGCGAGAAAGAAAAAGAAATCGGCAGAGCTGGACGAGGAGGCAGGGGAAGGCCTGGAAAGGAGGGAGCTTAGTTGACCTCCTCCTCCCCTCCATGAAGCAAGCAGGAAGGGACGGGCGGCTGGGATGTCTGATGCCCCCATCCGTCCACCATCTCGCCCCCCTGCAAGCACCGCCAGAACTGATAAAGGGAAGATGACGTGCCTCCACATGTCGAACCCTCTTTAAGTCTGTCCGCCGGCCGTCGAACCCTCTTTAAATCCGAAGCAGCAAGAACTCTCTGCCCCCCGTCGTCGGCAGCCTCATCTTCCGGAGCGTCTTCCATGCTCCAAATACAATGGCACAATGCTATGTGAAGAAGGAATGAGGAAATACTGTCAGAGAAACCCCTAAGCGGTGGAGAGGAAGAGACGCCCTTCAGACCTTTTATAGGCAAAGGGAGGCTATTTGCCTTAAATGATTCTCTCCTCAAAAACATGCCAAAGGGATTTCTCCCTACGAACGGTCACCTCAAACTTCTCATATTCCGCCCCAGCGGGATACACGAAGTGGTTAGGCATTCAAAGCATGAGAAAACGGAAAGACACCCTTGTCAGACGCTCACCCAACCATCAGGCGAGATCCACGCAAAAAGTATCGGCTCTTTCCAACCACCGCAGATACGCTGAACAAAATACGGCAATGGCGATACGGAACAGATAAGTCTCCATCATAACGCTACTGCCTTATTTATTTCTACACAAAAGAGGAAGTTTTTTCCTTCAAAAAGGAAAAAGACATACAAAAAGAGGAAGCGAAGCAAATACATCAGGCCTCCGGCCCATCTTGAAGCCCGGAAGTAGAGGACTCGAGCGGTCTGCCCCCGGCATCCTCGGCGATGGCCGACCCTGGCACTGACCCCACCTGTGTGGGAACTGCCTCGGTTGCGTGCCCTCCCGAGGCATCCGGAGTTGGCGACCCCTCGAATGATGAGCCCCCCCGATCCTCTTCATCCTGTGCCGAAGCAGAGGAACTGGAGGATGACAAGTCCGAGTCATAAAATTTCCCGGATGGGAAGTCAACTACTCTGGACGCCTGCTCCTCGGCGTAAGAGACGGCCCGGTTGTAGCCCTGCTTGAACCCCTTTCGGATGCCCCGGCGAAGTCCTAGCTCGTAGTAGGGGAGGGCAGCCTCCTTAAGGTCAACCCGGTAGGCTTCTGAGCTCTTGTACTGCTAGAGAGCCTCCGCCTCGGCCGATCCCACCCTACCAGCGAGCTCGGCCTCCCTCCGCTCCGCCTCGGCCAACTTCCGCTTGGCCTCAGCCATCCGCCCTTCGGCCTCCGCCACCTGCTTCTCTGCCTCGGCCTGATCAGCCTCGGCCTCTCGCCGAAGGCGCTCGGCTTCCTCCGCTTGGCCTACTAGCTCGGCACGTTCGGTCTCCCACCGACCATCCAGCTCAATGCGTGCAAGGCGCTCCTCTTCAAGAAGCCGATTCTTCCTCTCGAGCGATTCACGGGCCTTGGCTAGCTACTCGGCTAGCGCCCGGGTCTCCACTTGGCTCGACCGTACCAGCTCCCTGATTGAGGAAAGCTCCCGCCGAAGCCCATCACGCCCCTCGACGAGCCGAGCCAACCTCCTGTCAGACCCACCGAGGGTCCAGGCCAGGTTCACTCGCTCCCACTCCGACCGAGCGTACGCTTCTGCCAGAGTAGCCCCCATCTGGGCCAGGGCAAGGCCGCCCTCCATAACCCCGGCAAGAGCCGTGGACGGAGAGTACTGCCTACCTCCCCCCCTCACCCTCGCGGCTATACCGCGGCATACCTGGTGCAAAGGGCCCGAGATACCAAGCCTCTCCAAGGCCGTAGGAACGGAGAACCCCCCATCGCCGGGCGCCCCACCGAGTGGCTCGGACATAGCCCCAACCTCGGTCGCCTCTCGCGCCTCGGTCGGATTCTCTTGCGGCCCCTCAACCTGGACCGGCGCGGCACCTGCACCACCGCCTGAAGCGCCAGCCTCGGCCACGGTGCTAGCATCCCCCGCTTCGACCACGGCCGGCACTGCTGCCAGTCGCAGGAGCACCCTCGGCCCCCTCGGCCCCCTCGGTCCCGGCCGAAGGAAGAGCCGAGCCCGCATCGTCGCCACCCGCAGGGGCAGCCCCAGCCTCCTCGGCCCCCTCTGGCTCGGCGGGTGGGAGAGCTCGCCCAGTAGGGTCGGCCCCATCAGGCTCGGCGGAGGGGCGAGCCGCGGTAAGGTCACCTTCAACCGCGGGTGCGACTCCGGCCTTCTTGGCCCGCTTCCTGGCCCTCACGGCAACCCGGATCATACCCTCCACTGGATCCTTGCGCTTGGATCCCCGCAGTCTGGAAGATTCACCTTGGGCCGCTCCCTTGCCCTTATCTCTGGTTCGGGAGCGACCCACGGGAGCAGCCGATTCGTCAGTAGTTGAGTCATCACCAAGCTCGATCACCTCTGCGGCCTCCTTCAGAGCCTCCCGCCTGGTGTCTGCACGAAGAGGAAGACATGTTCAGGAAAAGAAGAATGACCCCCACATCCAAAGAAGAATCTAGTTTGTGGCACCTGAGCCCGACGGATGCAGCCGCGTAAGAAGACACCGCTCGATATTCTCTGGAGTAACCAGCTCTTCGATGGATTGGCGGTGCTTCAGCAAGATGGCTGCATATTCCTCCGCATGAGGAGGGAACTCATCCTACTTGGGAGGGATATTCGGGTGGAAATTGGGGATTACTGGACACCTCCAGGTTTCCTCCATTGAACAAATCCCCACCCAGAAGAATTGAGTCTTCCACCCCTTATGCGAAGAATCCTTCGCCGCCAAGGAGATGCAACTCCTATTCCGCCTCACCTGGATGAAATAGAAGCCCTTCCTGGTCAAAGGATGTGCTTTCAACTCAAAAAAATAGTGAAAGAGGTCCGAGGAAGGAGGAACTCCGCACTGGCGGCAGAGAATGCGGAAGGCGGAAAGAAGGAGATAACAGTTGGCTACCAACTGAATGGGCGCCAACAGGAAAAAATTGAGAAGCTGAAGAACGAAAGGTTCGAAAGGGAGGCGGAATACACCCTTCCACGATAGAAGAAAAGTACAGATGTGGCCTGTATGAGAGTCCAGGCTCGTCTCGTATGGAGAAGCCGCGGCAAAGCAAAACTTGTGGGGCAGGCGATACTGGTGCTCCAGCCTTCTCACATCCGCCTCCCCCAGTTCGCTACAGTTTGGAATCGGCACCCTCGCCACTGGCTCGTCCTCCCACTCCTCAGCCTCCGAGCGCTGGTCCACCATGAAATCCGGAGAAGAATCTGAGGAGAGGCGATCTCGAGACCCTGAAGATTCTGGGGGAGGAGGAAGCCGCCGGACTACCTCCGCGGTTATCTCCGCCAACTCCTCGAACACCACTGCAAGTCTCTACTCTTCCATCACGTCTTCATGATGCATCGAAGAGCCCCAAAAGCAAGAACAGAGGAGAGCCAAAACCCTAAAGACGAAGGGAGTCTGGAATGACAACAAGCGCCCAACGCCTATATCCCCACGCGGGAGGCAGCGCGTCGTTCCGACCTCCGAGAAAAGGGGGCCCCTTCAGTTCAAATCCGTCAGGATCATCATTAACACGGGCCCAGGTGACCACGACACGTGGCTTCCTAACACCACCAGATCTCCACCCACCTGAGCCATGCTGGTCAAAAACCCCAAACAGCTACTCTTCCGAGCTTACTAAAGCTCGGGAGTAGGGGGGACAAGTGGAGAGGGGGATTTCTGTAGCCCATCTAAGAGCAGCCGAACTAGGTCCATCAGGACCAAACGAGACTCGGCTTATCCAAGTGACAGCCCCATAGGGCCCACTTAGGCTAAAAAGCCCAATAAAGGTTACTCGGGATCCCATCCTTCCTCGGCGGCCCTCGGGCTCGGAAGGCCCGAGCGTCAGGACGAGGAAGACCCATGCCCGAGTTATCCCTTCATCGGGATAGAGGCAAGCGCTCTGCGCCCACTCCGACCTGACTCCATCCGAGCTATGCCTATCGCCCGGACAGGGTTGGCACCTTTTATGCTCAGACCGACTGATGACTACTTATCCACGCTGCCGTTGAGAGCCCTTTATGAGCAGGAGTTTAAGAGGATGAGGGACCCATGATCCCACGATGAGGACGTAAAGATCCCACGATGAGGACGTAACTCCCGCCTGAAACTCCTCAGCTTACGGGACTCATAAGGTGAGCACACTATATAAACCAGGGACTCCCTCTAGTGGAAGGTAAGAGCAATACACGCCTAAAATCCCCTGAGCAGGAACCACTTCACCACCTTGGTGTTGGGGGATCTCGTGCACCTCTTTCTACCTCCCTCAGTACCTTCCACCATTGCTCTACTGACTTAGGCATCGAAGGGTTTTCCCCAGGAAACCATCCCTGGGCCCCCTGATCCGTTTCCCTTTCTCTGCAGTTCACTATTCGGTGATCATCCTCCGAGCTCAGGACAAGGGAGAGATCACGCCCCTTCAGTACCCTTAGTCCAAGCTTGAAAGGGGGGGAGATTCAGCTTTCGCGATGAAGTGCTGCTGAATTCTTGAGCGAACTATAGTCAGAGTTGGAGGCTCTCTATGTCCATTTGAGCCTCCAGTTCAGGGAGTAGTGTTTATTTCGTGTTTTGGTCTAAGTGTCTAAGTTATTCTCTCATCCCTTGCATGCTCATTTTCTCTCCCCTTGCATCCACGTTTTTCACCATCATTCTCATTTTTCACACCTTCCTATTGCTTTTCACGCCCTATAGGGGTTAAAAACCCAACCCCCAGGTATTCCCCATTCCAATTACATTGGTGTTCTTTCATTCTTTTATAGTTACTACACATTCCAGGATTGATTTGGGCTTTGTTTTCTTGTTGTCTATGTTGTTTTGCAGGTCAGCACGAGCTCAACACGAGGCCCATCCCCTCTGGCCAGCCGGAAGGGGTGGAGGATCAAGTTCCACAACTTGGAGTCTGGCGGCATAGCGCAGTCGTTTTCCATCCGTTGGCAGGTGTACACGGCTTATCTAGGAACGTGCAACGCCTTCTTGCGGCCAGCTACAGACCGTTTGAAGCCAACTAGTCTTCATCCCGCATTCTCTCTCCAACACTGTACGCGGTCTATCGAGCATCCGTCCACGTCATTGAGCGGTCTTCACTGAACCGTGTACAACTGCTAGCGCTGCACTTTGGGCGAGTGTCTTCCCCCTTTCCAAGGTACGTAGTATTCTTCGGTACCTCGTGTGTTGGTGGCGATCACGATCATGCACACACCTCTCCACCCTTTTAGCCTTTACTTCGATTTTTATATCTTGATATAGAAAGGTAAGGGAGAGGAGGGGAAAAAACATATCAACATCCCATTTTTTGGCGATCACGGTGGGACGCCTAGTGCCCATCGTGCTTTTGATTGTGTTGACCTGCTTCCTGGTGTGTTTTAGTAAGTTCTTGGCCCTCTTCGGTTTGTCGTGTTCGTCCGCTGCTATTTTCTATTCCCAGAGTTCTACGCGGTTCTTTTAGGACCGTTTAAAGGTTCCAGCGGTCGGTCGATAGACCGTACTATCTCAGGTCCATCTCTACTTCCATCTTCATGAGCTTATTATTTTTTATGATCTACTTCGGGCCATGTATATTTGTCTACGGTCTGTCGATAGACCGTTCACGGCAGTTTCAGGTACGTTCTTGCCATTTGTTCTTCTGTGGGTTTGTCATTGTCAACGGTCCTCTTCTGACCATGTATAAGTTTGCACGGACCTATAATAGACCATGCAAGTCTACTTTGCATGCATTTCTGCGTTCCATATTTCTGTGAGCCTGTTCAGTTCCACGGTCATATAAGGGCCATTCTACAAGTTTGGCGGACGATCGACAGACCGCGCAGTTCCCTCAGGTACGCATAGATCTTAAACATTTCATTCCATTTCAGCTCTGTGCTTTTATTATTTTTATTGCTCCCTGTTACCGAACGGTCCTTCCTAGGGCCGTCTACACTCCCCGAGCGGTCTCCCATCAGACCGCGTTCTTGCTACAGTGCACCCCGAGGCTGATAGTTGTGTGTTATTTCATATCGTTTCATATTCATTTTGGGTGCCTCTTATCTCCCCCTAGTTGCTATGTATCATTGTATTATACTTGCCATATTGATTTGATCATTGTTTGTTAGTTTTAGGCTAGACTTTGCATGCACTCCGGTGCACATAGGTCCATGCATTTTTATCATATTGTAGTTGCATTCCTACTTTGGTAGGGGATCCTCTCGTCTCCATATTCCTTGGAGCCGACTAGGTGACCTTACCCGGGACCTCTGTAGGTCTCCGTGAGCCATGGATTCCCACACGGACGCCGGGCCGGTTGTACCTTTCCACCCCGTAGCTTTGCATGTTGCATACGTTGTGAGGGATTCACCTTAGTCAAACCCCAAAGCTTGGACCTTATTCCCAATAGGTTTCCTATCTGGAAAAAATTAATCTTAATTCGAATCATTAAAAGGCTCACCAGAACTTTGAGAAAAATAAAAAAAATTAACGATCATATCAACTTGTTTGATCTTGGTTGGACTCCCCCACACCCCTATTGTTTGTTTGGGCTTGTCTAGGCCCGTTTGTGTTGTTTTGTGTTGCATTCCCCATCATCTATAGAGTTCTGTTGTTAGGCCCATTTAGGCTATCCCACTCCCTGTGTTTGTTTGCTTAGTTTCATTGTCCTAGGTTTGCTTCCCTCATTGTATTCCCCTTATTCTCACTGTATAACATCTCCATTTTCCTCATGGAGCATTCTTCCCCTATGCATTATCCCTCTTCTTCCCCATCTTCCTATCCCCGCGTAGATTCCTCTTCCCACGCAGGCCCATCTCCTCATTCACCTAACGGGCCGTATTCCTTTAATGGGTCCCCTTCCTTTAACGGGCCCCCTTTCTTTAATGGGCCTACTCCTTTTAACGGGCCCTCTTCTTCCACCTATGTTGTTGCTAGCCCGATGGGTCCTTATTCCTATGATCCTTCTAGGCCCACGCATACTTCTACTCCTGGGATGGGCCTCTCTTCTTCTCAGGCCGGATCCCCTTATTCGACCCATTACCATAATCTTGGCCCGAATTCATGCTCTCTTGCTCAAGCAGGCCTGCATCCTTCTCGAGCTATCCCCATCGAGGAGATGATCGCTCAAGCCCAACGCCAGCTTGATGAACTACAACGTCAAATCGATACTCAAACTTCTTTGAGTGTCCCATTCGCATTCCAAGGTCTTCATCTTCCACCACGTTCACAGATTCCCACATATCGCCGCTATGGTGGAGTAGGTGACCCCTATGTGCACTTGAATGAGTTTTTGTATGAGTCGGCCCAATTCCAGCATGACCAGCACTTGATGGCCTATTTGTTTGGATTGTCACTAGAGGGCCCAGCTCGGGATTGGTTCTTTTCATTGCCGCAAGAGCAAGTAGTGAATTTTCAAGTTGTACAAGAGAAATTCATTCAGCAGCATCAAGACCAGGTTGGGCCCAAGTACTCTATGGTTGATCTGGCCCATGAGAAGATGAAGCCCGACGAGGAGTTCTCAACCCTTGCCGACCGCTGGCGTCACTTGGCCGCTCAAGTCCCGGGGCATATTCCGGAGGGAGAGCAAATCAAAATGATCATTTCTAATGCAACCCCCGAGTACCGCTTTATCTTAGCCTTGAATGATATCACCTCCTAGAAACATCTTTACAGTCGAGCCCGCTTCATTCGCCAACAATTCCTAAGTTCCCTTGACCCCGAGTCTCCCTCACCTCCTACACCCACATACGCCTCCCATCCGTCATCCTCCACGAGTCAGCCTCCCACTTCCACATACCCATATATCTCCCCTTATCAACCCTCCACGAGTCAACTTACCGCCTTCCATAGTCAGCCCTCTACTTCTTTATACCCGCATAAACTCCCACCTTCGGTCAAGGGAATTCTACACCCTGAGCAGGTAGATGCCATCCACTATATCCCCGCTCCATACAAACCTTCACTAAGTCCATCCGCTAGCCCTGCGTCTCTACCTACACAGTCACCCTTACCTACGCAACCCCCACAACCATCTCCACTATCCTCCCATACCCCTCAGCATCCACTATGCCCGAAGCGGGCTCCTCATCCTCCTCCATTGCCGGAGTGTTTCACCGATATTTTTGGAGCTTTGATGGCCACTCACGCATTGCAGCTCTCTCTAGTTATGCCTTGCCAACTCACGGTTGGAAATTTGTTCGATTTCTGTGATTTTCATCGTCAGCAGGGGCATTTGGTCGAAGATTGCCCCGAGTTTCAGGAATTTGTTTATGGTTTGGAAGACAAGAAGATGATTGATTTGGCTATCGTGCATGAAGTTATTTTAGATCTTCGCAGCAAGTAACAATAGTAGCAAGTGCCGCCTAGGCAGCCGTCTCCACTACAAGGCCAGGGGCACCCCTGTGGTTCTTTAATCAATGAAGCATCCGCTCCGTCTTCTACTTCACCTACCCCATTACCCTCTCCTCCACCCTCTCCTACCCCATCTCCTCTATCTACCCAAGCCTCTGCTCAGGCAAGTGTCTCTACTTCTTCTACTCCCGTTTCCACCACCGCTCCTACCCCCAACGCCGCTCGACGCATCGTGTCGATACGTCAACGGCGGGTGCCACGAACTGCCACTTCTTCCGCCTCACCGCTTTCTCCGCCTCCATTAACCATATCACCCTCTCTGCCATCTCCATTACCCCCATTACCATCACCATCGCCTTCTCTCCCAAAGGTCCCTATTCTACCTCCATCACCTCCACCACCTTTGCTACCCCTTTCGCTATCGTTGTACGAACCTGAGCAGGCCAAGCCCACACATATACCTCCACATTTGCCTTTGCCTCCACCAGAGCCTGTCATCACCGCTACCCCTCCGTCACCGGCATTACCGCTCCCAACTCCTTCTAAACCTCTTTCCTCTACCCCTTCTCTATCACTTTCCACCCCACGGAGCGAGCGTTTATTACCTTTGGTGCCCTTGGGTCTAGTCCCCAGGGAGATGATAAGCCGAGCCAGGCTTTGATTGTGCATTCCAAGATTCATGATTTCATTTGCCGCATGCCGGTCCGAGTTCTGGTCCCTAGCTATTTTAGGGATGAGGAGCCTACACTTTTGAAGACGGTTACCAAGGGAAGCTCCTTAGCGCTAGTGCCAGTTTCTTCTCGAGTGAGGCCGATAGCAGTCTCACTGTTTGCCAGAGGATCGACTACTGACGCAGTTATCTCCTCTCACTCGATTGCTATTCAATTCACTGGCCAGGTGGGATTCTCCACTCAGATTGTGCTAACCCATACGGCCGCCAAGAGCCTGCTAAGTTCCATCTTCAAGGGGCAGTTGGTCGTATTTTCAAGATTATCTAGGGGCATTCTATACATGTTATGTAATCTCCCTCGGTTCATTGGCGAGATGGCCACGTCAACACCGCGCATTACCCTCCCTGAGTATCGTCCTACACTTTTGGTAAGGGAGTTATGCTTCATGCCCAACTACCAAGTGGAGATGCCAAATCTCATGCTTCTGGTGCCAAGCAACAAAACTCCACTGCTTTCTGATGTTCATCCTGAGGAGTTGGTTATTCAGGAATGTCCGCCCATGGTTAGTGCTGCATGTCTAGGGGCAATCGCCCCGATAAAACTACATATTCATAATCGGGTCAGGCCATCTGCCAGGTGGGCTCGTTATTTGAGAAGACATGGCAGGTCAAGAAGCTTGAAGGCCCGGGTCCGCGCCAGGCGGATTTGTTTCAAGGAGATTCCCACTAAGAAGAGGCGACGGCGTAAGTTCAGGGGCCGTCCGCCGTGCACTCGGGGGTCCACTCCACCTGATGCTGATTCCCCTCATTCATCATTTCTCTTGCTCAGTTCCTATCCTTGGGTGGTGTACCTTCCATCACTTGATCACCTTTCTACCATCTTCTCCTATCCTCACCATTCTAGGTCTCAGCCTATGTCCTCCTTTTCTCCAGATCGAAGGACTTCTTCCAATTTTCCTCCCCAGGTATGTCTGGATTCCACTTCTCATTCATTTTCCCTGACCCTATCGGGGGATTCTCATGCTTATTCCCCGACCTTGTCGAGTGATTTTTCTAATCCTTCCCCGATCGTGTCAGGCAATTACCCTTTTCTTTCCCCGACCATGCTGGGTGATCTTCATTCCTTTTCCCCGACCTTGTCGGGCGATCACGCTACTTCTTCACCACCTTTGGCGGGTGACTCTCGTTCCTTTTCTCTGACCACGTCAGATGATTTTCCTTCTCATCTTCCTACTCATTCCCCCTCATCCTTTCGGGGTTCTTACCCTTTTTCTTGCTATTTTCGAGGCTTTAGTCTGCTTTGATCCTAGCTGATCTGGTTTATTCTGCATCTGGTTCCTTGTTATCGGGGTCTCTATGCCTTAACGAGGGAGTTCTAGCCCTCGTCTCTCTTCCTTTTTATCCTTATTCGTCCAGTTTGGTGTCTGCCACTCCTCCGTGTAGAGGAATCATCGATCCTTTGCTGTCCTCTCCCACTTTGTCCTGTCAAGCAAGGAATGCAAAGCTCGTGCTGTTCAAGGCACGACGGTCAAGATCGCTTCAGGATACTATTTTTCACACTATGAATTTGTAAGGTATCTTTATTTTGTGCAAGAATATGCTTTCATTTTCATTATTCTATTATTATGCGTGCGCATTGTTATAATGTTGGTTCCTCAACATGGTTAAGTGACTTTTAGAAATTTGTATAGTTAAGTTTAGATCAAAATGAGTTCGCTTCTGCAGCATTCTTAGGCTGGTGATAGCTCCGTGCTGGGAGTCTGATTTCTTTCTCCGATTGTTAAGGGTGACCTTTTAGCATGGGTTTTCACACACCACACGGCAAGCCATAGCCGATCTCTCTGAGTAACACCGTTGCTACTTTGGCCATACTATGGGTATGCACAAAGGTCTTTTCTTTTCTCTGCTCGGCCAAATGCAAGGGGCAAGAGATTGATGGATGAGATGACCAACCTATGCGCTCCCCAATACGGGAGAGGTCTCAAATAGGGGCAGTCTTGACCCTCAAAAGTGAGCTTTCATGTAAAATCTGGCCAATAAGGACTCCCAACATGAGAAAATAATTCAATACAAAATTATGATTGGAAGGCATAACAAGAGTGGCAGTACAGTTCCCCACGGGACGTCATGAGCCCGGTCGCATGCATGCCTGAAAAATATGGATCCGAAAATCAAAGACACAAAGCCCCGACGCAACAAATTGTATCTTTGAGGGGTAGTGCCCTGGAAGGATTTCAAATCCTGATGTTTCTCATCCTGCATAAAGCTTGTGTCCAATTTTTCTTCTACTTCTCCCTCTTTAGCTGGGTTGTATCCCGGGTATGGCCTTAGTAGGGGCACCGTTCTTTAGAGGCGGTTGATTGTGGCGAGCCACCCTCACTTGCACGCCCTGCTTAAGGGAAGCCTTTACAAGAGAGGTAGGAACGACGATCCTTGGCCAATAGTTTAAGCCCGTCTCTAGGTGCTGTAGATAGCTTTGTAAAATTCCAAAAAAAATGAAATACTTCAAAATTCCAAAAAAAATGAAATACTTCAAAATTCTAAAAAAATGAAATATTTTAAAATCCAAAAAAAATCAAATACTTCGAAAAAAATCAAATATTTTCAAAAATCCAAAAAAAATCATAAAAATTCAAATTTTCAAAAATATTTGTTCCTTTTTATCTATTTATTTTGAGGATGGATATGATTTATTTGCTAAGTGTGCAGGTCGTAGGTGTTCAAGCTTCCTGGTTCTATCGTATTGCTCTGCCTCCCGTTCATGCTTTTCTGATCTGTCCCCTCTTTCTTCAAGCTTGTCCCTCGATCTGTTCCGAAGCTCATGTCCTTCTCATGCTTTGCTTTGCTCAGCTTGTGATCATATCTTCATGAGAGAGGGCTCTTTGCCTCACTGTTGTGAACCCGGCGATTCTGCTTCGTCAGATTTTGGGTTTGATTGAAGAGCATATTTTGTCATTTCCCGTGTTGTCCCCTTGTGGTCATCGTCCAGGTATTTTATCCCCTAGGGTCATCTCATACATATTATAGTTCCGCGTGTTGCCTCGTTCCGCTATATGTTGCATATGTCCTCGTCCCACTTGTGGTTGTTTCACATGCGTTATGTCTCCCCTTTGCTGTCTTAGACGTCCTTGTCCTACGTATTTCTGTCCCGCTACATATGGCTTCATTCTGCATGGTGTGTTGTCCCGCCGTGTGCTACCGTGCCCCCCATTTTCTCCATTCTCATGCTTGTTGTTTGTTTATGTGGTGCTTCACATGTATTGCTTACTCGTTCATTCTTCATTATGTTATTTGTTTTTTCGTTCATTTGGTCGTTATGTTTTCATTCTGTTCATGATTGCTTATTCATGTTGTCGGTTGTCTTATGATAAAAATCCATAAAAATTAGAAATAAAAAAATCTAAAAATATCGTTTCGCATGCACAAGTAAGTCAAGTATGGCTCTCTACCCCTTCTCATCAATGCATTATTATATGGTATTATGTTATATTATCTCGAGAACCAGTTGATCATTTACATGTTTCAGAATCTGATGTTCCCCTATAACAAAAACGATGATGATCTAGGTTCATGTGTTTAATCATCGGATAGGCCGTTAGGTTGGGAAAATTGGGGGACGACGGTTCTATCTCGTACGTAGTGGTTGCAGATAGTGTCCTGACCCTAGTTGTTCCAGTCTAGCAATACTATTCTCGAGTATTTTCTATTTTATGGCTTGCTTTGCATTCATTTTAATGATTTCTTTTATTTTAGCCCAGCATGCATCATATGCATCTTTTTAAGCATTCATGACCCATGGTCTGTCTGGATGTGTCTTGTTAGTGATGGATGATTGTGCGTTCATGGTTTTTGGGTAAGAGAAGCCATTCCACTCAAAGTTGGAGGGTTTTTTCTGGTCTATTCACCTTGTTTGGTTGACTAAGAGTCCCGGTCCGAAGTTTTAGTTTACCCTTTTACTTTTTTTCACTGCTTGCTTCGATCTCCTCATTGGTCTGAGGGATTGTGTCCCCCATGAGGTTGGTCATGTGTTTTCCTTTTTGTTTAGTTAGTTTCTCCAGACTGGTGTCGTTTTGGTCTAACTATTCCTTGTGTTTGATTCGGAGTTTTCCAGAAAATTCCTATCGCTCGTTGGCGAAAAAAATGGGTGTCTTTTGCCTTAACGCCCGCTTTTCAGTCCGCTCCGCGTCATTTCCGCTTCATCTCCATGTTCCATTTCGCTTTCGCTTCACCTCCGCTCGCTCCCCTGCAAAGAGGACGTTAAGGAGGGGCATCTGTTGACACCCATTTTTTACCTATGAGTTGGGTCATTCGTCTTACCATCAAGTTTGATGTCTCAAGTTCTCCATTACTCATTGGGCCATTTCCAGGCACATCTTTGAGCTTATTCTATAGGCATCTCCCTCCCTGGCTAGGTATGCTCTTGGAATCAGGCTTAATGGGCAATGATCTCACTTGGTCTGCAGGGTAAATGGGCTCGTTTTTCCCCTTTTATTAATTTCAAATGCCCAGCCTGTACGCGGTCTAGCGATGGACCGTGCAGTGGCGGAGCGGTCCTTTTGGAGACCGTTTACATACTCTAAGCGATTTATTGGATATTTACTTCATTTTCCTGAATTTTCACCGACAAGCCTTTGCATGGTCTGAGTTCAGCCATTTACTCCCCTTAAACGGCCTATCTTTAGACCGTTCAGCTCCCAGAGTCCTAAGTCGGTTGATTTTTTAGATAATTATCTATTTATCCTATTTTATTAGATTTATCACCGACACGTTTTGCACAGCCTAGCATTGACCGTGCCATTTATTGAGTGGTCTAGCATTAGACCGTTTTATCCTAAAGTGTCCAGCGCCGTGATAGCCGGTCGGTTTGATGGGATAATTGGATAATTTAATGATTTATCTATTTACCACTGACAGTGGTAGGCGGTCTAGCAATGGACCGTGTACTAGGCTGCGCGGCCTATCGAACGACCGTGTAACAGGTCTGTCACGTCCCGAGCCTTTCTTACAGCGGAATACTAACTCGAGGAGCGCGGACAGCCGGCATGGTAAGCCTCTTGCAAGCAAGAATGATCAGAGCGCAAGACAATCACACACATAAATGCAATTGCACAATATTTACTCAAACTCCAACTTTATTTCATAATAATCAAGTATTCAAATACAACCACTAATTCAACTTATTCCAATCTATCAGACTCAAGAAATAGGAAAATTACATAGACTCAATCTAAACAATGTAGACCTTCCTAAGTCTTCACTCTCATCTTGACAATACCTTCATTCGCTCTCGGACCCGCTACTTGTATAACCCGAATCCGAATTCGAATCACTTCCATCTCCTGAAAAGATTGGAAATAGGTAATGAGCACACTTACCCAGTAGGTATCTTCGCATCAACATGAAGACACTATTAAAGTAATTAACAATTTAGCTCTAAAGAATAAGGTAAAAATCATGCTAATGCGATCAATCACGCGATTAAACCAAAGTAACAAGACGATCAAGTAAGTTAGAATGAGAGCAAGTACGAACTAGCAAGAATGTAACAAGAACATGATATTGGCCTTTCATGAACGAGAATGTATCGAGAATGTACTAGCAAGTCACATAATCATCACTCTAGTATCTTTTGCTGATGAGCAAGTACTTCTTGAATTTTTGTGGAATATTAAGCAAGAAAGTCATGTACAAGAATGTCATGTCATGCCGTATTGTGGATTTTCACTTATTTATAGAGAAAGTACTCCCAGCGCAATGCGACGCCAGTAACATCATACCCCATGGTTTATAATAGTATGTTTTCGACAATCAGCCGAGGGGACTAGCATAGAGCCCTTGAACACAATCAGTGCTCGATCGCATCTTCAAGTATAAATCAAACTTTTTCCATGCATGTAACAATAAAGTATGGCCAAGAATGTAATAAGTTCAATAAGCTCATGATAACAATAATTCAATGAATGAATGCTTTAATAAGAATCATGAGAAATCAAGAATGACATAAGCAAGGTTATGCTTATGGAAATAAATCGGCAGCATAACGATACATTCTTTATTTTCCATTCATTATTTTAAGTTTCTTGATCAATATGATAAGTTCTAGATCATCAATAGTCCATCTAGAAATCTTGGAATATCAACCCTTGGTCCACCTTGGGTTAAAATACTCAAGCAGTGTGACGGTCGTGTACTGAGCCGTTACATGATGTGACGCTCCAATATTGGGCCGTTACATTAGTCTGAATCCTGAACCAAGAAATCAGACTCAGTTGAATGTGACGGTCGTATATTGGGCCGTTACTTGTGCCTGACGGTCCAACATAGAGCCGTTACATTACTGATAACCAAAAACATTGATAGTGTAATCTAATCAATGGGCTTTAATGGTACAACCAACTCGGCGTCCTAGTGGGAATCCCAGGCTCGCGAAGAATTACGGAGGCCTTGAAACGAGATTTCCTAGTCCATTGGAAGGAATGTCCAATAGAGAGGTCCTCATGTCCAAAAATAATGTTCCTATAGTGCAATGTGAACTAATGGACAACATACCGGAATATGCGCCATATACTTAAAGAAATGACTCTATTGATAAAGAGAATGTGTAATGATGTGAAACCATGAGAAAATTCCGTCAATACAACATTTGGAAAATCATCATTTAAATACAAAATTATAGAATTTTGGCACATGAAATTAACATAACTTAAAATAACCTAAGACACATTAATCATACAATTTGATTATGAATCAGTAACTAAACTTGAAGTCATGATAACAGGTCCAACTTAGCTATCTAAGCTTATTTATAAGTAAACTTAACTGGTTATTATTCTGCCTTGGGCTGGCAGAACACAGGGGTCTGACGGTCTAGGATAGGTGCGTTACAGTGTTTGTGATGGTTTATCAAGGAGCCGTTACAGTGGTGTAACGCTCCTGCTAGGGTGCGTCAGAGATAATAGAACAATAAAACATAACATGGTGTGACAGTCTATCGTAAGGCCGTTACATTCATGTGACGGTCTTACGTTGGTGCGTCAGAGAATCTGCTGGCAGTAAACTAAGTAAAGGTTTATGAAAACATAACATGCCTGGAAATCAAAATACTACCATTGTCCTAGTCATGATAACGAAGTATAGGCCAACTATATGCATGGGTTTAGTGAATAGACAGGATAATATCTTTTAATTTCCATTTAGGGCTAAGAGATGCATGAATGTATAGAACAATTAGATCATGAAATTCTTAGTCTAGAATGCATGAAATCAAGCACAACTAGAGGGCTTTTATTCATAACAAGTTGTTTTTGTGAATCATGAGATAACCTACCTCTTCTAAAACCTTTAAACTTTGAATTTGATGCTAGGTGCTACCCTTAGTCCCTTGTACTTCTTGTGATAAATCAGCAACTTCAATCTGCTCTATTTCCTCAGCCTCTTGACCTAAGGATGTGAAATTTTGAGGGAAAGAAGATGAAACTATTGGGAACAAAAAGTTCTAAAGGATTGAACTCTAATTACCTAATTTAAACGTCCTAATCTCTGGATCTTCAGGGAACTTGCGTTCAGATTCCTGGGTTGCTAAGATTGAATCAGCAACTTTGGAAGCTTCTATCTCCTTGGTTGCTTGATCTCCTAGAACGAAATTTGGAGAGCTATTAGTCTAATGTATTATAAATAAAAAGTCGTAAGGAACTTACTCGAAATTATGACTCCTTACCTTGATTCTTCACGAGCCAAAAGTAAGGGTCGCTCAGTTCAGAACTAGGGCTTATTTATCGGGTTTTGAAGATTAGATCGATTCTAGAGTCCTTAATTTGCCAGAACCTAATCCTTAAGAGTCCTTAGTAATGTTATAAGCTCTCCCAAGTCGATCTCTTGTAGATAAGATCATAAAGTTCTAATCTTTTTGTTCGTTCTTCCGTTCACGGAACTAACAGAGTGTAACGCATCCAGCCTGGTGCGTTACAGGGCTGTGGCGGTCGCCCGATAGACCGTTACATTCAACGTGTATAGAGTTTCAATTTCATAAAACTCTTTTATTTGTTTATCCACATAATTATCTTATATAAATAGTATTTATCCTTAAAATACGTGAATAAGCTAATTACCCTTCTAGAATATGGGCCAAACTTGATGGACTTGATCCATTAACCTTTTGGATTATCTTTAAATAGGCTAGGTTAATTATTTAACATAATTGGGCCTTATAATGACTTATTGATCTAATATTCTATTTATTAATTTATTTAGGCCTTTATAAATTCTAGAGAATAATTAAATATTCCTAAAATAATTTATAAAAATTCTGGGGTCTTACACCCTCTCCCACTTAAGAGAATTTGGTCCCCAAATTTAATATATGGATTTCGGAGAGTGCACTTATAGTTAAATAATTCTAGAAATCTTTTCTACATGGCTGTTTCGGTTTCCCAAGTTGCTTCATATGGCCATATTTTCTTCCATTGAATCTTGACCATAGGAATAACTTTATTTCTTAGTTGACGCACTTCCCGTTTCAGAATCTTTATTGGCTTTTGTTCGAACGTCATATCCTTCTGAATCTCCAGATTGTCATAAGTGATAATATGGTCAGGATCATATACATACTTCTTTAGCATAGAGACGTGAAATACGTCATGAACTCCTGCTAATTGTGGAGGTAAAGCCAGTTTGTAAGCCACTTCACCAATCCGTTCAAGAATTTCAAATGGGCCAATAAATCTTGGAGTTAGTTTTCCTTTAATGCCAAATCTTCGAATACTACGACCTGGAGAAATCTTTAAATATACATGATCTCCTACCTGAAACTCCAAGTCACGTCTTCGATTGTCAGCATAAGACTTTTACCTATCTTGTGTCATTTTCATTCTTTCTTGAATGAGCTTGATCTTCTCTGTAGAATCCCTGATGAGATCGGGGCCTAGAAATTACTTTTTCCCTATTTCATTCCAACATATTGGTGATCGACAGCTTTTTCCATATAAGGCTTCAAAAGGTGTCATTCGTATGCTAGCATGATAGCTATTGTTGTATGCAAACTCTACTAGAGGCAAGTGATCATACCAACTACCTCCAAAGTCGATAGCACAAGCCCTGAGCATATCTTCTACTACCTGATTCATTTTTTCCGTTTGACCATCTGTTTATGGATGAAAAGCTGTGCTGAAATTCAATCTAGTCCCTAGTGAATGTTGTAGACACTTCCAGAATTATGATGTGAATCGAGGATCTCTATCAGATATAATAGTGACTGGGACACCATGTAGTTTAACAATCTCCTTTATGTATAATGCTGCTAGAATATCCACAGACCATCGACTCTTTATTGGTATGAAGTGTGTGGATTTAGTCAATCGGTCTATGATTACCCATATTCCATCGTGTCCACCTCTTGTCTTAGGTAAACCTATAAAATAGTCCATCCCTATACTCTCCCATTTCTATTCGAGAATACTCAAGGGGTGTAATTTACCTGCGAGTCTAAAATGTTCTGCTTTTACTTGTTGGCAGGTGAGACAACGGGACACGAAATTAGCTATCACTCTCTTCATATTGGGCCACCAAAAATTTCTTTTGAGATCTTGATACATCTTTGTTCCTTCTGGATGAATTGTGTATTTGGAATTATGCGCTTCATCTAGGATTAGTTTCTTCGTAGCCTCATGATCTGGTACACATATTCGGCCCTTAAATAACAATCTTCCGTCATTGGAAATAGAAAAATCTGGCCTTTGTTCAATATTGGCTTTAATTTCCAGTAATATAGGATCATCATTTTACAGCTTGACCAGATCTTCTATCAATGTAGGTTGAGCTCGGATATTAGCTATGAAACAATCTTCTTCCTTTATGTCAATATCTAAGTTCAACTGAGTAAATTGAGGAACAAGGTTAGTTACACTTATCATAAGACTTGATAGCATATCCATTGGTTTTCTGCTAAGTGCATCTGCTACAGCATTAGCCTTGCCAGGATGATATTGAATAGCAAAATCAAAGTCCTTGAGATATTCTAACCACCTCCTCTGCCTCATGTTAAGCTCCTTTTGAGAGAATAAATATTTCAAGCTTTTGTGATCCGAGTAGACCGTGAACTTTTCTCCATAAAGATAATGACACCAAATTTTCAAGGTAAAAATAACTGTTGCCAATTCTAAATCATGTACGGGATAGTTTTTCTCGTGACGTTTCAATTATCTTGAAGAATAACATATTACTTTTCCATTCTGCATGAGAATGCATCCTAAGCCAATGCCAGATGCATCCGTATACACTTCGAATCCACCACCTTCCATCGGTAGTGATAGAATAGGAGCTGTGGTAAGATGATTCTTAAGAGTTTGGAAACTCTTCTCACATTCCTCTGACCAGACAAAAGGATTTTCTTTTCTTGTGAGTCTAGTTAAAGGAACTGCTATCTTTGAGAAGTCCTTAATGAATCTTCTATAATAACCAGCTAGACCCAGAAAGCTTCTTACTTCTGATACAGTCGTTGGCCGGATCCAATTTCTAACATCTTCTACCTTAGAAGGATCCACAGCAATACCTTCTTTTGAAATAATGTGGCCTAGGAATGAGACTTCCTCGCACCATAATTCACACTTATTGAGTTTGACATAAAGCTTGTGTTCTCTAAGTGTTTGTAAAGCTATTTTCAAATATTGTTCATGTTCCTCTTTTGTCTTGGAATATATCAAGATATCATCAATGAGCGATGAACTGGTCCAGATATGGCTGGAAGACATTGTTCATAAGTTGCATGAATGTTGCTGGGGCATTAGTTAACCCAAACGGCATCACTACGAATTCATAGTGGCCATAACGACTTCGAAAAGCAGATTTATAAATGTCCTCTTTTTTAATTCTAAGCTGATGATAACCTGATCTGAGGTCTATCTTAGAGAAATATTCTGCTCCTAAAAGTTGATCGAAGAGCTCATCAATACGCGGTAATGGATACTTGTTTTTAATTGTAAACTGATTCAGTTGTCGGTAATCGATGCATAGCCTGAGAGAACCATCCTTCTTTTTGACAAATAGGACAGGCACACCCCATGGGGATGTGCTAGGTCTGATGAAGCCCTTATCCAGAAGTTCCTGCAACTGCTTCTTCAATTCCTTAAGCTCTGTGGAGGACATCCTGTAAGGGGCTATAGAAACAGGTGCTGCTCCTAGAATGAGTTCAATAGTGAAGTTCACTTCCCTCTCGGGCGGTAAACTGGGTAATTCAGATGGAAACATGTCTGGGAACTCATTTACAATAGGGATGTCCGCTAAGATAATCTCCTTGGATTCGGCAACAATGACAGAAGAAAGAAAAGCTTCACATCCTTGCGAGATAAGTTTGCAAGCGTGAAGAGAAGATATCATAGTATGATGCTTCTTGTACTTGATGCCAAGAAAAGAGAATCTCGGAAGACTGGGCTTTCGAAAGGATATAATCCTATTTCGGCAATTGATATAAGCGTCATGATCTACAAGCCAATCTACCCCTAAAATGGCATCATAACCTTTCATGTTAAGGCATACTAAGTTTGCGGGGAGATTGTGACCCTCTACTATCACTTCTCTATCAGGATAATAGTCGGTAAGCTTTGTTCCAGAACCTAAGGGTGTGGAAATAGCAAGATCTGAAGGTAAGGGAACTGATGCGATTGGTAATGTTTTAGCAAAAGTAGTGGAGATAAAAGAATGAGAGGCACCAGTATCAAATAGCACAAATGCAGGATGAGAACAGATTTGAAGAGTACCTTCTATAAGCACATCATCCCTGGGCGCTTCCTCTTCTTCTAGAACAGCATTGAGGCGAGCCTACCTCCTGCGTCCATTACCAGATGACTGGTCCTTCATAAGGGGGCATTCCGGCATGTGATGCTCCCTGCTTCCACAACGTAAACAAGCGCCAAGGCGCTTCCAACACTCCTCAGCCGAATGGCCGAATTTTTCACAAAATGTGCAAGCCGTGGCAACCTGCTCCTTCTCCTCCTTAACTTTCTTTTGCTTATGGGAACTTCCACCATTCTCATTCCTAGATCTCTTCTTACTATCACGGCTCTTGTAAGGCTCCGTGAAGCTGAACTTTTATTTCTTATAACGCCGATCTGAGCATCGGCTTGATTCTTCTCCTTTCCCTTTCAATTTTTTGACCTTCTCTAAGGTCCTTTCACATAAATACGCTCGCTGAACCATCTCTGCATAATTACAGATGTTTTGGATCCCGAGCTGCTAGATGAAACCGAGACGTAACCCGTCCATAAACCGATTCACCTTTAATAAATTGGTACTGATTAGATGTGATGCATACGGTGCTAGCCTTTAGAATTGCAGTTCATATTTGGCAACCGTCATTATTCCTTGCCGAAGAGTGGCGAACTCCATAGCCTTTCGTTCCTTTACGTGCTCCGAAAAGTACTTGGCACGGAATAGGGTAAGAAAACCGTCCCATGTATGAGGTGCATCAGCCAGAGGTGCCGGAACCGACTTCCACCATGTGCGAGCATCTTTGTTAAGTTGAAAGGTTGCGAGACGCACCTTCTCCTGGTCGGTGCATTGGATAACATCAAATATACGATTCATTTCATCTATCCAATTTTCTGCCTCATCTTGATTAGAAGAACCATAGAATAGCAGAGGATTTACACTCCGAAAATTGCGATGTAGGTCACCGGCCCTTGCCCCCGCGCCACCTTGCGCTATGGTTTGTAATGTCTGAGTAAGGTCGGCAACTGTTTGTTGCATGACATCCCAATCTACACGATGAGCCATTCATAAGATAAGGTACCTGAGAGAAAATAACAACTTGTTATTTCTCATGAAATTGGAATGAAAAAAAATCAATCTTAAAGCTAATTAATTATCTTATCCCGGGCTCTACCCAATTCTCACATGGGTATGAAAATTTCTTCCTTAGTTCATAGGTAGGGGTCCTTAAACCTTGGACTTTTCCTATGGCATGACTCTTCTTCCTAAGTCCTGAGACTTAGGCTCTGCTACCAACTTAACTGTCACACCCCGAGCGTTTATTACAGCGGAAGACTAACTCGGGGAGCGCGGACAGTCGGCATCGTAAGCCTCTTACAAGCAAGAATGATCAGAGCGCAAGACAATCACACACATAAATGCAATTACACAATATTTACTCAAACTCTAACTTTATTTCATAATAATCAAGTATTCAAATACAACCACTAATTCAACTTATTCCAATCTATCAGACTCAAGAAATAGGAAAATTACATAGACTCAATCTAAACAATATAGACCTTCCTAAGTCTTCACTCTTATCTTGACAATACTTGCATTCGCTCTCGGACCCGCTACTTGTATAACCCGAATCCGAATTCGAATCACTTCCATCTCCGGAAAAGATTGGAAATAGGTAATGGGCACACTTGTCCAGTAGGTATCTTCGCATCAACATGAAGGCACTATTAAAGTAATTAACAATTTAGCTCTAAAGAATAAGGTAAAAATCATGCTAATGCGATCAATCACGCGATTAAACCAAAGTAACAAGACGATCAAGTAAGTTAGAATGAGAGCAAGTACAAACTAGCAAGAATGTAACAAGAACATGATATTGGCCTTTCATGAACAAGAATGTATCGAGAATGTACTAGCAAGCCACATAATCATCACTCTAGTATCTTTTGCTGATGAGCAAGTACTTCGTGAATTTTTATGGAATATCAAGCACGAAAGTCATGTACAAGAATGTCATGTCATGCTGTATTGTGGATTTTCACTTATTTATAGAGAAAGTACTCCCAGCGCAATGCGACGCCAGTAACATCATACCCCATGGTTTATAATAGTATGTTTTTGACAATCAGCCGAGGGGACTAGCATAGAGCCCTTGAACACAATCAGTGCTCGATCGCATCTTCAAGTATAAATCAAACTTTTTCCATGCATGTAACAATAAAGTATGGCCAAGAATGTAATAAGTTCAATAAGCTCATGATAACAATAATTCAATGAATGAATGCTTTAATAAGAATCCTGAGAAATCAAGAATGACATAAGCAAGGTTATGCTTATGGAAATAAATTGGCAGCATAACAGTACATTCTTTATTTTCCATTCATTATTTTAGGTTTCTTGATCAATATGAAAAGTTCTAGATCATCAATAGTCCATCTAGAAACCTTGGAATATCAACCCTTGGTCTACCGTAGGTTAAAATACTCACGCAGTGTGACGGTCGTGTACTGGGCCGTTACATGATGTGACGCTCCAGTATTGGGCCGTTACATTAGTCTGAATCCTGAACCAAGAAATCGGACTCAGTTGAATGTGACGGTCGTATATTGGGCCGTTACTTGTGCCTGACGGTCCAACATAGAGCCGTTACATTACTGATAACCAAAAATATCGATAGTGTAATCTAATCAATGGGCTTTAATGGTACAACCAACTCGACGTCCTAGTGGGAATCCCAGGCTCGCGGAGAATTACGGAGGCCTTGAAACGAGATTTCCTAGTCCATTGAAAAGAATATCCAATAAAGAGGTCCTCATGTCCAAGAATAATGTTCCTATAGTGCAATGTGAACTAATGGACAACATACCGGAATATGCGCCATATACTTAAAGAAATGACTCTATTGATAAAAAGAATGTGTAACGATGTGAAACCATGAGAAAACTCCGTCAATACAACATTTGGAAAATCATGATTTAAATACAAAACTATAGAATTTTGACACAAGAAATTAACATAACTTATAATAACCTAAGACACATTAATCATACAATTTGATTCTGAATCAGTAACTAAACTTGAAGTCATGATAACATGTCCAACTTAGCTATCTAAGCTTATTTATAAGTAAACTTAACTGGTTATTATTCTGCCTTGGGCTGGCAGAACACAGGGGTCTGACGGTCTAGGATAGGAACGTTACTGTGCTTGTGACGATTTATCGAGGGGCCGTTACAGTGGTGTAACGCTCCTGCTAGGGTGCATCAGAGATAATAGACCAATAAAACACAAACAGGGTGTGACGGTCTATCGTAAGGCCGTTACATTCATGTGACGGTCTTACGTTGGTGCGTCAGAGAATCTGCTGGTAGTAAACTAAGTAAAGGTTTATGAAAACATAACATGTCTAGAAATCAAAATACTACCATTGTCCTAGTCATGATAATGAAGTATAGGCCAAGTATATGCATGGGTTTAGTGAATAGACAGGATAATATCTTTTAATTTCTATTTAGGGCTAAGAGATGCATGAATGTATAGAACTATTAGATCATGAAATTCTTAGTCTAGAATGCATGAAATCAAGCACAACCAGAGGGATTTTATTCCTAACAAGTTATTTTTACCAATCATGAGATAACCTACCTCTTCTAAAACCTTTAAACTTCAAATTTGATGCTAGGTGCTACCCTTAGTCCCTTGTACTTCTTGTGATAAATCAGCAACTTCAATCTGCTCTATTTCCTCAGCCTCTTGACCTAAGGATGTGAAATTTTGAGGGTAAGAAGATGAAACTATTGGGAACAAAAAATTCTAAAGGATTGAACTCTAATTACCTCGTTTAGACGTCCTAATCTCTGGATCTTCAGGGAACTTGCGTTCAGATTCCTGGGTTGCTAAGGTTGAATCAGCAACTTTGGAAGCTTCTATCTCCTTGGTTGCTTGATCTCCTAGCACAAAATTTGGAGAGCTATTAGTCTAATGTATTATAAACAAAAAGTCGTAAGGAACTTACCCAAAATTATGACTCCTTACCTTGATTCTTCACGAGCCAAAAGTAAGGGTCGCTCAGTTCAGAACTAGGTCCTATTTATAGGGTTTGAAGATTAGATCGATTCTAGAGTCTTTAATTTGCCATAACCTAATCCTTAAGAGTCCTTAGTAATGTTATAAGCTCTCCCAAGTCGATCTCTTGTAGATAAGATCCCAAAGTTCTAATCTTTTTGCTCGTTCTTCCTTTCACGGAACTAACAGAGTGTAACGCATCCAGCCTGGTGCGTTACAGGGATGTGGCGGTCGCCCGATAGACCGTTACATTCAACGTGTATAGAGTTTCAATTTCATAAAACTCTTTTATTCGTTTATCCACATAATTATCTTATATAAATAGAATTTATCCTTAAAATACGTGAATAAGCTCATTACCCTTCTTGAATATGGGCCAAACTTGATGGGCTTGGTCCATTAACCTTTTGGATTATCTTTAAATAGGCTAGGTTAATTATTTTACCTAATTGGGCCTTATAATGACTTATTGATCCAATATTCTATTTATTAATTTATTTAGGCTTTTATAAATTCTAGAAAATAATTAAATATTCCTAAAATAATTTATAAAAATTCTGGGGTTCTACAGGGTCGATATCTGTGGACAAGCTAGCTTTTCTCTCTCCACCCATGATTAAATCCCTGACTTCTCCCACCATTTTCTCCATGGAACCTTAACTAAATGGGACCCCGTTTGATCCTGGTGAGAGCTGGTAATATTATCTACAATTTATCTTTTATTATCAGGCCCTAATTTTCAGTGGAAAATCCCATTTCGGGGCTGGACTTTGAGGGGTCTATAAATAGTACCCTTAGTCCAAGCTTGAAAGGGGGGGAGATTCATCGTTCGCAACGAAGTGCTGCTGAATTCTTGAGCGAACTATAGTCAGGGAGGGAGGCTCTCTACGTCCATTTGAGCCTCCGGTTCAGGGAGTAGTGTTTATTTCATGTTTTGGTTTAAGTGTCTAACTTATTCTCTCATCCCTTGCATACTCATTTTCTTTCCCCTTGCATCCACATTTTTCACCATCATTCTCATTTTTCACACCTTCCTATTGCTTTTCACGCCCTATAGGGGTTAAAAATCCAACCCCCAGGTATTCCCCATTCCAATTACATGGGTGTTCTTTCATTCTTTTATAGTTACTACACATTCCAGGATTGATTTGGGCTTTGTTTTCTTGTTGTCTACGTTGTTTTGTAGGTCAGCATGAGCTCAGCACGAGGCCCATCCCCTCTGGCCGGTCAGAAGGGGTGAAGGATCAAATTCCACAACTTGGAGTCTTGCGACATAGCGCGGTCATTTTCCATCCGTTGGCAGGTGTACACGGCTTATCTAGGACCATGGAACGCCTTCTTGCAGCTAGCTACAGACCGTTTGAAGCCAACCAGTCTTCATCCCGCATTCTCTCTCCAGCACTGTACGCGGCCTATCGAGCAGCCATCCACGTCATTGAGCGGTCTTCACTGAACCATGTACAACTGCCAGTGCTACACTTTGGGCGAGTGTCTTCCCCCTTTCCAAGGTACGTAGTATTCTTCGGTACCTCGTGTCTTGGTGGCGATCACGATCATGCACACACCTCTCCACCCTTTTAGCCTTTACTTCGATTTTTATATCTTGATATAGAAAGGTAAGGGAGAGGAAGGGGGAAAACATATCAACAATGGCGTCTAATCAACGTGCACTCTCACGTTAACAGGTGCATGCTACACTTTACTGCTCATAAGAATGATAACTGTTGGTATCCTAAAATGATTTCAAAAGAAAAATCTGAATTTGTAGTGCTCATTGTAGACACGTCAAAATTGACGTTATGTTGATCAAATCTCATGTCATTATATAAACGCCCCAAGTGGACTTCAATATTCCTATAAAATGAAGTTTTTCTATTTTTGTGAGGTTTATGCATTTTTCCTGTATTTTCGTGATTCACGACCTGAAGAAGGGCGTTATTTTCAAAGTAGCGACCTGTCATAGGGCGTTTTCAAAAGAAGAGACGACCATAAGTAAGGGCGTCAATTCCTGGTATTATCCATTAATTTTTGGAATTATCTACTTTCAAAATAAAAAGCATTTTGTGAGTAACGTTCTTCCTCAGGGCGTGTTTTTAATAAACGCCGTTACCTCAGGCGTGTTCCTTTGATTTTTAAACAAAGAAAGTTTTATTTCCAAAATTAAATCCAGGAAGAAACGCCCTTTCCTAGGTCGTGGTTTAAGAAACGTCTCTGTGAGGGTCGTCAATTCATGATTTGACGCCCTGTCCTAAGTCGTGTTTCACTCCAGAGTCCTTCCTTTTTCCATCTTTCCCTCACAGTTCCCTACTATCAATTGGTCTCTTACTCGATCTCAATCCTTCCTTAGATGCCTCATTACCCGTTCTTATCTTACCTTGTTTGATCACATCCGATTGACCATTATATAAGAGGTTCCATATCGATCGTGTAAAAAGTTAAGCACTCAGAGGGTTGAACACCTTGAACCCAGAACATCACGATTGCAAGCAGAGCGTTCTTTCTCCTGTGCTGCATCCTGCTGCTACTGCTTCCAATGCTTCCTCTGCATCCTGGTGTCCTCTGCATCCAATCGGGCTTCATCCGTTCCTCTGCATCCGTTCAACACCTTCACAGTTTCCCTCTACTCTCGTCAGGGAGAGCAGGGCTATATTGTGCTTATCTCGTTTGTGTTCTAAGCATATCATCATCACTGTCATCCCATCATTAGTTTTCTTATTGCATTAAGTATCAACATATCATATCCTTTCCCTAGCTCTCTTCTAGGGGTTTTAAAAAAAACCAAAAAAAGAGGTGCGCACGTTGATATCTTTTCATCGTTTCATGTTAGTTTTGGATTGATACTATAGCACTTTGGCTGATCCCTCTCTCTTCTGCTTGTTTTCATTGTCTTTTTACAAGGTAATCAACTAAGAAGACCCACTTCATCGGCCGGCCGATTGAAGTTGGAGGAGGAAATCCACATCCATCCCGCATCCCAATTTTCACCAGGTACACGCGATCTCCTTTTCTTCTTATTGAGGTAACCCCTCTGGCGATCACAACTCCCCTTAGCACCTCGTGCTTTATTTGATTTATCATCATCTCTCTCCTTATATTTATTGCTTTTATCATGTTATCATCATTATTTCACTTGATATCATCATTATTGTTGTGATTTAGATATATTTATATGATTTAATCATCTGTTATGTCCATCTACAAATTGGCGATCACGGTGGGAACTCCACTGTTTTCTTTTTGATTACCATCTCCATTGGCACCCTCGCGTGCCCTTTCCCCTTGGCACCCTCGTGTGCCCTTTCCCCTTTGGCACCCACGTGTGCCCTTTCCCCCTTGGTACCCTCGGTACCCTTTCCTTTGTGCCCCTCGGCACCCTCCACTGTGCACACTGCACACTCCGGGATCAGCCAGTTAGTGTTTGGATATCTCCCATAATTAACGCCTTCCACGAGGGCGTGTTTTGATTTCATGACCTTCAGAAGGGCGTGTTTTAGTTGATTAACGCCTCTTCCATTGGGCGTCTTTTGCATATCTCCTGTTGCTTTGCCGCTTAATTATTTTATCTGAGAATTCACGCCCCACCCCAGGGCGTGCCATTTCTTTTTAGCGCCTGTCATCAAGGCGTTTCATTCATTTTTCCTGCTTTATTCATATCTTGTTGCACTGTCTGAGAATTAACGCCCATTTGCAGGGCGTATTATTTGTTATTAACGCCTTCAATCAAGGCGTGTTCTTTTGATTTGACGCCCTCCTGTGTAGGCATCCTTTCCTTATAACGCCTGACCCCAAGGCGTGGTTTTTTCTCTTCCTGTGAGCCCCTCACAGGATTCACGACAGCCACGCTGCCGTTTCCTGTTTGGTAGCGACCTCTCCCAGGTCGTGTCTTTCTTGAGTTTTCACAGAAATTGCTTACTGCCTTATTTGTGATTCGTTGTTTGGCATCTTGATCTATCTTGATATATTGCTGTGATTTACATTGGCTTCATTTTACTTGTGGGTTTTTTTTTTGGTTGAGAGACCTCCTCTCTCTAGCCTAGGATTCCACACACCTTTCTTGGAATCGGGACAACCCTCCATTGAGCATTCCGTCTCTTTGGACCGGAAATCCCTTTTCCAAGACCTCCATAAGTCCCCACACCCGTGGATTCCCTCACGGACGCCGGGCTGGTTGTACCCTCGAAGTACCCGGAGTTTAGATATCCTATTCGTTGGTGAAGAGAAAGAAAACCTAGTTGACCCGGAGGTCACACTTGGATCAAACTAGGTTTCATTTGGCAAAAGAGTGAACTATTCACAAATAATCCACTTTAATCTCAAACATCCAAACATTAAAATCTTCTGTGCTTTCCAACATTGTTTGCATAACTTGGTTGGGTTGACTTGGTTGAATTGTTTTGATTAAAGTGCTTTTTTGGAAATTCCTTCATTAAACATCCTCTCTCTTAAGTATGAAACTCCGTTCAGGTAAAATCATCAACATGTCAGGCAACGGGTACTCTTATGATGATGAGGATGAGAACGTATTTGGTCAGTATGGTGACCCTTTCCAAGATTCAATTTATTATGAGGGAAATTATCTCCCTCCTCATCCTCATTACTCACAAGTTCATGTGGTTGATACTACTATTCATGAGGCGGAGTATGGTTACGAAAGTGACTTCGGTTCGCCAGTTCAGTCCGGAAACCGAAGTATAGGGGCTGTCACTAAGCACTCCTTGAAAGCAAGGTGCTGGATCAACCAACCGGCGAGACTTCCTATGCTATGCCGAAAGAAGGCGCGTGCGTATCTCTGATTTAACCAGGTTTGAAAATCCTTCTGTCGACTAGCAAGTTGTCGATCAAAAAGATGCTCTCATTATTTAAAATGTACCAGGATCCTCATCTGTCTCAGTGCCACCGAACTCGCCCTTCGTCTCAAGTTCCATCTTCCAACACTTCGGGGAACCCTTCCCCATCCATTAATGTCACAGATTTGATCCAAGCTCTCTCCCAGTTGGATGACTCCCAGCGGCAAGCCATTCAGGCCGCTTTGAAGGGGAAATCCGTCCCTTCGTCTTCCTCTAATCCCCCTCCGGCCATGAGTGGCCATCAGATTGTTAATGACCAGGCGGTCTTGCATCCCCCCTCCTCTCGTCCACAAATGCCTACTGCGGCCATGCCGGCCCAGCAGGCGAGCTATTCAGCGGTTAGGCACCAATCTTCCCAACCTCCTCGGATTCTACGAACGCCTATACCGCCTTCTTTTGTTCAGAATCAGGCCCCGGTCGAGCCCGATACCAACACTCTCTTGCTTCAGAAGCTGGCCAGCATGGAGGAGCAGCTCAAGAAGGTTACAGCGACTAAGAATGCTCCGGAAATTTCTCTTCCCACATTGCCGGTGTTCCATTTACCACCTTCTGAAATATCGAATTTTCAGCGATATAATGGGACAGGCAACCCATTCATTCATTTAAAGGATTTCCGATATGAGACTTCCTTCTGGCAAGACAATAAGGCCTCCCTGGCCTACTTATTCAGGAGATCTCTTGAGGGGCCAGCCCTCGAATGGTTTTATTCTCTGGAGCCAGCTGATGCCGGCGATTTTGATGTTATTCAAAGAAAATTCTTGCAAAAGTACAGAGACCGGGTAGGACCTTCCCTTTCTGTTACAGATCTAGTCGCTGAGAAAATGAAGCCCGAGAAGGACTTCATCGTATTTGCTGATAGGTGGCGGTCTATGGCCGAGAAATTGAAGGACACTTTGTCGGAACAGGAGCAAGTGAAAATGGTTATTTCTAACGCAACTCCTCAATTTCGGCATATTTTGGCCATGAATCGACTGACAACTATGGAAGAGCTCTATGAAAGAGCTCGTTATATACAAACGCAAATGAAGGACTCGCCCATCATGGGCATGTTTGAGCCGAAGCCTCGGCTATTTAAAAAGAATACAAATGTCAACAGCGGGCCCACGACTGTAGGCACTGTCACAAATGAGCAGGTTGGCGTAGTTGGCCACCCCCACCACCAATCACACCCACGACCTCCGCCACCTCCACAGCAGAACCCCCATTTTGCCTCCGCTCCACAACACCACTTCGCACCCCAACCTTCTTTTGCTCCATCACCAAGCCAAGCGCCCCGCACCGACCCTCCAGCACCACCACAATACCATCAAGTCCCTCCGCCTACCAACTATGGCCAACAACAACGGAGACCACCGCTTGGCCCCAAGAGGGCCCATTATCCACCGCTCCCAGAGAGTCTCCCTGATATTTTTAATGCTTTGATGGCCGCCAACCTGCTCGTCCTACCAAAAGAAAGAACGGTGTGGCCCGCCAATGTTGACACATCCCGTTACTGTGCTTTTCACCGCGCCCCTGGTCACAACCTTGATCGTTGTTTCCACTTCAGAGATCATATTTATGATTTGAATGACCAGGGTGGCATTAATTGGGATGAAATGAGGCAATTCATCGCCACCATGAAAGAAAGAAGGCCTCCTCGGCAACAGCAAAATCAGCAACAACAGCAGCCAACTCCGCAGCAAGTTCAGCCACAGCAAGCTCCAGCACCCCAGCAGGATATGGGGATCGTCCGTAATCCATTGCCGGAGCACGCTCCTAATCAACACGTGAACCCTGTCACGTCTCTCTACGAGGTGGAGAGAGGGCAGGGATGGCACGAAGAAAACGCCTCTGTCGGGGCATTTCACCATGATTCAACTCAAAATCAAACTCCGCGCCTTTTGCGCACCCCTCCTTCTTCTTCTGTCAATCTTCAGTCAGGACGTTCTCTTTTACGCACCGTCAACCCATCTACCCACATCAATTCCACGACCTTGCCGGCTCGCTCTCTTCTGACCCGCTTACCACCCCCGCAACCTGCCACTCCTTCATCCATCACCAACCCAACACCCGTGCCGTCCAGGTCACTCCTACTTCGCTCACCGCCAGCACCCGCTACCCCCTCTACCACTCCTACACCGGCAAGGGTTCCTCCATCATCAGTTCAACCACCTTTTGTGCCCCGATCTCTCCTTATTCCACCACCCACTAACGCTCCTCGCATTCGGGTATCCCTCTCTTCTCCCACGCCTCCTGCGCGGGCGTCTTCATCAAATACTTCTCCCATGCCTCCCGCGGGGGCATCTTTGTTAAACACCACTACCGTGCCTCCTACGGGGGCGTCCTTTTCATTGAATTCCCCTTTGATTTCCCCCAGCAGGGTCTCCGCTACCAACATTCCTTCTTCTTCTTCCAACCCTCCTCCTATTTCTGCCCCGACAGAGGCGCGTCAAGGCGTGGCGCCGCTCCGCAGTGGACGGATATTCCACCGTATTTTCCCACAGAGAGAGCTAGAGCCCGTGCAGGGGCCGCAAGGGCAGGAACAGGAACAAGAATCAGTGCCAGGGACTCAGTATGATCTGTTAAAGCACTTGGACCGCACTCCCGCCAGGATTTCTATTCTTGAACTGATCAAACGGTCCACCACTCATCAGCTGGCTTTAAAGGAATATTTGCAGAAAGTCATGGTCAACGAAGACATTCTGGTCGAGCAAATAGTTACAGTCTTGACACCTGCTAGCAGTCAACCGGCAATCACCTTCCATGAGCATGAACTAGCACCTCTTCAGGCAAGAAAATATGCTCTTTGTATCACAGTCGACATCAACAAAGTGGCTGTCAAGCAGTGTTTGGTGGATACAGGGGCATCCATCAATGTTTTACCACCAAGCACTTTAAAGTTGTGCGACATTCCGGAAGATCAAATTCGGCCATCCACTATAACGGTCACTGCCTATGATAATACCAAGAAGCCTCCTCTACGCATGATCACTTTAAAAGTAAGTTTGGGACCAGCTTCCATAACAGCAGATTTTCACATCTTGGACATGGATCCAACATTTAACGGCATTCTGGGCTGCCCCTACATACAGCAGCTTGATGCGGTGCCATCTACAAATCATCAGTGTATTAAATTCCCCCACAAGGGCCGCATTATCAAGGTGACCAGTATGCCGATCTTGCCAGAGGAAGATATTCATGCAGCTTCATCAGTTCCTTCCATTTGGCCAGCCAACAAGCCACTTTTGTCTGTGCTGGACGTCCCTCGTCTGCAACCGAGGCCGTTT
The DNA here is from genome assembly GCA_022559845.1 of Amorphophallus konjac. Taxonomy (NCBI): domain Eukaryota; kingdom Viridiplantae; phylum Streptophyta; class Magnoliopsida; order Alismatales; family Araceae; genus Amorphophallus; species Amorphophallus konjac. The sequence continues at coordinate 150,277,329 of CM040127.1, read as the reverse complement.
GAGACCGTCACCGCAGTTGCTATGACGCCCCTGCCTTCTAAGGGGAAGAAGAAAAAGAATATGATTAACACCCCTGGTTGGAACATTCTGTTGAAAATGAGGTATCAAGACGGCAAGGGCCTGGGCGCCAATTGTCAGGGCAGGATTAGGCCCATTAAGCCGCAGAAATTGTTTGCACGAGGCGACTTGGGCTATAAAGGGCCCGGTAAAAATAAAGAAGAACCATGGGCTTTTATGACTTCTACTTTAAAGCCAGATCGCCAGCCACTCACCTGGACATTAAAGACACATTTTGTCACGGGTGGCATTCATAATGATGAGCAGACGACTATGATTACTTCATTGCTGGATTGTCAAGATGTTCACGCCAGACAGTTTGCTCGTCATATTGCACCACTGGCTACCTACAAGGCCCTGGAGTCTTTAAGGCCGGACAAAAGAAGGAAAATGGACGATCCGAAATGTGATTGGTACAGGTGGTTCGACCTGAATGACATCACTATTTCTTTAAGCCGCCTGTTCATGCCGACAGATCCGGAATGGCCGCCACTCATACAAGAATTGATTGAAATGCTAACCGCAATCACAGACAAGAGACAGTTGCTAAGTGACTACACAGATACTGGAGAGCCAGATGTCCCCTTTGAAGAAGGTTTTACCGTGGATAGGCTGTGGGCCGGCCTCTTCTCCCTCACTTCTGTGCATCCGTCTGTGTTGGCTTCTCTCTATTCCCGTTGGTTTGGTCACGTGCCGCGACCGCCACCGATTACCATCAACTTGTCTCCTGATTCAATTCAGATTTCCCTCCCGGTTGCTCCTTCGCTCCTCGAGCGATTTTCTAAAATCTCCATCTCGCCCCCGCGTGGGCCATCACTGATTAAAGCTTTCTCTGACCTTTCAATTCCCCCTGCTACTCCCCCTTCACATTGCTTCCTACTGGAAAAAGAAAATAAAAATAAAGGAAAAGATAAAAACGAAAAAAAAATGCCAAATCTCCAACATTCCAATCCTCCATTTCTATTGAGGAGACCTCCTATTTTTCTCCCGAGTGCGTCCCGACCCAGGGGCCGCTCCTTCAGGATTCCTTGATCAATCTTTTCTCCCCCTCTGGTGAGGGGCCTTCCTCTGTATCACCTCCTGTATCCGCTTTTTCATCTCCTTCCCCTGATCAAGCTAGTTGTTCCTATTCTTCCTCCTCTCCCTCTAATAATAAAAAGCAGGGGATAGTTCCACATAAGAAGGCCAAGGGTAGGCAGATTCCCCGAAGATTTTTGTTGGAGTTGGCCGTCAGATGCCAAGCTTGTTTGGCAATCCCTGAGTTTGTGGAAGATCCACTTATCCTACCAGAGTTAGGATTTGAAGATGTTGTTGCTTCATATGAGGGTTTGGGCGTTTATGAAATTATGAATGATGAAGACCCTATTGAAGAGGGGGAAGAAAGTTATGAAGACTATGAGGACGAGGCTGACGCCTTTGCTAGTGGCATAAGAAGATTTGACGAACCATCAGCCTCTGTAGAAGAGCCAACCAAAGAAATCAATCTGGGTACCGAGGAAGACCCTAGGATTGTCCTCATCAGTAAGAATTTGCCGCCCTCCGAAGAGGAGGCGCTCATTTTAGTTCTTCAAGAATACAAGGACACGTTCGCATGGAGCTATGAAGATATGCCTGGATTAGACCCTGCGCTCGTTGAACATCGTCTTACACTTAAGCCAGGGGCTGTCCCGGTCAAACAACGGTTGAGGCGTTTCCACCCTAACATGGCTTTGAAGATGAAAGAAGAGGTCGACAAACTCCATAAGGCTAGATTTGTTAGAGTCGTCCTCTATCCCAATTGGGTGGCTAACATTGTTCCGGTTATGAAGAAAGATGGGAAAGTTCGGATTTGCATAGACTTCCGGGACCTCAATCGGGCGTGTCCTAAGGATGACTTCCCCCTCCCTCATATTGATGTTCTAATCGATAACACGGCAGGATTTGAGACTCTCTCTTTTATGGATGGCTTTTCAGGTTACAATCAAATTCGTCTGTCTGAAGAAGATCAAGAGAAAACATCATTCACTACACCATGGGGCACTTATTGTTATGTGGTCATGCCCTTTGGACTTAAGAATGCTGGAGCCACTTATCAGAGGGCTATGATGGCTATTTTTCATGACATGATCCATATCTATATTGAGGTGTATGTGGATGACCTGGTAGTGAAATCAAGGACAAGGATTGAGCATCCTGGGGTTCTAGCTAAGGTTTTACAAAGGTCGCGGGAATATCAATTGAAAATGAACCCCAAGAAGTGCGTATTTGGCGTTTCTTCAGGGAAATTGCTTGGTTTCATTGTTAGCAAGAGGGGAATTGAAGTTGATCCCAACAAGGCAAATGCCATTAGAGACATGCCTCCTCCCAAGAATTTGAAGTAAGTTCGAGGATTAATCGGGAGGTTGCAATTTATTCGCCGCTTTGTCTCCCAGCATTCACAGAGATGTAGGCCGTTTTACGAGCTCACTAAGCCTGGAGTCAAATTTGAATGGGATGACAAGTGTCAGGCAGCCTTTGACGGATTAAAAGATTATTTGGCCAATCCTCCTGTCCTGAGGCCGCCAATTCCAGGCAAACCACTTGTTCTTTATGTTTCTGTCCTGGATGACTCTGTAGGCGCTGTCTTAGCTCAAGTGGATGAGGAAGGTAAGGAGAGGGCAGCATACTACTTGTCTAAACTTCTTAACCCCTGTGAGCAGAGGTACTCAGCCATGGAGAAGACCTGTGCAGCTTTGGTTTGGGTAGTTCAGAAATTAAAACACTATTTCCTAGCTCACGAGGTTCACCTCATTGCACGCATGAACCCAATTAAATTCCTCCTTGAAAAATCTATCCTCACTGATCGATTAGCACGCTGGCAAAGCTTCCTTTCTCAATTTGACATCACTTACATTCAACAAAAAGCTATTAAAGGCCACGCCATCGCCGAACACCTTGCTCACCACCCTCTCCCCCGCTTTGATCCTGTCAATTCAGAGTTCCCAGATGAAGAATTAATGTCCATCAATCAACCCCACGATCCTATGTGGACATTACATTTTGATGGAGCTCTAAATTCTCAAGGAAGAGGGATCGGCATGGTTCTTTTAACACCTGAAGGGGTCACCATTCCATTTGCTGCTCGGCTCACTTTCCCCGTCACCAACAATATAGCTGAGTATGAAGCTCTTTTGGCCGGTCTTCAAACCGCTCATCGATATGGCGTCACCCATTTGAGGATTATCGGTGATAGTCAGCTCATTTTGCGCCAGGTGTTGGTCAAGTGTCGCACTATCAATCCTAAGCTCAAGCCCTACCAGGAACTCGCTTCAGCTTACGCCAAACTCTTCACTACATTGATCTTCGTTCATGTCCCTCGCAGCCAGAACATCTTGGCTGACGCTCTCGCCTCTTTGGCTTCCGCTTTAGTTTTCCCTCCTGAGCGTGATTTTCATGTCCCCCTGATTCATCAGCGTGATACTCCAGCTATTAAGGATCGTGCTTTTCTCGATATTAGGGATCAGGTGCTTGAGAAAGTTAGACAAAAAGAAGCTCTCAAAGGTAAGGAAGTCATGCTTTTGGATTGGCAAGAAGATTTGGCTGACGAAGAAAAACCTTGGCATTATGAGATTGCCAGGTATTGCAATGATCAGTCCTATCCCGAAGAAGCCACTGTAGAAGAAAAGAAAGCAATCAGAAGAGTGGCTCAACGTTATACTTTGGTTGGAGGTGTGCTCTACAGAAGAGGGCTCACCGGTGTTTTATTGAGATGCCTCGATGATGATGAATCTTGGAAAGTTGTGGAAGAGGCGCACTCTAGTGTGTGTGGTGCTCATGTGAACAGCCAGATGCTAGCTAAGAAGATTCTTAGACTAGGGTTCTATTGGCCCACTCTAGAAGAGGACTGCTCTATCTACGTTCGAAGATGTGTTAAGTGCCAACTGCACGCCGACAAGATTCATTCTCCTGCTTCTTCACTCCATCCTACGTCCTCCCCATGGCCTTTTTCCATGTGGGCTTTTGACATCATTGGACCTCTTGGTGACTCGAATCTCCTCACGAAGCAAAAGTCGTTCATCCTGACGGCAACGGAGTACTTCACCAAGTGGGCGGAAGCAGAAGCTTACATGGAAATTAAAGCGTCAACCGTCTACAAATTTATCATGAAGAACATCATCACGAGGTTCGGGATCCCAAATACCATCGTCACCAACAATGGACCTCAATTTATCTCTCAAGATCTCAAGGATCTCTGCAACAGGTACAACATTGCATTGCATCATTCTTCTCCCTATTATCCGTAGGGCAATGGCCAAGCAGAGGCCACTAATAAAACCTTGATCAAAATTGTTAAGAAGACGTGTGAGGCTAATAAATTTGCGGACTGGCCAGACAAGCTGGTTGAAGCTCTTTGGGCCTACCGCACTTCCATTCGAACTCCCACTGGGCAAACTCCTTTCGCCCTTACTTATGGAATGGAGGCAGTAGTCCCTTATGAGATTCTTATTCCCTCTCTGCGAGTACAATTGGACAAGGAGCTCTCTATTGATGAGCGTCGTGATTCACTCCTTGCCCAGTTGGAACTCCTTGACGAGAAGCGTCTGGTCGCCGCTGAGCATGCGCGCGTTTATCAAAATAGGCTCTCACGTTTTTATCAAAAGAAGGTAATTGAGAGAAAATTTAAGGTCGGTGAAATGGTAATCAAAAGAATTTTTGTAAAACCCGGTGGCCCTCGTTCAAAGCTCCAACCAAATTGGGAAGGGCCGTTCGTCATAAAAAATGTTTATCCTGGCAATGCTTATAAACTGGTTAATGCTGAAGGAGAGGAATTGACTCACCCATGGAACGGTTTGTATATCAAGAAATATTACCCCTGAACAAAAATCCAAACAAAAATTGAAAACTTCATAAAAATCCAAAGAAAATAGAAATCTCCCAAATAATCCAAAAAAATCGAATATTTTTAAAATCAAAACAAAAAAGTTTTCTTTCATGGTTTTCCTTTTGGGTCGACATGGCATACAAAGGTCCACGGTCCGAAAGGTCAAAATTCAGAATCCATTCATCAGTCTTGCTAATTTAAAATGGGAGTTGACCCCGCACACACTACACTCTTGAGCTCAAGCAGTGCAAAATCTGATGGAAAGTCGAAATCGGACTAAAGGTGAAAGATGATATCCATTCTTTTCTTCTTCGGCCCACAAGGGAGGAAGGGAGGTCTCGAGATAGACACGCCAAGCCTATCCGCCGCCCTAGTAGGAGGAAGTCAGGGCCCAAAAGGGAACAAATGCCACAAAAAGCCCAAGTACAATTAGGTTGTTCATCAATGCAAATCAATTCCAAAGCGAAAGTCAAATGATGAAAAGAAAAGCATGTCAAGAGGGCAAAGTCCCCGCAAGGAAAACCTTGGGCGTATGCATGCAATATGAAAAGAGGCAAAAGGCAACAAAACGTCCCTACGCCAAAGACCGAACCCCAACAGGCATAGGGTAGGGGAGGTAGCTTTGCCTCAGGCATCTCTGAATCTTTTGTGGGCTTCCTTATATCTTCTCTTTTATTTTTGGAAAAGTCATGAACCAGCAGAATGGTCGAGACAAACCGAAGAGAATACACTGCACGAAATCTTGTGTATAAGTTTAATTATATGCACGCCAATCCCCCTTTTAATTATTCAAGAAAGGTTAATGGATCTTAGATGATGACCAAGTAGGGCCCATCACCTTAATGGCTTTATCAGCCCAATTTGGGAAGAATAAAATTAACGCCTTTGTTCAAGGCGCGTTCATGTTAATTCACGCCTCGCTTAAAATCTCTTATTAAAAAAATAACGCCTCTGGGAAGGTCGTGTTTTCAACAAAATTCAAAAATCTTTTCAAATTCGCGCCGCCTCCGAGGGCGTCTTTTACTAGAGTAACGACCTAATCTAAGGCGTGTTTTTCAGAAAAATCCCAAAAAAAATATATATATATAGATAATGAAAAGAACAAAAATAAATTCTTCATGTTGCATGAATTACACTCTTGCCTGGACATCTTGTAATTATTGTTTACATATGTGTGATTGCATGAGGCATCTCCGAGTTTTGGTTATTTCATTTTGCCTTATTTATTAAAGGCTTGGCCCCTTGACCCATTATTAAGGTCAGAATATTGACACCCCTTGCTCGCCGGGCAAGGGGCCAAGTCGAACAGATGAATTAACCTGTTTGTTCAAGTGAAAACCGCAGCTGCAGATACAGGGCAAAGTAAAGCAAACACGAGGAACGTGGAAAGAAAAAGTACACAAACACAAGTCCACAACCACACAAGTGCTCAGGTAACAAAAGCTCAAATCTCATATATATATATATATCATCATGTCTATCATGTACAGGTGTGAGGGTGGAGGAGTACAAGTACAAAACTCTCAGCTCTCGCCTCCATCCTCCTCTACTCTCCTACTCTCAACCTCCTCCTCACCGTCCTGAGCTGGCGCTGGTGGAGGAGGCATAGGCCCCCGTGAAGAAGCCAGAATCCGAACGTGTCCCCCTGTCTCGCTCCTCTCTCGGAGGGAAGAACCCGCCACGAAGGTGGAGCTGGTGAAGGAGTACCCCGCAGCCCGTGCTCGCTCACGGCCTCGCTGCAACCACTCCTCGGACACTCACAGCCGCTCCTGAGAAAGGATCAACTGGGTCATCGAGTCGGCTAGCTCTCCCTCCCGTGCTGCCGCCTGCTCCTGGAACCGGGCACGCTCCGCCTGCTGAAGCTCAAGGAACTGGGCACGCTCCGTCTGGTGCTCCTCTCGCTCTCGGGCACGCTCCCGCCTCTCCAACTCAAGAGCCACCCGCAACTCGGCCACGTCCTGAGGAAGCTCCTCCCGCCGCCTCACAGAGCGCTCCAACTCAGTGATCCGCTGCTCACGGATCGCCAACTCGGTACGTGCCGCCCGTAGCTGAGCAGCCTGCAAACAGGTAAACAAATCATCAGTTCTACAGTTCAATAATTCATGAAATGAAATAACAACATGTGGCTGAAGGTAGATCACACACCTGAGAGTTCGTCATGCGGAAGCCCTCATCCACACAAGTCAGGGCTGCTCGGAGCTCCTCGGCCTGCAAAACAAATTTCATCAGTACACAATTTATATCTAATCATTATTTGAATGAGGTTTTGAGTTCAGAATTTACCCGTAAAGCAAGGTCGCGCTCTGCCGCCTCGGCTCGCGCTATCGCGTCGGCCAGCTGCTCTGTTAGTGCAGTCACCTCTGCACTAGGCCCCCTCGAGCTGGAGGCCTCCACCGGATCTCTCCTCACTGCTCCCTGCTGGGCACGCTGCATTCATTAAGACCGTCAGTGGCTAATCATTAATTCAACAAAAATTCATTTGCATATAGGAATAATTTAAACACTCACCAGGGTCTCCAGGTCTGCCCGTGTGGCGGCCAGCTGGTCCTCCAGGCCGTGTAGATGGGCCTGGGCATCCATAGCCGCTATATCTCGCGCATCCTGCATTCATCACATATTAGTTGCATAATAGACATGTATAAAGCATCGGCATTTAGAAATAATTGCATCCATACATACCCCTAGGACCTTCATCTGAGGTCTGCCGGCGTGAACCTCCCAGTAGCGCCGGAGATACTCGGAGCTGTCTATCGCCTGGGAGGTGACTCGGGTCCCGCCTCGCTGCCAGTCTCCGTACTGATCCGCGAACCGTACCCTCCAGTCGATCGCCTTGGTGCGACCGCGGGTCTTCTTTCCAATGCCTCGAGGCTCCCCGACCTCGATCCATTCCTGGTGCAAGCCCAGGGTCCTCATCACCAACCTGAGCCGTAACGGCTCGATCTCGCTCAGGCAGTGCAGCCACAGCTCATGCCCAAAGCGAGGTCGCCCCGATACGACCCAAGGTTGGCCCTCATCCGTCATATCCTCGTAAGGCCTCCACTGCACCTGCATTCATACATATCATTATCATTTCATCATAATCAATTCAAACCAACTCAAAAGAAATGCATATCATTTATTCATACATACCAGCGAGGGAGGGAAGTCGCGGAACTCTCTCCGTAGAACCCACAACTCGTAGTCGAGTGGGGCACCGAAGACGACTGGTAACCAGCGTCGCGCCAGAGGGAAGGATCCCTCAGCTCCCGGCCGTGGGTCGACGCGCCCCATCGGCATGTATAGGTGGCTCCACACCTGTATCCATGCATTGCATTAGTAAGGCATTCATTTGCATGAAAAAAAAAAGAAAATAAATACCTGAAGAAAAGGTGAGAAGCCACTGACGGTCGTCTCACGTCCTGTCCCCGTGGACAGGTCCCCCAGCAGGTGTGCCAGCAGCGCTGCACCCCAAGCGTAAGTGCCAACTGTCTCCAGGTCCTCAAGGATGCCCAAGAAGCGACAGTTGATGACGTCAGCTTTCGTCCCCAGCAATAATCTCCCGAGCAGCAGCAGCAGCAGGAACCTCCTCAGGTCTCGATCCGCTCTCTCATGGTCAGTCGGGTCCTGGCAGCATACCGCTCTCACCCCGTCGGTCAGCCTCTGTGCAAACTCACCTAAGGTCTCCCCTGACCTGTGCCTGGCATCTCCTAAACCCATCGCCGTAGTCAGGTCTGTACGGAAGATGGTCCTATACTCGCTCGGTACCTCATAGACCATATCCAGCCCTAGTAACCTCTGGGCCATCTCCGTGTAGTCAGGATAGGTGAACCCACTCACAGCCTCACCATCCACCCTCAACCCTGTAATCCTAGTCACATCCTCTAGGGTAGGAACCATGTGCCCCCAGGGCATCAGGAAGGACCGGCTCACCCTATCCCAACGTTCCCGTAAAACCTGGATAAGTGCTAGGTCGGGTCCAAATGGCTCAATGGATAGGAAAGCCCCGAACCCCATAGCATCTACCCTAACCCTCTGGAAGTCGGGGAGACCCTGATATGCTGCCCAGACCATGACCCATGAGATACGGGTCCTCATCAACCCCTGCACGCATTAAAAGAGAAGAATTTCGCTTAATTGTTTGGTTAATCATGTGTAATTGCATTTGGTTTTGCCTGGGCATTGATTTTAATGTTTTGGAAGTCACGACCCTCCTCAGGTCGTTTCTTAGTAAATTCATGCCCCTAAAGGGGGCGTTTTTCTAAATTTGGTTTGACGTAACGTCTTGACTGAGGGTGTTTTCCATATTTGAAACGACTCTGTGAAGGGCGTGAACATGTTGTTAATTTCTAAAATCCAAAAATGTTTTTCAAATCACGCCTTCGGATAGGGCGTTTTCCATTTGGGACCGTTCAGTTTAAATAGAGAATTAATGAAGAGACGCCCTCTGGTTTGGGCGTTTCTTGTTAAAATCACGCCCTGGTGAGGGGCGTGGCTTTCATGATTTTCAGATAATTCAAATAAAAATGACAGCATGCGAAATAATTAATGAAAATATTTAATGGGCATGGAATTAATGGAAAATCATAATTTTGAAGAAACGACATTCTGCAGGGCGTTTGTCATGAGGGTTAATTAATTTTCAGAATAATAAAAGGTTTTTTACGCTCTGGGGCAGGGCGTTTCATTTGTGAATAAGGCCCCCACGGGAGGCGTCTCTTTTCTGAGTTGCAGAACTCGTGCCCGAGGGCTATGGAAATCAGGAAAAATAAAATAAAATAAAAATAAAATAAAATGGAATTGGGGAGGGGAACCTACCTTTTTGTGCTTCTGGGGCTGTGGTCGAGGTAGTGGCCGTCTGGGCCGCCGGAGTTGACCCCTGGGAGCGACCGCCGCCGTGGGCGGTGGTCCGCCGCCGTGGGCGGTGGTCCGCCGCCTTCTCCTTCTTCATCTCCCTCTTCTTCATCTTCTTCTTCTTCTTCTCCACCTTCATCTTCCCCTCCTTCTTCTGTTGCTGCTCCTTCGGCCTCGTCACCGCCGGCAACCACCACTGGTTCTTCAACGGCCACGACGGCGAGCTCCTCCACGGCGATTTCTTCCTCTTGGGCGTGGATGGCGTCGAGATCGACCACCTCTGGGGCACTCACCCTTTGGCGTTTGGCCATGGCTGGGGCTAGGAGAGAAAGAGAGATTGGGGGAATGAGAGAAGAGGATGGGAGATTGAGAGAAAGGCTTCGCGGGGGGGCTTCGGTTAGGGTTTGCTGGGGAGAGATTGAACGAGAGGAGGAAGAAGAAGGGGGCTGATGACTTTTGGGTTTCAAAAAGAAGACACGCCCTTAAGGAAGGCGTTTTTAATGGAATTCACGACCATTCGTTGGGCGTTTTCTAAAAATAGACGACGTTTATTAGGGCGTTAATTTGTTTTGCATGGGAAACGATAACCGTCATCAGACGCATTGAATGGGCGTTGATTGATGAGATAAAAGTCATCATTGTTGGCTTAGAGTAACGCCTCTGTTGAGGGCGTGTTTTTGTTGAGATGTGACTAAGGCGAAGGCGTTATTTTGATGATTCAACGATTATATTCTTTGGGGTTTGAACCTATTAACGCCTTGTTTGAAGTCGTTATTTGAGTCATGCCCTCTTCTGCAGGCGTCAAATATGGAAGATGGGCCGATTGAGGCGCCGTGAGGTAAGGCGTTTATTTTTGAATTCACGACGTTCTTTGAGGCGTTATTTGCAACAGAAACGCAGGTTTTGGAAAATTTTGATCATAATCACAGTGATAATTGGCTCAATCAGAAAGCAATCTTTATTATTTGAAAGAAAGGATTACAATGCCTAATGAGCCACCTTGGGCCTTAATTTCTTCAATGCTATCACATATTTTTTTCCAATGTTCCTTGTCTTCTTCTAAGTCTTCCACAGGGTGACGAAGCTTGCTTAGTCTCCACAGAGCTTGTATGGTGATTGTCTCCTCTCCATCTTCATTGCTGCCTAGATCTCTTGATTTGATTGGAGGAAGATGAGAGATGTCTTCTAGCACTTGCCTTGGAAGCCCGAGCTGAGGAAGGCACCGGTGTGCATTGTACAAGATGAACTCGGATGCGCCAATAAGTCGAAGGTCCGTGCCGATGGAGAATCTTGCGCGAAGTTCCTGCATTTTGAGTATTCCCGGAGCGCAAGTAAAGAGGTTTTTTGGCATTACCTTAAGGTGTTCTCTCCACTCCGCCCTTTTCTTGATTTGAGGAATGCGGTTCGTCACCCTATTGCTTATTCCCAACGAGCCGGTGATGTAAGAAAGCGGACTTTTGGAGAAGATCCTTGACGATTGTTGGGCTTCATGGCATGGATCAAATTTGAAGTGGAGGTCCACCCAACTTGAGAAGGTTAGCATACAGCCGTATATGGGCCGCCCCATGGCCGCCGATGTAAGCCCGCTGTAGAGGTAAGCTAGTATGGTCGGCCCAACTCTTTCACCTTCCCATAAGCTCACCACTGCACTTATTTGACTCTCTTCAAGGAAGTCCTCCGTGGATGGAAACAAGAGCACACCTGCTATGCAAACCACGAAGGCCTTTGTTATTCTTTCTATCTCCTCCTCTTCCTTGGCTTGATCTGCTCTTTTGTATACCCATGAGGCTAACTTCAAGAGGTTGATTCCCTTGGTGGTTTTGATCTGATTCACTAAGTTTGGGTTAGGAATAAGGCTGGTTAAGAGTTCATGAGACGAGATAGGTCTTGGCATGTTGGCCATCTGTTCTTCTTCACTTTGCTTCATTCTTTTCAAACCCAAGATCATCTCTATTTCTTCCAGCAAGATGGTGGCCTCAAATGTGGAAAATAAGAAAGTATGGGTGGAAGGATGCCATGTTTCAATCAATGCTCCCATGGCACCCCAATCAAGATGGATTTGGTCATAATGCTTGGCATGGGTTATCAATCCTAAGAGATGCCATCTAGCTACAAAGACCCTCATGTCAGAGGAGAACTTGGAAAGTATGAGGGGCAACCACTTGATTTTTATATATCTTCTAGCCCCTGGAAGATTTGGGTACTCCTGTGAGAAGGAAAGAGAAAATAATAAAAATAAAGAATAGAAGTACATGAGCATATGAAATGTTGGGCAGAGGAGTTCAGTAACGGAGAAATAAATATATGAGCAGAGTAGTAGAGGGTTATATGAACAGAGAAGAAAGTTGAAGCTAACCTGATTCATGCATATCATGTTGCTTATATGACCTTGGATATCGTTAATCCTGGGAGTTGAGAGTTTTGGCCTTTTCAGTGCCCTATCCATCGTCAGGAAAGCTTGGATGGCTGCAACCTGCAGAGCGGATGAAGAAGAAGAAGAACAGAAAGTATGGCCGGCTGCAGGGATTTGGTTGATTCTGTTGAAGGAAGGCCTCCTTTTAATAGAGATTTAGAGAATCGTAAGGTTGTTGGAAGTTAGAATTTGATTGGGTTAAGGACTGTGTTCTCGATTTAGAAACGGATGTTCGTGCTGAATTAACGACGTTGGTTAGGGCGTCGATTCTTAAATTGACGACCTGACTGACGTCGTTTTATATTTAACGCCCTAACATGGGGCGTCTTCTTCTAAGCTTCCCTTACTGTTTACGCCTTTGAGTAGGGCGTGTTTTAAATGTTAAACGACCTATGGTCAGGCGCCTTTTATGATGTTAACGCCCTATTCTTAGGCGTGTTTTATTGGATTATGACGCTTTAATGAACTTAAGTGTTATTATTTTGGTGAAATTGATTATAATTAAGCACTTATGATCATGTCATGTTCTGAATTGCTGGGTGAAGGCTAATAAGTTTCAAGTGCAGAAGTTTGCAGGATGCGAGGCGTTTGGACCACTCATAGGAGTAACATCGTGTCCCCTTGTATCCGTTTCTTGTAAGCATTATTATATGATATCTACACTATTATAGTATGTCAAGGACCTTGTGGTTCTGATGAACCTGAAATTTGAGTTCCCCTTCATCAAAAACGATGACGATTTCAGGAGAGTCTTGATCACACGGATAGGCCGTTGAATCGTTAAAGGTTTGGGATGATGGTTCCACTTTCTGAGCTGATGCGCGGACAAACGGGCTTCGGCTTAGTGTTAGCTCAGAGATTTGGATTCTTGACCAGATCTAAATGGCTTAGCAATATTATCCTTGATTATTTTCTATTTTAGTTTGTTTTAATCTTTTCTTTTAGCCCAGCATGCATCATGTAGGACTTTGAGTTTCATGCTGAAAATCTTCATATTATGGCAATAATGAAGTTCACTCGCTCTTGATTGAGTTGACATGAGATATTCCACTTCAAATCAAGTACTTCGTTCTATTTGAAGCCGTTCAGGCTGATTCCTTGAAAGTGTCCCTTTTGTTGGATCTCTATCCCATTTCTCTTTACTTTTCTACAAAATTTACCTTGGTTGTAGCACGTCCACGTTGGCTGGTAATCGCTCTCCAATGGTCTTTCCCTGTCGTGCCCATGAGCACACCCTTTATTTACTTAGTTTAATCTCCTTTTATCCAACAAATCGATGTTTCCTTGGAACCACTCAGAGTTGTTTCACTCAGAATCTTGGAAAGATTTCAAATGCTTGGTGTCTGAGGCGTGTCACATCACACCTTGGCGTCTCCTTATCAGTTTACTCCACTTCATTCCTTTCATTACACTTCACTCCATTCCGTCTCACTCCCTTGCAAAGCAGACGCCAAGGCGGGGCAGCTGTAGACACGCCAAAATTGACGTTATGTTGATCAAATCTCATGTCATTATATAAACGCCCCAAGTGGACTTCAATATTCCTATAAAATGAAGTTTTTCTATTTTTGTGAGGTTTATGCATTTTTCCTGCATTTTCGTGATTCACGACCTGAAGAAGGGCGTTATTTTCAAAGTAGCGACCTGTCATAGGGCGTTTTCAAAAGAAGAGACAACCATAAGTAAGGGCGTCAATTCCTGGTATTATCCATTAATTTCTGGAATTATCTACTTTCAAAATAAAAAGTATTTTGTGAGTAACGTTCTTCCTCAGGGCGTGTTTTTAATAAACGCCGTTACCTCAGGCGTGTTCCTTTGATTTTTAAACAAAGAAAGTTTTATTTCCAAAATTAAATCCAGGAAGAAACGCCCTTTCCTAGGTCGTGGTTTAAGAAACGTCTCTGTGAGGGTCGTCAATTCATGATTTGACGCCCTGTCCTAAGTCGTGTTTCACTCCAGAGTCCTTCCTTTTTCCATCTTTCCCTCACAGTTCCCTACTATCAATTGGTCTCTTACTCGATCTCGATCCTTCCTTGGATGCCTCATTACCCGTTCTTATCTTACCTTGTTTGATCACATCCGATTGAACATTATATAAGAGGTTCCATATCGATCGTGTAAAAAGTTAAGCACTCAGAGGGTTGAACGCCTTGAACCCAGAACATCACGATTGCAAGCAGAGCGTTCTTTCTCCTGTGCTGCATCCTGCTGCTACTGCTTCCAATGCTTCCTCTGCATCCTGGTGTCCTCTGCATCCAATCGGGCTTCATCCGTTCCTCTGCATCTGTTCAACACCTTCACAGTTTCTCTCTACTCTCGTCAGGGAGAGCAGGGCTATATTGTGCTTATCTCGTTTGTGTTCTAAGCATATCATCATCACTGTCATCCCATCATTAGTTTTCTTATTGCATTAAGTATCAACATATCATATCCTTTCCCTAGCTCTCTTCTAGGGGTTTTAAAAAAAAACAAAAAAAGAGGTGCGCACGTTGATGTCTTTTCATCGTTTCATGTTAGTTTTGGATTGATACTATAGCACTTTGGCTGATCCCTCTCTCTTCTGCTTGTTTTCATTGTCTTTTTACAAGGTAATCAACTAAGAAGACCCACTTCATCGGCCGGCCGATTGAAGTTGGAGGAGGAAATCCACATCCATCCCGCATCCCAATTTTCACCAGGTACACGCGATCTCCTTTTCTTCTTATTGAGGTAACCCCTCTGGCGATCACAACTCCCCTTAGCACCTCGTGCTTTATTTGATTTATCATCATCTCCCTCCTTATATTTATTGTTTTTATCATGTTATCATCATTATTTCACTTGATATCATCATTATTGTTGTGATTTGGATATATTTATATGATTTAATCATCTGTTATGTCCATCTACACTCATGGGTAAAATCAGAAACATCTAGGTGTTTAACCTCAATATTTTTTGTAGTTACTCTTAAGGAGCTGATGGAATTGAATGAGTAAGGTGAGAGGAGGTTAACCTGGTTCTAGTATGAAATTCTAGTTCACTTTTATTAATTTTGAATGCAGATGTTTGCAAGTGTTTTTATTGAGAAGCTCAGAATTCATCAGTGTTAAACCAATCTGAATATAAGGGCTGCATCATTAGAATTCTATAACTGAAGATTCTGAAAAATCTATAACTCTGCATCCATGAACTTGGCTTCAGATTGAAGAACCTCCATCCTTTCAACTATTGGATCTTGCACCTCATTTTCCAAGAGTCGACCCCAGGAGTCGACCCCTAGCGTCTAGACTTCTGTCTGGCTGTTCTGGCATCTACCCTTGAGACAAGCTAGTCTCTTGATGCTCTTTGCTCCAATGATATCTGCCTTCTCTAGACAATCTACTTAGTCCATCTGGTATCAGAGCAGCTTGTCATGCTGCCATGAAAGCTTCACCATTCTCAACACTTGGCATCATGTCTCCAAAGCAATTGGTTTCAGTTCTTCACATACTTGAGTGGTTTGCATTTTCCTTCCTCCATGCATTGCATTGAAAACCTTAAAAATTTGAAAAACCTTAAAACCAAATCTATTTTATGGCTGCAGAATTGCTCTCGAATTGCATTGTTTTGCTATGTTTAAATCTCTTGCATATATTTGTTTCTCATGACTCGGTCTATGTTGCCTTGCCATGACTTCATGACATCTGATGCCCATTTGTGTGATCTATTTTTGCCAAGCCACGCGACCCAACCTTGTACCATATTTGCTCATTAACAGTTGGTGTCACTTGATTTCTAAACACTCGGCATCAACTCCTTGTCTGCATGGCCGTCTCTCTGCATAATTCCTACTTTACTTGCATTCAAGAGGAACCCTATACTCAATTCAGGGACCTAACAATTGGCATTCCAGTATTGGTATCATTTTCTTATGTGTAGAAAGGGTTGTCTTCATTTTGTCAACTTTAATAAGTGTACAACCATTGGCATGTATTTTCACATCAATTTCTGGAAAACTGGAAAAGGATAGTTGATTGTAATGACTGTCATACAGTGCAACTGAGAGGTATGGTATCAGGGGGAGAGAATTGTTGTGAATCATTAACTATTGCACACCCTAAAGGGACCGAACAACCTGTGCTAAATATCTCCGATTACTCCCTACTTTACTCCTTTCATTCCTAACTATGCCATATATTACCTCCAACTCTTTTCTTTTGATGATGTCAAAGGGGGAGAGAATTATGTGAGTCATTAACTAGGGGGTGAATTATATGATGTCAAAAGGGGAGTGAATTGTTTTCATGATTATATTTCTTATAGAGATGAACTCATAATGACTCATAGTTGCCATCATCAAAAAGGGGGAGAATATTGTGCATGTGTGGTACACGCATGACTCTCTAGTTTTGATGTGGTTTTGATGATGTATGCCTATGACTCATTGATGAGTCTGACTTGCATTTGATGATGTCAACATTCATGCATTTCAGGTCAAGCCAGCGTTGGCACGTATATGGTCTCATAAGATTTGATGCATTGATCAAAAAGGGAACAAACAAGGCCAGCTAACTGCAGTGCAACAGAAGCTCCAGATCCAAGAGTACAGTAAGTGCTGAAATTCTGTGCAAGTTTAAGAGAAAGTAAGCAAGTCTATTTGAGAATTGAGAAGGGACACTGGCAAAGCTAACCTCATAAACTATGCTCCAAGATGAAAGAAAAGGATTGGTAAAAAGAAGCTAAAAAATTCTAGATTACATAAAGGACAGGTCGACCCTACCTCAACAGCGGGTCGACCTCAGGTGTCTTCTAGAACCTGTTATACGGGCAGTTTCTTCAAGACAGGTCGACCTCAGGCACACAAATAGTCGACCTCGGGCCTTAGCAGAAAGAAGAAAAGCCTAAGCGGTTCTCCAGTGCATCGACTTCACAGCAGCAAGCCTTCACAGATGTATCGACCTCTCAAGCTTCCAGCAGCAAGTCTTCTGGCTACCTCGACCTCATGGTGCCACTGCATCAACCTCATCAACCTTCCGGTAGAATTTCTTCACCAGATGCACCGACCTCACCAGCTCAAGCGCCATCAGTCCAAAGAAGGTCAAAGGGTGGTGTCGACTTGCCTCTCTCAGGAGGTCGACCTGTGACCCTTCCAGAAAGCGTTATAAACGCTCCTTCACTTGGCAGTGTCGACCTGCCTCTCTTAGGAGGTCGACCTGTGACCCTTCCAAAAAGCGCTATAAACACTTCTTCACTTGGAGGTGTCGACCTCATGGTTCTCCAGAAGCTTTTTCCTGTCAAATCTCAGAAGCTCGAAGGTGAATCCAGAGAATAAAAATATGGATCGTAAACCTCCAAAACATGGATTTCGAGGTCTGAAAAAAGTTCCCAGGTCTGACTTTTGACCCTGCCATCATCATCACACCTGAACTATGACAAGTGCTATATTTCATATCATAAGTTGCATCACATTCATCACTTTTGAGCATTAAATAAGCATAGTTATGCATTAATATGAACAAATCTCATTCTCACCATTATTTGAGTCTGCACGTATTTTACCATCTTTTTGAGTCAAAATAATCATGTGACAAATATTCAAGAAATTACATAATTATTTGAAAGTCATTCTGAGATGAATTATATTAATATTTTGAATTTTTAGAAAATAGCGACCGAATGGTCAGACGCCATTTCTAAAGATTTTTCAGAAAATAAGAATTAGCGACTGACCTAAAGGGCGCTAATTTATTTTTGCGGGAAAAGAAAAGAAAAAGAACAGAAGAATTAGCGACTATACATGAAGGCGCCTATTTATTTTATGAATTTAAGAAAAAGAGAAAAGTTGGAAAATAAAGAGGAAAAGGCGACCGTTCAAACAGGCACAGATTCTTTGGGAAAAGAATGAGGGACCATTCATGTGGGCGCTATTTCAGTCGCTATTTCCTGGATTTATGGAGAAAAAGGAAATGTCAAAAAAAGTAAAAAAAAAAGGAATTTGCGATCGCTTGCGCAGCCGCTATTTTAATTTGCGCCCGCTGCCCCAGTCGTCATTTTCATTAGAGTTTGAAACGGAAAGGTCTTCGCCCGATCGTTGTTATCTTTCATTATTTGAGCCTATCTCCTCTTGTTTGAGGAAATGAGGACTCTAATCATGGCAAGCTACCTCTTTTGATCAATCTCTAATGCTGAAAAGTCAGATTTGAAGCTAATCAATATGCCACGATCGTGGGTTTTGCTGAACACTATATAAAGCGCCCGAGAGGAACAGTGGAAGGAGTTAGATAGTTAGCCGCCTAGTTCTCAGCCTTTTTACATGCTTTATGTTCTTCTTTTCAAATTGATTTCTTCTGCAAACTTCTTCGTTTTTAAATTCTCTACAACTTTTTCTTCTTCACTTTCTTCCAATTCTCCTCCGTTTTCAACTTATTCTCTGATTTTCAAGTCACGGTTCTGCACTTTTACTATTCATCTTCTATTTTTCACCGTTCTTCTCTCCTAGTTATCGTACCTTTCTGATCCTCTTTCTCTCTTACTGTCTTCACAAAAGTTGTTCGTTATTAGGTGTTCTTCAACTTCTTCTTCTACCGCTTCTTCCAATTCTTCCTCATTTTAAAGTTATAATCAGTTTTCAAAGATTCTATCTTTTGCATTTTTCACTATTCATCCGCGCAACCACCTCCTGGTTTTTCATATTTTTCACCCTCTTTCTCTCATCTTCTGCTTCTGTGTTCTTTAACAATCTTCTGTGTCCCTTCGTCCTCTACAAGTTTCTCTTCTTTCACCTTCTCTAATTCCTTCTAGTTTTAAAGCTATCTCTATTCTAATCTCCATCTATTTTCAAAACTATTTTTTTACTGTGTTTTTATTTCTCTCTCACCGTAGCCTCTCTTCCTCTTCATATTTCTCCAAAGCACACTCACGCACACACCTTGTTTTATTTTTATTCTTCTTCCATCTATCTATCTCCCTCTTCCATATTTCTTCACATATCCCAAGGCGGATCTTCTTCCCTTGGTCCTCTCGACGACGTCTACTTCCACGGTGGGGTGAGATTCCAAGACTCAGCACGGCAAGGAGACGGTGTCACTCTTCATCCTCTTCGCTCCAATTTCTTCTTTTACTCTTTTATTTTCAGTCAAGTTGTAATTTTAATTTTCACATATGTTGTACTTGTCACCTTTCATAATAATAAAGTTTAGATTTTGTGCAACTGTGTTCTTCTTAGTTTTCTCCCTCTCTTTCCAATTTTTATTCTTAACCCTCGCATATTCTTTAGTTAGTTTATTTTCATGCAACTTTCCTTTTCTTTAGTTTAAATCTCACTCAAAACTTCAGATTTTTCAAATATAAGAGTTCTCCTCCATGCTATTTTGAAAATATTTATTCTCCGTGAGATCGACCCGTATTCACCACTTTGCTTAAATTTCAATATTTTTAAGTGAGTGAGTTTGATTAATTTTTAAATTGTGGCACGGCTTTTTCAATGATGGGTAAGTGACTTTCTATTTTTGGCACCGTTGCCGGGGAAGAAATGATTTTTAATGGTTGGAAATTCTTGTGTTTGATTTGTATATAGTTTTACTAATTTTTCTGTTTTTATTTTGCAAGAAAAATCAAAAAAATCATAAAATTAGAAAATCCAAAAAAAATCAGACCTGAAAATTCTCAGAACAAAAACTGTCACAGAAAGCGTCACTGAAGCCTGAAACTGTAGCAGAAAGAAGAAATTCGTAAATTACAGGAAATTCAAGCGTCGCTAAAGGTCAGTAAAAACGTAGGAAAAGGTCCTATTTTGAAAATTTTTAAAAAATTCTAAAAAAATTTAAAAAATTCTTTAAAAATTTAAAGAAAATAAGAAAAATTAGAAAACACAAAAATCATGATTTCAAGTCTTATTTTGCAGTAGTTTTACATATTGTTTGCTATTTTTAGTTGATAGTTATCTTTTCTTCATATTTCTTTCTTTTGAAAAAAAATCTCAAAAAAATCCAAAAATAGAAAATCAAAAAAAAATCATCATGATATCATGCTTTCATCTTAGTTGCATCTCTTTCATGCATGTTGTATTCTAATTGATTTCTTATCAACTTGCATCATTATTTTTAAAAAAAGAGTTCTTTCTTTTCTCTTCTCTTTCCCCTTCTCTTTTCCCTTCTCAAGGGCAAGTTAGGATTCCTTAAACCCTTCTTAGACTTAGAAAGACCCTCCATTGAGCATTCCGTCTCTTTGGATTGAAAATTTTTTTTTCAAGACCTCCATAAGTCGTCGCACCCGTGAATTCCCTCACGGACGCCAGGTAGGCTGTATCAAGAAGTACCTTGAAAGTAAATTACCCTTAGAAGATTTTACATAAAAAAAGATTATTGGAATTTATTCCTATTTTAAAAAATTGGTGTCTAAGGCTAGAGGTTAAGTGGCAAACGCCCAAGTGAGATTGTGGTTATTTAATTAGGACCCTACGAAAGTAGGGGGAGCCTCCCACAACTCCACCTCTTACCTGACCAGTTGACCAATTTAGTAGTGAGTACCAATTCTTCTTTTCAAAAAAAAAGAGAGAGAGAAGATATCATCATTTTACATTCATATAGTATTTTGATTCATTGCATTATTTTCCAAACCCATTTGCATTGAAAAAAGAAAAGAAAAAATTCATCATTTTTGTATACATAATTCATATAGTTAGTGTTGCATTTACATTATTTTGAAAAAAAAATCCAAACTATCTTTCTTTGGGCCTTTGCATTGCATGCAAGGTAAGAGATCCCTACATCCACATTTGTTAGGGTCCATTAGGGAGATAGAGAGGTTAGTGCATTCTAGAAATCATTCACAACCTAACCTCATGGAGAACCAAAATCAAGTGCAACAAGTCCCCAAGTAGATGAAAGACTATTTCATACCTAATCAATACCAACCGTCCTTCTATATCTAAGCACCTCAGAACCAGACAGTTCAATATGAAATCAAGTCTAGTACCATCCAAATGTTACCATCCTTCTATGGTAATACCAATGAAGATCCATATAAATATCTTGATGAATTTCTCCAGAACTTTTCTAACGATGCTCTTAGATTGACTCTCTTCCCATTCTCATTAAAAGATAAAGCTAAATATTGGTTAAATGTCTTGGGTAGATCCATTGATACATGGGTTGAAATGTAAAAGAAATTTTTAAAGAAATTCTATCCCATAGGGCGAACCAATACCATGAGGAGAGTCATAACTGGATTCACACAAAACCCTGGAGAACAAATCCATGAGACGTAGGATAGGTTGAAAGATTTGCTAAGGAAATGCCCCCACCATAGATTATCAAGATGGCAAATTGTCCAGGCATTCTATGAGGGATTGACAAAAAACTATAGACATATGGTGGATGCTTCATGTGGGGGAGCATTTATGAGTAACAGCAAGGACGAGGCCTATGATATATTTGAGATGCTTAGTAAAAATGCTATTAGTCATGCCTCGCTCTCATCTTATGAACGAATGATTGGGCCATCCAAGAGGTCAGGGATATATGAAGTTAAGAACCAAAGAGAATTTGAGAATAAGGTGGATATTAATGCCATAACTCAGAAATTGAATAAAATGGATTTGTTGGCTCAGAAGATGGAAAATGTTGATTTGGTAGCTCAAAAGTTAGATCAGTTGTTATCTAAACAGGAACCTTCTTTCGCTTCTGTTCCTCAACCTCAACCGTTCTCAGCTCTTAATCATGAAGAAATATGTGCTCTTTGTTCTAGCCATAACCATGCTGTCACTGATTTCCCTACGGCGGCCCAGCTTCTCCCGTTCATCCAAGAATAGATCTTTGCAGCTCAGGGTGTGTCCAAACCTGCTTACGATCCTTATTCCAACACCTACAATCTAGGTTGGAGAAATCACCTCAATTTTTCTTGAAAATCTCAAGAAGGTCCACCTATGCAAGTGAATCCCTCAAACCAAGCTGTTCAAAAACAACCCTTTCAAGTGTCAAGTCAGTCTCACCAACATTTTCAATCTCCTTTTCAAGCTCAACATCAATACCCTTAACCTCCATTTCATCAAGCTCAGGCCCCGTATCATCAAGCTCCATTTTCTCAGGGCCCATATAATCAATATCCTTCTAATCATTTCCATCAACCTCAATATCAGTCACCTCCTACTCAGCCCAATTTTGATGAGAAATTCGAACAACTCCAACAACTTATCCTCACTCAGCATCAATCCATGGCTAACGTTGGAAGGTCAAATAGGGCAATTAGCTGCTAGCAATATGAGGTGAGATGTTGGTCAACTTCCTAGCCAAACTGTGGTTAATCCAAAGTACCAACCTCCAAGCTTTCACCAAAGAGCCCCTCTTCTTCCTCAACCAAACTAACCTCAGCCTCCTCCTCCTATGAGCCCTCAATTTGAGAATGTCAAGGCTACATCTACCCTTAGGAGCGGGAAGATTCTAGATGACCCATATCAGGCTAAGGATGTTGGTAGCAGTTCAGGCTAAGAAGCCCATGTGGAGAGTGATAGTGATGAAGAGGAGCAGGAGATTCTGCAAGAGAAGAAGAAGCCGGAGGGGGAGAGAAGAAGCTAGATAAATGAAAATCAAAGGTTGATGAAGAAGGACCACATGAGTATGCTCCTAAGATTCCCTTTCCCGATGCTTTAAAGTCCAAAGCTCAGAAGAAAAAGTCGATTCAACAGAAGGAATTAGTGGAATTATTTAAACAAGTGAATATTAATATTCCACTTTTAGACGCGATCAAACATGTCCCGGCATATGCAAAGTTTTTAAAAGAGCTATGTACTCTGAAAAGGGAGCCGAATGTGCTAACTCAAAAGATCCGCTTGTCTGAAGATGTCAGTGTTGTTGTGATGAATCACTTATCTAAAAAGTTGAAGGACCCAGGAGCTCTTCTGATTTCATGTGATATAGGTGGAGTTACATTTGATAAGGCATTGCTAGACTTAGGTGCTAGCGTAAATCTTTTGCCCACCTTTATAAATGAGCAATTTAATCTGGGGGAGTTGAAGCCCAATTCTATAATCCTTCAGCTAGTGGATCATTCTGTGAAAACTCCGAGGGGTTTACTAGAAGATGTTATTGTGAAGGTACATGAGTGCTATTTTCTGGTTGATTTTTTCATTTTGGATATGGCCTCGTCCCAGGAATTAAAACACACTCCAATTATTTTGGGATGATCGTTTCTAGCTACGGCGAAGGCCAACATAAACTGTGCCACAGGAATAATGGATATATCATTTGGAGGTGAGAAGGTTTCTTTGAATGTGTTTAGGGCATCCCAATATCCGGAACAAGATGAGGAGTGTAATGCTATTGATATTTTTGAGGAATTGATCGATGAAAACCTGGATAAAGTGAAGGATACCTTAGAAGAGGGTAGCATGCTACAGGATTCTCTATTCTCTTCCGTAGCCTACTCTAAGATATAGCCACTCTCTCCATTGCAAGTTGAACCTATTCTTCTATCCTTGGATCAGCCGCCCGTTCTTGAATTAAAACCTCTGCCAGATTCTTTGAAATATGCTTATCTAGGCCTCGACCACACTCTGCCCATAATCATTGCTTCCAATCTAACTTCTGCTCAGGAGTCTCAGCTTTTAGATGTCCTTCAAGCCCACAAGCGGGCGATAGGATGGTCTATGGCAGATTTGAAGGGTATTAGTCCAGATGTATGTATGCATTATATCTACTTAGAGGACAATGCCAAGCCGAGTAGAGAGATGCAACGCCGGCTGAACCCAAACATGAAGGAGGCAGTAAAGAAAGAGGTTGTAAACTGGCTGGATGTTGGGATTATATATCCCATTTCGAATAGCAAATGGGTCAGTGTTGACACCTTGAAAATGAACAAGGGTGGAAGCAGATCATACCCACAGTGAAAGACCAATGATGAAGCTCGTCAACCATTTACCCGGCTGAAGCCTTTGTCAGCCGAGCTGATGTCCGGTGCCGATGTCACTCAGATGGCAGCACTAACAAAGCAGTAGTCGCTTGACTAATGAGACTTCCTAGCACACTTTAATAGGAACTGTGTTACTGCCTCATCCAAGAATCCACAGATGACATGTCATGGTAAGTCAGATGTCGGCTTATTGACAGATGTGATGTAAGATAAAGATGAAGCCGGTACCGGCAGATGAAGATTGTAAAGGCTTTTGCAAAGTCAGAACACAAGAAGAATCGTCTCCACAGATTATACACCCGACTGAAGTCTTCCCAGACTAAAGTTGATGTCCGATCTCGTCACCATTCAGGTGCCGATATCGATAAAATGATGCCCGGTTTTATCATCATTCAGATGGCAATACTGATGAAACCCCTGTCTGCGGACTGATGAAAACCCTACTAATGATCTCAATACAAAATATATTACCAACGGGGGACCCTCTTGGGTACTGATGTACGTGAGGGGCCTATGAAAGGCCTGGTCAAAGAGACCTAAATGGGCCTGTAATAGTGGCGTCGGAAGCCACCTTGTCAAAGCCCAATGGCTGCACCAAGAGGCGGGAGCCTACGCGCCAGGAAGCCCTCAGCTGAGGCGCGCCGTGAGGTGCCTACCGAGAAGGCAAAAAAGGGACGGCTATAAAGCCCCTTCCCTTCGAAGAGGGAGAAGACGGAGAAGGAGGAGGAACAGTAGAAACGAAAACCAGATAGAAAAAAGCCAGAAGAGAGACCGAGAGGGAAAGAAAGAAGAAGCTGAGAGAAGAAGAAGAAAGGGAGATTCAGGTGGGTAGCCGGGGAGGGAGAGGAGTCAATGCTCCGCCCTCCCCCATGCTTTCCTTTTTTTCTTTTCTTCTGATGTAATATGGCGAGGCTTTCTCGATGTATCAATGTAGCCGGAGGATTCCGGTCTCGATTTCCATATCTCTGTCTTTCATTTACCTTCTACGATCTGTATAGGTTTGGGATGATGCAATGAAATGAAGGATCAACATGGCTCATTTGAGCATTCGATTGATTGGAATGTCTGCTGTCTTTCTCCCCTTCTTGCATCGGTTGTTCTTCTGAATATCGGTTTGCCCAGATGCTACAGCTTTCCGATTCATGTTTCGACCGCCCCCTCCCTAGCCTGTTCTCTGGTGAAGGATGAAGACGGAACCTCAACCCTCGTTCAATGGGTTATTGGGCTCTGTCCCCCCTCTTCCTTCCCCTCGGATCACGATTTTCCCGAATATTATAGATGTCTGTCGAGCTCCTATCTCGTTCGGGGTCAGAGACATCAATCTCTTGACCGTCTGAGCAGCAGGTGAGTAGAGGAAATGCCATACGTCCCACGAGGATTCAATAATGGATGATCTGCCCTTCGACTGATGCTAACCCCCATGTAATCCCCTCCTGCATCCCAGATCTTGCCTCAATCCGAGCCAGAAATCCCAGAAATCTCCTGAGCAGAGTATCGCAACTAAGCCATAAACCCTTTAGCCCCTTCCCGGCGGGGTCATTTCCCCGCCGAGAACTACTCCGCCGAGAGATCCCCCTTGCTTTAGCCCCTTTAGCAAGCCAGACAAAGCCTCTTACAATACAGCCTTCTCGGCCCGGGGGCCTCCCGGCGCCGGGTTCCCGGCGCGGTCATTACCGCGTCGAGAACCCCTGCGCCGAGAGCTCCCCCCTTTGGCCAATGAAACCTACGCCGGGAACTACGCTTCCTGCCACCCTTTCTTTACACTGTGAATCCTCTATTCTTTGAACCCCGGATGAAAGCCTTCCTGCTACAGGCCAAGGAACCACACAGATGCCCTTTGAAGCCCGATCAACCAAGCCTTGCATCCTGTCGAAGGATACCCCAGATCATCATATGTACCTAAGGGATAAACCTCATTGGGGATAACTCCCCTACATAACCTTACGAGCCAGAGAAACTCTGCCACTGCATAAGTTTCAATGGCCTCAAAGGGATATTAAGTTGGTGCTGTGATCACATACACGGGCTAGGGGTCCCACACCCCCCTTATTCTGGCTTTCATCCCGGCACTCCGTGGGTGATCGTCTATCACTCCTTGGCATACGCTAGGTACGGGGGAGGTGCTGCTGAAATCCTCCCAGGCCGATGAAAGATAATACTAAAGCCGTCCTTTGGACTCCGCATGGTAATGGTGAAAAGGACCTCTGTGTGAGGCTCTTCCCCTCCAATCCCTCTCAGCTCTCAGCCTCCTTTGAAGCATATATAACTAAAGCCAGTTAAACCCCATCTCTAGTCCCCAGAGCCAATCTACTTTATATAATTCCCAGAAAACTCTCAAAATCCTAAAAAATAGGGTACCGTAAAATCCTGAACTCCTCACGGCGCCCAAACACCCACCTTCTCGGCACCTGCCTCTCGGCGCCACCAGCTCCCGGCGCGGCCTTGAGCGCGCCGGGAACCCTCACGCCGAGAGCTCCTCTTCCCCCTTTTAGCCTACGCCGAGAACCCCCTTGGAGAATCTTCAGCGCGCCGGGAAGTCGGCGCCGGGAGCTTCCTGGACTCTTCCCTTCGGCCACGCCGGGAACCTCCACCTTCTTGCCACTCACGCCGGGAGCCTTAGCCTCCCATCTGTGGTCATGCCGAGAGCCTAAGTTGCCATCCTGTGAGCCCAAATGCCCAGAGCTAACCTACACAGAGATATTCGTGGATCACCAGATGTGTCCCGAGGATAAAGTTAAAGGGAGGTAGACTCCCTTATGTTCCATCGATTCGTGTCGAAGTCACAACGACGCGCCTCCCTCTTAGCTCCGGTGAGCCATGCCAATGCATGAGTGCCACCAGCTCCTGTGAGGGAAGAATCAAACATTGCCTTAGGGCATACATGTGTAACGTGGAGAGGCCCGACCTCTCTCTTTCTTTCGGATTTCACCCCGGCACTCTGTGGGTGATAGCCTATTTCCCCTCTGGGCATGATCCAGACCATGGGGAAGTGCCGCCGAAATGTTAACTGATGCTTTAAACCTCCATCATGATCGCGGCTCATCCTGTCCGCGATTGATATCCTCTGTTTCACCTTTCCCCTGAGTCTGATTGTTTTTCGAGCCGTCGATTCAGCGATATCGTCTGTTTCTACAATCGATGCTATTATCTTGCCCGCCTTCCTGGCTCTGGTATGAAATTCAAACTGCGCACATAAAAAGAATATCCTTTTTTATTACTGCCTCTCAAGGCCTCCTATTTTGACGTTTAATCAAGGGTTGTCCTTCCTTGGAAGGGCGTAATTAACGTCATAGCCTTTATGGTATGACGGACTTCTAGTCCCGACTCGGACTTCACAATCGACTGACCAAGTCAGATCGAGCGCACAACGAAATTGTCACACACGTGACTGGCACGCCTAATAAACAAAACAAATAAATAAGTCAAATAAAATAAATAAATAAAAAAATCATAAAATAAATACAGATAGACCCATCCCCACAAGCTGGCACACCCGGTGGGACATAGTCTCCCTTCATCTCTACGCCAAAATAGGAGGCCCAGCGGGCCCCCCTCAAATTTCTGATCCTGTGCGCTTTCCTTATTCTCAGGAAGCTACAATGACTACTGGACTTATGTCTGTACGCTTCGGCCAACAACCGATCGATATGCATGTGCGAGAGGGTTACCTGGCGGTACCCCTGTCATTCGGAGCAATGTCCCCTGCTGTCGGGCTGCCCAACTGTCTGGGCCTCGTCTTCACCGACCTTCTGCAGGTCAACAACGACGAGCAAGGCACCGCTGCAGGTGCCCCTATGAAGACTGCTGGTAAGAAGGCTGGCTTACCGGAGAAGACGACCTCGACGGCCGTCGCCTGCTATGTACACCAAGTTCAAAGGAGGGACACGGTTCCCGTTGCTGCCCAGAGGGGAAAAAGAAATAACCGGAGAAGCCGGTATGCTGCTGCTGAGTGTCGTCTTTCCAATTCTGGGAAGACAATGATGATGGGAGATGTTAGGGTGAACCTCAACGGTCGCCCCAGAGAAGTCCGGCCAGACAGGATTGTCCCGACTGTCCAGACCGACAACAGGTTCCGCGTTCTGGCCGCTAGGAGGGCCAACTGGGAAGCTGATGAAAGGAAGCCGCTGGCGCCCAAGCCAGCAAAATATAAACAGGTCTGGCGACCAAAGAAGATTCAGAGCTGGGCCCCAGCTCGATATGAGAAGAAGGCTACTGAGGATGCTGTTGCCCGCTTCAG
Organism: Amorphophallus konjac; assembly: GCA_022559845.1. NCBI lineage: Eukaryota > Viridiplantae > Streptophyta > Magnoliopsida > Alismatales > Araceae > Amorphophallus > Amorphophallus konjac. Next base: position 150,249,084 of record CM040127.1, on the reverse strand, counting down.
GGCAGGAAGCAGAAGAGAAGAAAGAAACTATAGAAGAGATGATGTTGCTGCTTACCCCAAAGCTCTGGGGAGGAGAGATGAAAAAAATGATGAAGGAAGAAATCTGATTACTACTCGCCCCGTGATGAGGGGCAGAAGATATGAAAAGAATGAAGACCTTACTGTCACCCATCCCAGGGCCAAAGGCAGAAGATGGGAAGGGAGGAATTATGCCGACACTGCCAACTGTTGCCAAGATGGCAATATGGGAATAAGTGAACCAGTCACGGTTGCCATTCCAAGAAGACCGAGAGCCTGTGCCCGACAGGCTGATATATTCAGATATTCCAAAGCCGAGCATTTGAATGCTCATATGACAAGACTGGCTCATCAGCAGAAAAGCCAGGAAAGATTGATACTCCGACCAGAGCCGCGAAGGCACGATCCAGAGGAGATGAAACAAGTGGTCCAAGACTACTTCCATTACCTGGGGAACTCTGCCCTCGGTCAGCAAAGATTATCCCGTGCTCTGGGCACCGTGGATGAAGAAGAAGGAGAAGCCCTTCAAGAAGTGATGCTCGGAGTCTCCTCCTCCGATTCAAATGATTATGAAGAAGGCCGTAAGGCCGGATATGATAAAGAAGACCTGTATAGGGAGGAAGCTGAAGAAAGAGTATCGGTCTTCGACCGACTCAAATACCCTGACCAGGCAAAAAGAAAAGTTTGCAAGCAGAAGGGAAGAATGCAAATCTTCGCCTGTAACATGGCTGGAATCGCCAGGGGACAGGATATGCTACCAACTCAGCCAGATGAACTGCTCAGGCTGGCTACCAGACCAGGCCCCGTCACAAGAAGAGGTCAGGCTGCAAAAGATAAGATAAAGAATGATGATGAAACCCGCAAGATCACCACCATGACAGTCAATGTGGTGACAGCAGAAGAAGAAGACAATCCCTTCGTTGATGATGCTGAAGGGACTTCAGAAGATATACAGATCCCATCGACTCTGGATCCCATGATCCAGATGATGTTTAGAAGATATCAACAGGAGATCAGTGCTCTCAGAAGACAGCTAAATGAGAGGCATGAAGCCACACCGATCTCCAAGCAAGCCGAACCTGTGGGGCAGACTTCCAGCTCAGCAGAAATGGCTGTCCCAACTAATCCCCTTCCAGCTGATAAGGGCAAAAGCCAGCCTGTTCTGCAGTAAGCAGCAGCTCAGCCCTCTGCATCTCAGACGCAGCCCGCCGCGCTCACCTTGCGCGCGACTGTGATGACGACTCGCTACAGCCAACAACAAGCTCACTTCTTCCCAGAAGAGATAGATCCAGCCCTAGCCCACAAGCTGATGATTGAAAGAATTGTGGAGATGAAGCTGTCTGAGAAGACCGGTGACGGTGTAAGTACCTATGATGTGTACAAAGTACCGTATCCTCCCCAGTATGCTGCTAAAAGACTACCCCCAGGCGTCAGTAAGCCGCCGAAATTTGAGAAATTCAACGGCCAGGGCTCTCCCAGGGAGCACATTGCTTACTATACCACAATTATGGGCGACCTGGCAGCTAATGAAGCCTATCTGCTTAAGTTCTTTGGCTCATCTCTCACTGGGATAGCCTTTGAATGGTATTCAAGCCTGCTCGCTGGATCAGTGATTGATTGGCCTGATATGCAAAGAAAGTTTCGCGACATATTTCATGTCACGGAAAGAGAAATTACAATAGCGGAACTATATGCAACCAAGCAAAGGCAGGATGAAACAGCACTGGATTACATCAAAAGGTGGAGAAACTTAGCAATGAGATGCCGAAGACCTCCTCATCAGGAAGATGCAGTGCAAATATGTAAACAGAGTCTCAAGAGAGAGGTGCTAGAAAAGATGATCGGTGCAGATGTCAGAACATTTGACCGGCTGAACAATATAGTGGCGGAAGTCAAGACGTTCTTGTCCAAGCGTCCGACCGCCAATGCTCCCACTATGCCGAAGGGTAAAACCAATGATCGACGGCCATCACATACTGAGGCCAACGCCGTCGATTTTAGAACCTTCGAGCAACAGAAAGGGAAAAAGGAGGCAGATGAAGCTCCCCCGCCTGAGGGTGCAACAGAAAGAAAAGATAAGGTCTCTCTGAGAGACAGAATGAGAAGGGCTTACTCTTTTCCCAAAGATAAGACATCAGCACTATTTAACTGGGCATATAAGTTCAACAAGGTAACGTTGCCTGAACCGAAGAGACCTGTGGATGCAACAAAGAAAGATGATCCGCTGTTCTGTCCATTTCACCGTGCGCTGGGGCACGCAATTGAAGATTGTTATGTCTTCAAGGATATTATGGAAGGAATGGTCAAAAAGGGTGAGCTACAGTTGGGTGATTACCAGGTGAAGCCACCTCATCCGCATGAGCCTCCGCCCTGGAGGATGGCCGCCAATGTGATTTCAGTCTATCAGCAGCAGCCTGAAGAAGCCGTTGAAGAATGTACCAGGCATACTTATGAAGCTTGCCTCCTCACCCCACTGAAAGATCAGGAAGGATGGCAGACGAAGCCCATAAAGAACATGAAAAAGGCTCTTGCAGCCAGCACCAGTGGGGCAACTATCCGGGGTGTCACCCCAAGGCCTGAGCTGCCTCCAGTAAAGCCAGTATGGCGTACAGCTGAGACCGGGCCAGTCATCCGGATCCCTACTCACAACCCGAGGAGACAAACTCCCCTACCTGCACATAAAGAAGTAAGTCCTGCAGCCAGGCGTCTACAGCAGTATATCAATGAGCTCGATGAATATGAGCAGAAAAAGCCCAAAAACCTGCTGATAAAAGACTGTATACTCTGGGAGCAGTTTGAAGAATTGAAAATGAAAGAGCAACCAGAGGCAGAACAAGAAAAAGCTGAAAATGAGCCCTTCTGGGGGCAGGAGCCAGCAAAGCCAAATTCCCAGAAGAAGAAGAGACGGCCCAAGTCCAAAAGGGGAAAGAAAGTCACGATAGTACAATGCAATACCCTGTCGGTACTCTTTTCCTTGCCCGGGGAGAATGATGAGGATGAAGCATCAAATGCCCCGCTAGAAGCCAACCATGCTGAGGCCTCTACCTCAGCCCATGCAACACGTTCTGGGAAAAGATGGGGGCGCCCGCCACCAGCTAATCATAATATTATATTCAGAGGGGAGCAACCCTATCAGATCCCCGAGCCAGAGGTACGAGGTGTCCAGGTTCCTCCCCCTGCCAGCTTGTACCAAGAAAAAGAAGAGGCTCCTTCATTCCTAGAATTCTTGTCTAGTTTGGAAAATGAGCAGCTGGCTCACACGGCTCCAGCTAAAAATAATAAATGCCAGCAAATTGCAGTTAGGAAGCAGAAGCAGCATGAAGAAAATAAAGGAAGTAACCCTCTAGCAAAAACAGGGGTCGTTACTACAGAAGAAGCCTCCCGGGAAACCGATCAAGAGGGTAAAATCGGCACTGGGCAGCAAAGGCCACAGGCACCACATGAACCTCCAAGACCCCGTTGGGTGGAGGAGATGAGACTGTCTAACGTCCGGGTGGGCAGCCGGATCATGAAAATGCTGAAGAAGCTCCCTACCAGGTTCTCCATCTGGGAAATCCTCTCTCTGAGTGAAGAGGCTCGCCAAGCCATTATTGATGCCTTGCAGTCGCCGGCATAGTATGAAGCACTCTTGACAGAAGTGAATTCTAGTCCATCAGTCACATTCACAGAGGATGATATGCTAATCCCAAATTCCGGCCATAACAAACCGCTGTATATGAGGGGTTCCCTGAAATGTCAGCCGATAAGCAGAATACTGATAGATCCTGGGGCTGCTGTGAACATTCTCCCATACCGCATCTATCAGAAATATTACTTTGATCTGCAGCTCACCAAGGTCAGAGACATGAAGATTGCAGGATTCAACCAAAAGTGTGAGACACCTCTTGGGGTAGCTGATTTCAACCTCACATTGGGAGACCTCACTACAGTGGTACGATTCTATGTGATCGACTCCAACACCACGTATAAGGCCCTGCTGGGGAGACCGTGGCTGCATGAAAATCAAATAGTGTCATCCACGCTACATCAGTGCATTAAATACTGCCATGAAGGAAAAGAAGAAAGGGTGTTTGCGGATCTGCATCCCTTCGAAGTGTTCGAGTGCCATATGCTCGATGCATCCTACTACACCGAGGTGTCGCAAAAGTGCGAAAGGAAAGAGGCTGTGGTCAGCCAGAAAAAGCCTGAGACAGAGATAAGGAACTGGTCTCCACCGCCACCAAAGGGCTATGTTAAAAAGCATAATGTATCTCACATCTCTTATGCCGGTGACTTTGCTCGGGTTACCCCTCCTAGCGTCCACCCGGATAATGCCGATGAAGAAATGAAGCAAAAGTACACTCAGGTGGAGGTGCCGTAGGGTTTATTTAAACCCATCGTCAGCCTTGAGTACCAAACGGTGCTACCACTGAAGACTATGGAAATCCCTCGCTTCTGCGAGCCTCCTATTATATTCTACACCGGGAAGCCAGTCGAAGAAGATGATCAAGACTGTATGGCCCCTGAAGAAGCTGCAAACCGGATGGTACCGATTACAGGCTTGGATTATACTACCCAACGGGTTTCACAAATGTTCTCCAAGATGCAAATGCCATCAATGCAGCCTGCTGCTCAGAAGAAGGCATTCAAGGAACTATGGGATCCGCCTCGAGATAGTAAAGAACTGAGGAAGATCACTCAACACCCAGGATTGGGTTATACCCTCCAAGAATACTATGAGGCTGAGGTAGACGTCATATCTATCTCCTACCAGCATGACGATCCTCCCGAGGTAGGATATGACAAATACCCCTCGGAAGATGAAGAAATCATTTATCAATCCATAATGAGCAATGAAGCCCCAGACAACCTGCCAGAAACAGAGACATCTGATGAGACAAAGAAAGCTTGGTACTGGGAGGACCTATCTTCCAAAGAGGATATGTTCCAGGCTGAAGCAAAATTTGATACGGGAACCCCGGATGAAGATCAAATAGCCAGAGAGCTGGAGGAGTGTCTGGAGTTCGTGCGCATCCTAGAAGAATTCCGGGCTCTACAGAATGATGACCTTTCAGGGGAGCCCACATTAGAAGAGCCTCTAAGGACGGAGGAGTCCACTTCTGAATTTCCTGCTGAACCAGTCTCGCCCTCGGAGCAGACTGAACAGGACCCGATAATATTGGCCCTATATGATGCGCCAGCATCCGCTGATGACCAGTATGATGAAGCAGAGGAGCATGAAACTGAAGAAGATTATATCCCGGGAGGCTTTATTGATTTGCAAGAAGCCCCGCCCGAAGTCGAAGACGGAGGCCAAGCCACCGTCGATGAGCTGATAGAAATAAATTTGGGATCCGCAGATGAGCCAAGGCCGACATTCCTCAGCGCACTGCTGGAGCCAGATGTCAGGGAACAATATATACAGTTCTTGATAGAATTCTGAGACTGTTTTGCATGGACATATGATGAAATGCCAGGACTGAGCTCTGATGTGGCACAGCACCGATTGGCAATAAACCCAGAGGCTAACCCTGTAAAGCAGCCTTCCAGGAGAATGCGTCCTGAATTGATAAACCAGATTAACAAAGAAGTTGACAAGCTGATTGAGGTAGGCTTTGTCGAAGAAAACCAGTATACTACATGGCTGGCCAATATAGTGCCCGTAAAGAAGAAGAATGGGCAGATTAGAATATGTGTTGATTTTCGGGACCTTAATAAGGCTTGCCCGAAAGATGATTTCCCAGTGCCCATCACTAAAGTGATGATCGATGCGACTACTGGTCATGAAGCCCTGTCATTCATGGATGGGTCATCTGGATACAACCAGATCTGGATTGCTGAAGAAGACAGAGTGCACACTGCATTCCGCACTCCGAAGGGAATATTCCACTACAAAAGAATGCTGTTTGGCCTTAAGAACGCCGGCGCTACTTATCAAAGAGCTATGACAAAGATCTTTGATGACCTGCTCTTCAAAAAGGTAGAGTGCTACATTGATGATCTGGTGGTAAAAACCAGCAAAAGAGAAGATCATTTGCAAGACCTAAGGATAGTATTCCAGAGGTTGCGCAAATATGAACTCAAGATGAATCCTATGAAATGCGCCTTTGGCGTGTCCAGTGGAAAATTCCTCGGATTTATTGTCCGACATAGGGGCATTGAAATTGATCCATCCAAGATTAAAGCTATCCAGGAGCTCCCTCCACCAAGGAATCTGCACGAGCTGAGATCTCTACAAGGGCGCCTGGCTTATGTCCGACGATTTGTATCAAATCTGTCAGGACGATGTCATCCCTTTCACAAGCTCATGATGAAAGATGTACCGTTCCTCTGGGACGATGGATGTCAGGAGGCCTTTGAAAAGCTGAAAGAATATCTTAAAACCCCTCCAGTACTGGGGGCACCAGTTAAGGGCAGACCCTTGATATTGTATATCTCAGCCGCACACTGTTCCCTGGGGGCAATGCTAGCACAGATAAATGAAGAAGGCAAAGAGCAGGCCCTGTACTACCTAAGTCGGAGACTGATTAGAACCGAAGAAAGCTACAGCTATATAGAAAAGACATGCTTGGCACTAGTCTTTGCCGTCAAAAAGCTCCGGCACTATATGCTGTCACATGAAATCAGATTGATATCTACAGCAGATCCACTCAAATACATATTGACTCAGCCAGTACTGAAAGGCCGGTTGGGCAAATGGGCAGTAATTCTGATGGAATTCGATATCACATATATACCCCAGTGGGCAATAAAAGGATAGGCCGTGGCTGATTTCTTCGCGGAGCATCCTGTGCCGGAGAATGATACGTTGGGGATTGAATTACCCGATGATGAGACACTCGAGGCCTGTCAAGCTCAGCCAGTTACGTGGCAACTGTTCTTTGATGGAGCATCCAGAACGGAGATAGATTCCGATGGAAAGACCAGAATACGGGCTGGAGCCGGTATTGTGCTGAAATCACCAGAGGGGGAGGTTGTGCATACTTCCTGTTCTATAAACAAGCCATGCACCAATAATGAAGCCGAATATGAAGCTCTGATAATCGGACTCAATATCAGCCTCAACATGGGTATCCAAATGCTTCAGGTATTCGGGGATTCGATGTTGATAATAAAACAAGTCCAAGGGGAGTTCGAAGTGCGGAAGCCAGAACTAAATCCCTATCACCAGAAAGCTATACGCCTCATGGCAAAGTTCTATCATATTGAACTAAAACATGTGGGCCGTAGACATAATGCCCAGGCTGATGCACTGGCAAAGCTGGCCAGCTCGCTAGCAGTCCCGCCAGATGAAACACTGAACATTGTTGTTATGAACCGGCGGCAAGTCCCCAGTATGCTAGAAGGGTGCCCCGAAGAGGAAGAAGTTGCCACTATCAGCGCAGTACAGGCGTCTGATTGGAGACAGCATTTGCTACAGTGGTTTCTGCACCAACAGCTGCCACAGAAAAGGGAGGAAAAGATGAAACTCCTGAGAATCAAAGATTCCTATGAATTCAGAAATGGAACTTTATTCCGAATAATGGCGGATGCACGCAAAAAGATTCTACTCCGCTGCCTGTCCACTGAGGAAGCTTGGCAAGCGATGAAAGAAATACACGCTGGGACAGCAGGCGCCCACCAGGCTGGCCCCAAAATGAAGATAGAAATCAAGAAGCTGGGCTACTATTGGCCTACCATGTTTGAAGACTGCTGTAAATTTGCAAAGTCATGCCAGAAGTGTCAGGAGCATGCTACCGTACCTAGAAGGCCACCTACAACTCTGCACCCTACAGTCCCTAGCTGGCCATTTGCACAATGGGGAACTGATGTAGTCGGGCCACTGCCGACCTCCTCGGCCGGTCATAAGTACATATTGGCCATGACAGATTACTTCTCCCGATGGGCGGAAGCTGCAGCATTAAGAGAAGTGACTGGTGAACTGGTCGCCAGATTTATCAAGCAGAATATTATCTTCCAGTTCGGGATCCCCAACTGAATAATATCTGATAATGGAAGTCATTTCAGAAATCAGAAAATCTATCGGCTTGCCGAGAAGTATAAGATTGAATGGAGAACCTCCACTCCCTACAATCCCCAGGCAAACGGATTGGCAGAAGCTTTTAACAAGACTTTGTGCACCTTGCTAGCCAAGGTTGTCAGTTCTAGTAAGAAGGACTGGGAAGAAAAGATGTATGAAGCTCTGTGGGCATACCGCACCATCTTTAAGACACCTACAGGGTGCTCACCATACTCATTGGTATACGGCTAGGAGGCAGTGGTTCCACTAGAGCTGGAAGTCCCGTCACTCAGAGTGTCAATCCAATATGGCCTGGCCCGTGGCGAACAAACAAATGCAGAAAGAAGGTTAGAAGAACTGACTGAATTGGAAGGGAAGCGCCTCCAAGCTCAGAAGAATATCCAAATGTATCAGGCCCGCATGGCCACTGCATTCAATAAACTCGTAAGAGGATGAGAATTCAAGAAAGGTGACCTCGTCATGGTCAAGAAAAAAGAAGTCATGGCGTCCAACCCAAAAGGAAAGCTGAATGCTAATTGGGAAGGTCCTTATGTGATACAAAGGGTCTACGAAGGAGGGGCCTACGTAGTTGTTAACCATGGAGGGGAAATTTAGTTCTCGCCACTCAATGGTAAACACCTCAAGCTGTATCATGCTGCACAACTAATATTCCCCGAGTAATCGGGCAAAAACTACATTTCCTTGGCTTAGTGGCATCCAGCCCTAGCCGAGATACACCCTTTCCTTGGTCTAGCGGCATCCAGCCCTAGCCGAGATACACCCTTTCCTTAGCTTAGTGGCATCCCGCCCTAGCCTAGATACACCCTTTCCTTGGATTAGTGGCACTCCGCCCTAACCAAGCAACCTTTCCTTGGCTTAGTGGCACTCCGCCCTAACCGAGCTACCTTTCCCTTGGCTTAGTGGCACTCCGCCCTAACCGAGTTACCCTCTTCCTTGGTCTAGTGGCACTCCGCCCTAACCAAGCTACCTTTCCTCGGCCTAGTGGCATCCCGCCTTAGCCGAGCTACACCCTTTCCTTGGATTAGTGGCACTCCGCCCTAACCAAGCTACCTTTCTTTGGCTTAGTGGCATCCAGCCCTAGCCGAGATATACCCTTTCCTTGGTCTAGCGACATCCAGCCCTAGCCGAGATACACCCTTTCCTTGGCTTAGTGGCATCCCGCCCTAGCCGAGATACACCCTTTCCTTGGATTAGTGGCACTCCGCCCTAACCAAGCTACCTTTCCTTGGCTTAGTGGCACTCCGCCCTAACCGAGCTACCTTTCCCTTGGCTTAGTGGCACTCCGCCCTGATCGACCTACCCCTTCCTTGGTCTAGTGGCACTCCGCCCTAACCGAGCCACCCTTCCTTGGTCCAGTGGCACTCCGCCCTGATCGAGCTACCCTTTCTTGGTCTAGTGGCACTCCGCCCTAACCAAGCTACCTTTCCCTTGGTCTAGTGGCACCCTGCCCTAACCAAGTTACCTTTCCCTTGGTCTAGTGGCATTCCGCCCTGACCGAACTACCCTTCCTTGGTCTAGTGGCACTCCGCCCTATCCGAGCTACCCTTTCCTTGGTCCAGTGGCACTCCACCCTAACCGAGCTACCCTCTTCCTTGGTCTAGTGGCACTCCGCCCTAACCGAGTTACCCTCTTCCTTGGTCTAGTGGCACTCCGCCCTAACCAAGCTACCTTTCCTCGGCCTAGTGGCATCTCGCCTTAGCCGAGCTACACCCTTTCCTTGGATTAGTGGCACTCCGCCCTAACCAAGCTACCTTTCTTTGGCTTAGTGGTATCTTACCCTAGCCGAGATATACCCTTTACTTGGTCTAGCAGCATCCGGCCCTAGCCGAGCTACACCCTTTCTTGGTATAGCGGCACTCCGCCCTAGCCAAGCCATCCCTCATCATGATCTAATGGCATTCTGACTTGTCACCCTCCCAAAAAAGAGGGGAAGAGAGAATAAAAGAATGAAAATAAATAAATAAAAAAGATGGGGTTAAAAATAGAGATACCCCGCCGGTCTTGTTCAGGTTTTCTGAGCAAGGGCAAAAATGGCTAAAACCCAGCTGTGGTGAAAACCCGAAAGGGCACTTCAGGCAAAATCGGGTACCCCGCCACGTGAAAACCCGAAAGGGCGCTTGAGTCAGTAACGTGGTGATCATAAAGAAGCCTCACCTCCCGCCATAAACCTCTCGTCGATCAACCGGCACCTTGCCCGATCAACGATCAAACCCACCCAGTATAGACCCTACGTCTGTCCTGATAAAACCCTCATACCTTGTCCAAAGCCCCACCATGGTGAAGTTCACCGTTGATCGATCGGCATCCTGCCCGATCAATGATGAAACCTATCCAGTTTAGACCCTACGTCTATCCTGATGAAACATATGAAATCTTTGCATTGGTATAAACCCAATACCGATGATGAAACCTGCTGTTGATCGATTGGCGCACTGCCCGATCAATGATAAAACCTGTCCGGTTTAGACCTTACATCTATCCTGATGAAACTTACGAAATCCTTGCATTGGTATAAACCCAATACCGATGATGAAACCTGCTGTTGACCGGTCGGCATCCTGCCCGATCAATGATGAAACCTATCCAGTTTAGACCTTATGTCTATCCTGATGAAGCCTATGAAATCCTTGCATCGGTATATACCCAATACCGATGATAAGAGCAGCCACTGATGAAGTAGCACATCGCCTGATCCGTGCTAAAGTCCCAATTCAAGAAATATATATATGTATATATATATATATAAATAAAAAAAATGGGCTTAAAAATAGAGATACCCCGCCAGACTTGTTCGGACATTCTGAACAAGGGTAAAAATGGCTAAAACCCAGCTGTGGTGAAAACCCGAAAGGGCACTGCATGCAAAATCGGGTACCCCGCCACGTAAAAACCTGAAAGGGCACGTGGGCAAAAGCAAGAGGGGGCTGGCTCCGGTGAAAACCCGAAAGGGCGCTTGGGTCAGTAATGTGGTAATTCGAAGTTCCATGCCAACCGGCACGTTGCCTTTACCTCCCCTTCACTGATGAAACCTTCCGTCGGTCAGTTGGCTCCATTCCCCACCTATGATAAAACCCTTCCGGGGTAGACCTTACGTTTACCCTGATGAAATCTACATACCCTCTTTCAAACGTCCCACCGACAATGAAACCCATCACCATTCTGCTAAAGCCTGTCCAGCTCGGACCTCACGTCTGTCCTGATGAAACCTACACATTTCTTGGCAAGCCCCACCTGCGATAAAACATGTTGGAATAGACCTTACGTCTGTCCTGACGAGACCTACACCTTCACGTACGTCCCACCGTTGATCGACGGCACCTC